>CM021109.1:148161366-148539173 GCA_007115665.2 Sequoiadendron giganteum | reverse complement strand
ATTCGTGGCCTCCTCAGGTTTTAAACAATGTAGCAAGGTTCCATCAATACTTCTACGAAAGAGGGTCTCTCCTATGATGACGAATTGTAAGGCCCTTTTGACAAAGGTTCGCTTTAGGTTTGGGGTGATGTCAGTGGGGAGGATTCCTAACCTTAGGTAGGTGTATATGTCATGATACCAAAGATCACTAGGACCAATGAGTTCACACATGTATTTTGACTCTGGTACCTCGAAAGTGGGTATGAGAAGCTGCTCTACCAGGAATTCATGTTTTGAGACATTGCGAGGAATGTCTAGCAAGGATCCAATTGTTGCCATTGCATCGATTACTTTGTTATTTGTCCTTGGTAAATGCTCAAAAGTAATGTCAATGAATGATTCTTTGAGGCTTTCTACCACCTTTTTGTATGGTGTGAGCTTATCATCCTTAGTTTGGTATTCACCATTGACTTGGTTGATGATAAGTTGCGAGTCCCCATAGACCTTTAATGCCATGATTTGCCACTATGTTGCAATCTTGAGGCCTATGGTTAAAGCCTCATATTCTACAATATTGTTGGTACAGGGGAATGCTAGCTTATATGATCTAGGTATATAGTCTCCTTGCGAGGTGTGAATAAAACACTGGCTCCTAATCCATGTTGCGTGTGGGAGCCATCGAAGTACAATTTCCAGTGGTCAGCTGCACCAAGGTTGAAAAGGGACTCATTTGGGAATTATGATATGAGTGGGTTGTCCATGTAGAGAGGAGCCTCTACTAGATGGTCTACAATGACTTGTCCCTTTATGGCTTTTCTTTCTACATACTTGATATCATGTTCGGACAATATCATTACCCACTTAGCCATTCTACCTGTAAGCATTGCTTTTGACAATAGATATTTTAGAGGGTCTATCTTGGCGATCAACTTGATTTGATGAGCTAGCATGTAGTGTCTGAATTTTTGAGCTGCAAATACCAGTGCTAGGCAAGCCTTTTCTATTGATGTGTAATTGAGCTCTCACCCCACCATTGTTCTGCTGATGTAGTAGATGGCCCACTCAGTTCCCTTTTCATCATGTTGGGCTAAAAGGGCACCAAGGGTGGCTATTGTTGCTGAGCTGTATAGGATTAATGGTTTCCCAACAATTGGTGGCATCAATACAGGTGGTGTAAGTAGATATTCTTTTATTTTACTGAATGCTTGCTCACACTTGTCATCCCATCTGAATGCTACTCCCTTGTGGAGCAGGTGTGAATATGCAATCTGCTTATCTGCTAGCTATGCTATGAATCTTCAGATGGACTGGAGTCTACCTTGTAATCCTTTGAGTTGCTTTAATGTTCTTGGCACTTCCATTTCAAGGATTGCTTTTACTTTTGTAGGGTCCACCTCTATCCCTCTCATTGAAACTATGTATCCCAGCAGCTTTCCCGATTGTACCCCAAAGACACACTTCTTCGGGTTGAGTCTAACCTTGTATTATTCTAGCCTGTCAAAGATTGCACTTAGAGTTTGCTATGTGATCTTGCCTTTTCTTTGATTTAGCCAATATTTCATCCACATAATCTTTGACTATTTTATGGATCATGTCGTGGAAGATCAATGTCATGGCTCTTTGGTATGTAGCCCTTGCATTTTTCAACCCAAACGGCATCACATTCTAGCAGTAGGCACCCCAAGGACAAGTAAAGGCTATTTTATGCTGGTCCTCCTTTTCTATCATTATCTAATTATATCCCGAGAAACCATCCATTAGGGACAACATCTCATGTCTGGCCATCATGTCCAATATCATGTCAATGTTGGGTAGTGGAAAATCATCCTTAGGACATGCTTTGTTTAGGTCTCTAAAATCTATGTAGATGTGGATGTCCCCTTTCGGTTTTGAGACAAGTACAAGATTTGATACCCATTCTGGATAGTCAATCGAGTGTATGAAGCCAACATCCAAAAGTTTCTATAGCTCAATTTTGATGAGCAAGGCTATTTGTGGGTGCATCTTCCGTAGCTTTTGTCTAACTAGTTTTGCTTTGGGGTAAACAACCAAATGAGGAATCACTACTTCAGGATCCAAACTTGGCATGTCAGCATAGGTCCATGCAAAATATACCTTTCTCTCTTTTAGGAATGTTGCTAGCAGTTCCTGTTCTTCTACCAAGAGAGACTCTGCATAGAAGGTAATTTGTGGTTCTAATTCTGTTCCTAAGTTGACCGGGTTGCACTGTTCTGCCAATACTACTAATTTATTTTGATGTAGAGCAGTAGGGGGGAGATTGAATCCTTCATCCTCCAGTGCCTCAGAGAGGTTTTCACCATTGGATGCGTCCTTTATTTTTACTTTTTTATGGTTAGAGAGTGCCACAGTGTAGTTGTCACTCAATAACTCCAAGCTTATTTTCGATATTTTTCTTTTGCGACTAAAGGACTCAATCGTCTCCCCATAGTATGCTTGTGTGTCCAGTGTGATTTCAAAACCCACATTGTGATCCTCACATGGAATTGTATCCCTTAGTCCCATGAATTCTGAGAGTGCTTCATCATTTTCGAACGAATCTAGAATCGATGGTCCCCGTTGGTTGTGATCGATGAGTTGGGGGTGTACTAAGGTGATTCGGTGGGTTGGTTGGTTTGACTCACTTGTGGAGGCACTTATCATTAACAAGGTGGAATCTTCAAAAATCCTAGGGAGACCTGCTATGGTATCATCATCGTCACTACTAGGATAAACATCAATGACATCAAAGGTGTAATTATCGAGTGGGATACCTAGGAAAATGGGTGGTCTAGGAGTGGTTGTTGTTACCTGAGGAGACCTGACTGCTCTTCTAGGAGTACCTCTACCACGCATGGTTATACTCAGAGGAGTCTACCCAAGGCCAAGGTTCTGCATTCTTCTTTCTACAATGATGGGCTCTAACCGTCCATCACTATTTCTTCCTAGCCTCTCATTCCTGTTATAGCCCACACCAAACATCATTTGTAACCCTATGTTAGTTTCCTCCATGGGTAAGGTGGGAGTGGGTCTTTCATCTTGGTATAGTGTGTTTGCAATGTCCTCTTCATCCACATTCTCCCGATTGAGATCCCCCCAACGGTGGAATCCAGAGGGTTCTGCTCTAACAGTTCAGACAAGTGTTTGAACTGGCTGGGGTTGTCCGTGTGACCTAGGAGATTGTGGTAACTCTCCTACAACGAAAGCATTTATTTTCAATCTATAATCACTGCATCCATTGTCCTAGATCATTTTTTTAATCTCGGATATGTCAGGGATGGTGGGTGTCTCTGTCACAGAAGTGGAGGCAAGATTGGCTAGGTCTATGTATGAGGTAGATGGTCCTTCATCATTTTTGGGTACTTGGGGGATCTTATAAAACTTGGCTTCCAAGTTTTTATAGTAGGCAAAGGGTTCGGGATCCCCATATATAGTGACCTCCTCATTCTGATGTGAGAACTTGATGCATTGGTGGTAAGTTGAGGCCACTGTTTTCATTTCATGGATCCACGAGCATCCTAGGAGGATGTTGTATGGTAGGTCGAGGTCGAGGACCTGACAGGTGGTTTCCATAGTTGTCAGCCCCACTTGGATGGGGATTTTGATAGTGCCTTGCGACACTCTTTCTTGGTCATCACACACCCTTATTGTGATCCTTTTGTTCTTATTGATGGAATCCTTGGCGAATCCCAATTTCTTTATAAGTTTTAAAGAAAAAATATTAAGGCCTGCACCTCCATTTACCAAAACTCGTTTGACTTTATTTTTGTGGATTAGGACTTGGAGGTGGAGTGCGCAGTTATGAGATGGTTGTGGAGGGAAATCTTGATCCAAAAATGTAATGAGATTCGGGGTAACGATGTTACCCACCATAGCCTAAAATTGCTCTATGTTAAGGGTGGCAGCAACAGTAGATGCAGCTAGTGCTTCATCAAGGATCTTCCTATGGGCGGCGAAGATTTTCAGTAGTTCCATGATGGAGATTTGGGTGAGTGTTATTTTTAGCTGGTCTATGACATTGTAATCATAGGGGATGGCCTTTGTATTGGAAATGGGGGTCTTAGCAAGTGCCCCAACGATGGTAAGCTTTCCGCCTCGTGTGGTGACTCCACAGTCATTGTTGGCTCCCTTGATATTTATGACAGTGACCATTTTGTTGATGCATCTGACTATCTCCTCATATACTAGATTAGCACTAGCATACTTTTTCTTTCCCTTATTATTCCCTTAGTTATTTCCTTGATTGTTCCCTTGGTTATGATTCGGCATCGGATTCATATATATTTTCAAGTCTTGGTTTCCGACCGACTGCTTGATGTTGATGACCTTATCCTCAATGATATCTTGGATGATGTTTTTGAGTCTCATGTAATTGGTGGTGGTGTGTCCTTTAACTTTGTGAAAGTCACAAAGGAGGTTCTCATTATACCACGGCAGCTTGGTCATAGGTTCCGTGTACTGCTCGGAGTTAGAGATTTTGATTAAATTCTCTTTGACCAACTTCCTCATTATGGACTCAATCAATTCACCAAGAGCTATGAACTTCCTCTTGGGGGGGTACTTGTTGCGGGGAGGTGGTCCTCCTTGATTACCCAAATTGTTGATTTGATTGGTGGAAGATGGTTGTGGTTGTGCTACTACCGCATTAGTTTTCACATTGTTGTGATTATGATTTTGTGGTTCATGATAGTTTTGGGTATTCTACTTAGGGGCACTAATAACCACTTTAGCATCGACCACACCGTCATTCGTGATATTTTTATTGCTCGACCATATTCGAGGTTTATCATTGTAGTTGTTAGACGATCGGTTATCCTGCAGTGGAGTGAATGTTGGTGCGCCTCCTCAAGTAGTAAGGGCTCTTTCGATGTTGAGCACCTTTGGAACCAGTTGATCATACGATGTGGTCCACTGCATTTTTAGGTAGAATACCAAGTTTTCATCTAGATTGGCTATGATGGTGCAGATTTGTTGTTCCTCTGGCATGGTCCACTTGCTCTGATTGGCCTTGGATCACCATCTTTGCAAGAAGGATGTGAATAGCTCTCCTCTTCCTTGTTTGAGTGCAGACAGTTCTTCCAAACTAACATCCGCACCCATATTGAAGGCGTAATTCTTAAGGAAGGCTTCCACTATTTCCTTGAATGTTTTAATGCCCGTGGGTAGGTGAGAAAACCATTCCATAACTAGACCAGTCAGGCTTCAGGGGAAGAGTCACATTAGATACGTGTCATCATATGCGACCTCCATGCAGTGCACCTGAAATTCCCTGATGTGGTTTTCAGGGTTGCCCATTCCATTGTATTTGTCAAATTTGGGGATCTCAAATCCCTTTGGGAATGGTACCATGGTGAGACTCCTATCAAATGGATAAGGGCACAAATTGCCTGGTGTCCTTGTGGTTTTTCTTTCTTGTAAGTCCAACACTTGCTACGAGAGTAGTTTGATTTGTGTTGCGACATCCTTGCTCGGATCGGGAGGTGGGATGAATGAGTTGTGAGGTGTTCGAGGTGTTTGATGGGTGGGGAGAGTACTAGTGGGTGTTTGTTGCAAGCTCGGTTGTGCATTCAAAGATTGATGGTATGCCTACATTTGCATCAACAATGCTTGTTGTTGATCTTGTTATTGTTATTCCAACAATGCTTGTTGTTGGTCCATCTGTTGTTGTTCCCATGAAGCCTATTGTTGATCAATCTACTGTTGAGCTAGTAAAGCTTATTGTTGGTCTACCTGTTGTTGCGCCAACAATGCTTGTTGTTGGTCGAGCTACTATTGTGCCAACAAATCTTGTTGTTTAGCTTGTTGTTGTGCTTGAAAGTCTTGCAAGGCTTGTTGGTAGGCTTGTAGGTGGATCACTTGCAATTGTGCTTGATACTATGCTTGTGCTTGTGCTTGTTGTTGGGCTTGTGCTTGGGCTTGAGCTTGAGCTTGAGCTTGTGCTTGGGCTTGGGCTAGGGCTTGATCTTGAGCTTGTGATTGGGCTTGGGCTAGAGCTTGAGCTTGAGCTTGGGCTTGGGCTTGGGCTAGGGCTTGAGCTTGGACTAGGGCTTGTGCTTGAGCTTGTTGCTTTTGCTGGAGTACTCTCTATTGGTTGGCCTTTTGAAGGGTTTCGATTAGCATGGTGAATGAGTTTGTTGTATTAGCTTTTGGTGGGATTGGTGGTGGAATAGGAATCATGCCAACCATTGTGACAGGTGGAGAGATTGTGGTAGTGATTGGGATTTGGGTTGTTGGAGGGGTGGTTGAGATGATTGGTCCTTGAGATGGCATGCTTTGGGATATTTGAGGACCAATTATGGTGGTGGCTTGAGTGGTTGCCACTTATTGTGATCATGTGGGTGAGAAGAGGGAATTGGGCATGATGTTTAGATTGCTATGTTTCGAGAAACCATCGATGTTGAGAGGAGGAAAACCCAATCCAAGAGGTGACATGGTGGTAAATGAAAATGGGGGAAGAGGTGGAATGTTACCTTGAAAAAAAGGATTTGCAATGTCAGTTGTTTCAAACAAGCTTCCTTCTTCAAGTGGTAGAGAAGTTTGTATGTTTGTTTGGCAAACTGGTGTTGCACAGAATGAAGATGAGCCCACGTGGTTATGGAAGGTGAGCGGGACATATGGGTGGGATGGATTTTTCAGAACAGATGTAACCGGCGTGGTGGTGATGACTACTTCTTTGTTAGCCACAAGGTGATGCCTTTGTAATTCTTGGAACATGGCACTCCCCTTGCTCACATTTGGTGAGGTGGGAGGTATTTCTTGGTTGACATTTGACATTGGGGAAGCACTTGGAATAGACACATTTGTACTAGTGCTTGTGTAAAGGTTGGGAGGGAAATGGACCCCTCCTTTTGCTAATGTATTTAGGTATTTGAACATAGCCCTGACAATTTTGTGGTTCTCTGGATTTTGAACCACCTTCATGATTTCGGATTTTGTCATCCCCATGTCTTCATTCATGATGTCCTCTTGATGACTCTCCTCTTGAGGATTTTATGATGATGAGGGAGAGTTGCTTGATCCCGCTAGGTTTACTTCAGATTTTAACTGACTCATGTCCACAAAAGTTGGTATTTCTCTGATATTCTCCATGTTCTTCTTGTATTGAGATCTTGTTTGGACCATAAAAAAAATAGGGATTTGTTCGATCCTAACCTTTTAGGCCCAAAAGAGAAGAACTAGGGAAGCTAAAAGATCAAAGATGGTGGTAATGGTGATGGGCTAAATGGATGGGATGAGTGAGTGAAAACCTTTTTGAAGAATTTTTGAAGGTATATGCTAAACTTGTAAGGGCTTTTGAATTGATTTATTGTGATAAACAAGATTGTTGTGAAGTTGTATTCCCTAGGAAGTTGCGTTATCCTAGGGGAACTTGCATAAATGGATGAATTGGCTAAGTGTGTTAAGCCAATGTAATTGGGAACTAATAGACTTTAGGAAGTTACGTTATCCTAAAGGTAAATTTGTCCAAAGGTTAAGACTATTTTGGCTAGGTGTGTTAAGCCAAGCTAGGGTGATGTTGATTTAGCCCTCTAAGTTTAGCATCCAATAAGAACCTCTTAACTTTGAAAAAATCAAGAAGACACAATCTTTGTCTATTTTTATTTTATCTCAACCCTGAAGTCTAGAAAGCAGAGACTTAAATTGAACCAAGAAATCTCCAATAGAAGAGAAGGAATCAAGAGAAAATACTTGTAATTCACTATCCAATTATAGAATCTTGAACTCATCAACTTTACCAAAGAGATCTTCAAGTTTGTCTCACATTTTCTTAAGATTTGTACAACTAGAAATGTGAAATTCAAAATCATCCAAAATAAGAAGACCTAGTATTTCCATTACTTCATCTAACTTGTTCTAATAACTAAACAACTCAAACTTTGTATTAAATTGTATTGTTTAATCCCCAATATCCATTTTCCATAATCGCTTAGATTGAATTAATTATTGTAATTTGACTTTCCATGTGGGAAAATTATGTGGAGTTAACAAGTTGATTTTAGGATTCAGGTATGTGTAGGATCATCATGGAAAAACCAGGCCCTTAAGTGGCAATAAAATTTAGAAAAATAAAAGTTAGGAAACTTGACGTAAAAAATTGAATAAGTTATCTATATTATTTCAAAAATATGTAAGAATAAAATCTGTAACAAATTGAATTTAGTTTCTAAACTACTTGGTTTATTTAATTTTTTTCAAAATCTATTTGGTAAACATTCTAAATTTCAACGTAGTAGTAATTAAATTTCAGGGAAAAAATAAGAAGTAGGTGTTTGTCTGACCACCCTTTACCATGATAAAATGATAATATATTTTTAAAATATGTTAGATATAAGTAGAGGACTCATGTCTCGATGTGATTCATATTTGTTTGTAATTTTTTTCCTAGTAAATAATTAATTATGATTTTTTTATTACTTTTAAAAAATATAAAAACTCGTACGTCTAACCACCTTAACTTGGTCAAAACTTCATGAAATTCAACTATTTTTGTTTTAATCCTATAGCATGTGAAGTATAGAATGTGATACCGTTTGAAAGCTATAGATGTTTTTCAATCAGCCTATCAATTAGGACTTTAGTCATAATTCAAATAGAAAATGGATAATAATTATTTATTAAATTCAAAGTAAAGCATAATTTATACTAGCAGAAAGTTGAGAATCTCCTTTAAAAATAGTTTTCATTTCATCAATTTTGAGTAAAAAAAAAAAGTTGTCAGCCACATGGGCCATCATATCACTTACATATCGCCACTTTTTGGCCCATCATGACCCTACACATACCCATCCATGATGCACACAAATGTAAGGAAATTGAATTGTGCTTTACCAAACACCCCCAAATTGTATTATATCTTAATTTACAAACCCCAAAGGAGGCAAGACAAGATTTATAATATTTTGTAAAGTTTGGAAGCCAAATCACCTATTTATAACTCATGGATATTTTAATGAATATTAAAAAATGGGTTTTCCAAAACTTTATTTTAATTATAAATCTAAAATCCTTATGAAATTTTGATGAATTTCAAAAAACACTTGTCATTTTTTGACAAACAGAGTGAAAGTTATGCCTCGTCGAAAGTTTTACAAATTACATTGATTTTTAAAGTTTAAAAACAAATTAAAAAAATACAATTTTGAAATCGTCTAAACATTGAAATGTTGATGGTAAAACCAACTTCTTGTTGACTATTCACACTTGAAAAATCCCCCTATCTTCAAGTTATGCAAAAATTAAAAAATGCCTTGTTTTTAACACTTTATTATCAATCTAACAATTAATTAACTACATAGTATAAAAATTGATGTATATAAAAAGATAATTTATAGTTAGAAAAAAATTGAGGGGCCTTGTGGCCAAGCGTGGAGGTGATATCAGGTCTTTGAGATAGTTGAGTGTTGCCAACATTTTATGTCTCCTTTTTGAATTCTATTTGCTAAATAGATAAAATAGAAAGAGAAGTAACATGGATAGAAATGCTTGTAGTAGGCCACTTGTGATCTAATTTTTTGTATAAAATCCAACTATGAAGTAGGTTATTCACTAATTTAGCATGAGTCAAAATGATTGTTGTTACCAAATGGAAATGTAGTAGACTTCATGTGGAGTCAAGGGCAAGCCCTAATATCTACACACCAACTAAAAATAATAGAAGAATTTCCTATAACAAATATATTCCTATGGTTTAACCTTTGTGTAGATTTCTATTCAATGAGCCATGTGGGATTCTCATGTGTCCAAGTGGTTAAATTCTCCTAGAAGCGATCAAACTTAAAATTAATAATAGCATAACTTTTTTTGTTAGAAAAAGGTCGCCGAAATGTGGAGAGGGCATGCTTGGGGATTCTTGATGGATGGGCATGTGTTAAATATATGTTATGCTCCTATACCAATCCTAGGTCGATGCACCAATTATGAAGGACTAAAGGCACCAACACAAGGTATGCAAGACACTTCTATTATTGAGGGGAGGGGTGCTGCCACAATAATGGGTAACACTTTTTGGGACATCCTGATTTTTTTTTAAATCACACACTTTTAGAAAATATAATGATTCAAGCCTTGAAAGGTTACATTTAAAGGATTTTAATTGAAGAGGGTTTGATCAAATCCTCTTAGATCAAACCCCCTTGGATATAACCTCACTAGTTTTAAACCATACAAGTAACGGAGTCTCCTCTACACCTATCAAAATACTGATAAAAACCATTTTTGATATAATTTTTGGGGGATCAGATGAATTCATTAAAATTTTATGTTTTTTAAGTATGTAGTCCTTATTATAAGCTTCCCAAAATGTATAATTTTAAATATTTTTAATTTGATTGTTATAATTATTTTTCATTTCTTGTGAATATAGGTTTTTCACTAAAAATCAAGCTCTTTGTTCTGAACATGTAGAAAAATAGTAGATTACCAAAAAAAACTCTAAAAACTATATATGATCTTGGTATTTATGTCCTTGATCCAACAAAAGAAAAAATTAAATTTCGATGCATACACAAAAAGTTGTGTTATACAATAAACCTATGTCTGAATTATAATTAGTTTGACTTCAAAACTTAACTAAGAAAAAAATGTTCAATAAAACACTATGAAACAAATGAATGGGCTAGATATCATACTTACAAGTCTAATTTTAAAAAAAAAAAAATTAGCCTTCATAGAAAAAAAGTTGTGTTATACAATAAACATCACTCTTTAAAAATGGTGTTTACTATTAAACACTAGTTATCGAAGGAGATGGAAAAAGAAATGCAATTTGATTCCAATTTTTTTAAAAATATATATTTAGAATCTATAGAAAAAATGTCACAAATCATTAGTTTGCATCATCTTCTAATTCCTCATGGTTTAGCAGCTATAGGTGTCTAAAAGTGAAAATTTAGTTTACAAAGTTTAGTTCAATGTCAAGTTTGGCCAAAAAGTGTAACCCACTATTGTGGGATCACTCAGAGGCATGCGAGAGGATAGAAGCGGTCATTGGAATTTGAAGGGCCTACAAGAGGAGAAATCATGAGGTGTGTAGGTTTGAAGGTAGAAAACTCAAAATTATGATAGATCTTCATGGAAAAGAACCTTATGTGTAGGCTGAAACAAATTGTGGGACAACATATCTATACATGCCATGAAGCCTTACAATAACAAAATATCCACAAGACCAAACAATTTACAAATTTTGCAAATAAGCTATAAATTCTTGAAAATTACAATTTTTTACTTAATGGGAAAATTGGCTCTTTGCTAGTTTTTTTGAATTTTTACAACTTTTAGTACAATAGGACAAAAAATTGTAAAGAATAAAATTTACCAAATATAATGAAATGAAAGATAGTTCCTCATTTCCCAAGCCTTCTGGACATAATGGTGGTGTATGTTTGTCTCTATGATACTTTGTTGATAGGGCTGAAAGATTGATTCACCAAACATTTAGAAGGAACTTACAATTCAACATTTTGATACCATGTTGGAGTAGAAAATAGTGAATACAATATTTAAACTACCATGAAATGAATCAAGAACAATGAAAAATATAAATAACTATCATAGAATGTGTAGAATACAATGATCACTCCTTGTTTATATAGGACAAGGAGGAGCCAGAAAGGTGAAACATAAAGACTACCTAACCCTCCATGTGATGTGACACATGTTGAACACTTGGGACAAGTGTGAAGGAATGTGTTAAGTGTCTATGAGGTGAGACAACTAAACCACTGAGTGAACAAGACTACTAGGTGTAGGAACTATAGAAAATATAACTAGATTCATAAAGAGACTTCACACTAACATATGATACTATTTAGGAGTTGGATTCTTTAAGGATATTTGAATCTTTGTATGAAGATGATGAGGTTTCTTTAGATTATCCTTCTCCTTCAAAGACAACTATTGATCATTCAACATCATTGATTCCTTGTGCAGAGTCATTAATTGATGCTCCCATCATTCATGTTTAATAGAACAATCTTGTTCTTTTAGATTCATCTTTGTGGGATGAAAATTTGATAAGTATATCTTATTTTTTGTGAGTCTCATAATGCAAATTTGGCGGAAAAATTTGAGGGGTTACCTCTCCTCTTTGGTTATAATCATTGCACTACTATTTTCACACCATCATTACCTTTGGATATTTTTGTATATTAGTTAACACTTGATCCTAGTTTTTCACCTTCTTCTTTGATTAATCATGTATATAATTTGATTGTGACATCATCTTCCATGGACAAGGTGAAACATGAGTACATTTCAGAGACATCAACATACATGTTCATTCTTATTCCTATTAATTCCTATTATGAATGGGAATTATTCTCACATCTACACTTGGCTTGTTTCTTCCCAAGGTGAGGAAAGTTTTTTGTATAAATTGGATCATATTTTGTCTTCAAGAATTCACCATTTTTGTAAGAGATTACAAACTATGGGGGGATACACAATATATCTCATTCCCTCTTATGGGGGGATATCAATTGCATATTTGTGGTCGATGTATTCCTCGGAGATTCATGATAATTCCTTCATTTATCACTTCTTTCATCACTTGTACATAATTTTTTCTTGTATTCTCTCTTTTGGAGAGGGGTTTTTTCACACGTGGCTTTTCTCCTTTACTCCATTTGTGAGAGATCACTTATAAAATAGTACCTAACATTGACTAGTGGCTCAGATCCATCCCATCATCCATACATCATTACATCATATCTAAATTCTCCCATTTGTTTATTTCTTTGTATGTTGCACTTAAGGGGGATGTTAGTGTGAGTAAGTTGTTTTACCTAACTAGTTCAGTTGTTAGGCCCTTTTCACATGCTAATTTTATACAGGTCCTAAGAATCTTTCTAGAGGTCTTAATTTTCATATGACCTTATCTTAGCTTTAGTTGTCTCATGTCATAGGATTAAGAAATTTGTCATTTAATATTATCTAATCCTATCTCCCACCTTTACTATATAAGCAAGGCCTCTTTTACCTTCTATAAATCATTGGGGATGTACTATCATTGATACACTATTGATCATTGTGCATTATTGCATCAATATCGAGCAATATATTCTCTTGCCATACTCTCTTATGGAAGGGGTATCTTTTTTTTCGTAGCTGATACTAGGTTGTAGGAGCTCACTATCAACTCCTTAGAGTTCACTACCAAATCCCACAAGAGTGTCACTCCTACCTTCTCACCTCCTCATCCTTGCTAGTATATGTAATGATATTTTTTAAATTCTAGATGGTGATGTTATTGCATATGATATTTGATTCATCTTGCATACTATTTTTTCTAGAAGTGTTTTTGATCTTGCAAGTGATCTTGGTTGCTTTAAAAGGGAAGAACTTCGATGATAGCCTTCAAGGAATAGTTTCTAAACATCAATAATAGTTTTAGTTCTTTCCTAATAACAAGCTTGCATATAGTGCAATACATAAATTACCTCAATTTTGTGTAGCACATAATCATTTTGGAAAAAGTATCAAGAAGAGGTTTCTAATATGATTAGACAATTTGGTTGCCCTATTTTTTTCTTCACTTTAAGTATAATAGGTACAAAGTGGCTACACTTGCACAATGTCATGCCTAACCTACCACCTTATAATCCAAAATAGTTCCCATCAATAGAGGATCGAAAACATTCTTCACAACCCACATTTGGTAGCACAAAAGTGTATAATAGATTCACTATCTTTTGAGAATAAGTGTTGAAGAATATTTTTGGAATAAAGGACTACTAGTATGGATAAGATTCTTTCCTTTGCAACTAATAAAAATATTACTTTTTCTCTCTTCTACTATGTATTAAGTAACATATAGTTTCTACCTTTATTCATGACTTATTTTTGCTCCATTAAGCACTTACCATTAAGAGAATGAATTAAATGGACCAAGATTTTGTAAAATGTGTCATATAGATAGATCAATATTTATGTATCTACTTGGAACCCAAATAATGGTGAGGGAAGAAACTCAAAGTTGCACCATTGATCCTTGTTTGTTGGACACACTTGCAATCTTATTAGTAGATGCATTCATGAAGTATGTTGATCAAATCAACCTATTGAATCAAAATTACATACCAAATACGTGCTAAAGATACATACTTCTTTAATAAAGGATCCTTGTTAGAATTTCACTACAAACCTCCATGGGATTTAAAACTTGTATCATATTTACTCCTTTCTAAGAATTTTCATGCAAAATACATGCCCACTCTTATAATGACAAGTTAAACATCCACAACTCCATCAATCTTTTCATGTAGCAAGAAATTGTTGACTACTACTTTCTTCTCTCACCCTACAATCCCCAACTACATTGTAAAAATATGCTACACAAGCTAAAAATTGGTCAGAAACCTATTTCCATATGCTTAGTTATATCTTTGATACTATCAGCTTTAATAAGAATATTGCAATTAAATTTTTTATTTTCAAGGAAAAGAGTGTGGTTGATCCAAATATTTATCCCCAAAAGTTTTGTCACTTTTTGTTAAAATCCCTCCGTACACTATGCAGTAGGTCCTTTGTGTATTTGAATAGACCAAAGAACACTGTTTCATGTTATTGAATATGATGATGTGTGTGTTTTGCAAGTTCAACATTTATTGATTACATGTGTGGCTAGAAAATTATCATTATAATTGTTCACATTAATTGAAGCTACACAAAATTGGAAGTTTGTAGCATTTTGTACAAATAATAAATAATGGAGGGATGTATTTTTAGCAATTATTTGTGAAAAATCTTGGTTCATAGACATTCTTGTTAAGGAAATAGATGCTTTCGAGTCCTTTTTTTGGGATGAAATACTTTTATATAAACCATTCCACACCATTGTCATTGATATTGAGTCATTTATAAATAAATTTATGACATAGTGGGAGAGGATAAAAGACAATTACAATGTGTGGTATGCTGACCACAAATCTATAGTTTCTTCTACTAATTTTAATGATGAATTACCTTGTAAAGGACTAGAAGCATTGAATGTGGTTGACTTTGAAGAGTAGTAACTCTTGTCTTGCCTCTACATGGGTGTCCCTCATGAGTTTGATGAACTTGACATGCTTGATAGGCATGAAATTGAAAACAACCATAGTTAGTGTGCTTGTAGCATCCCACCTCCTTATAGGTTTTGGTGGCTAATTTCATAGATATAATTGATCAACACACCAACTTCCATGCAACAAGGAAATACGAGTCTTGACCTAATCAGTTTATTAAGTTGTTAGCATGTTGCAAATGATAATATTCTATCCCATTTTATAAGAATGAAATGAAAAATTTCCTTGAAATGATTGTACACTGCATTGGAAGGTCATACTTGATTTGTAGAATAAGATGTGCATCCTCTAAATCCATTTGTTTCTCTCAATCACCCTTTTTGTTGTTGCTCGCTCCAATTAGTGTTGAATTTCTTGTTCTAATTGGTGTTATTCAAGCTCAAAATTAATGCATCCACAATCTATACTACGTTTCACATTTCATTAAATGATATAAATTTGTTTGAGCCTAGCCAATGTTGGAAACATTTCATGAGAGTATGATATTTTGTTCAATATAGTGTATTGGACAAAATACATTTCATCAAGTTTAAGTTGTTGACTCATAAGCAATTCATTTTTCTGTCAATCACTCCAATATTCTTATTAGTAATTTAATTGGCTATGCCTTATCAAAAACATAATTATTGTGTATGTTAAGTTTTATATAAAAGATCACTATAACTCAACATAATTGTTATATTGAATAATATATACTAATCCTCTTTATAGATTATTAAAATCTAATACCCAGTATGCAATTACTAATTTAATTAATTAATTAATTTGACTTAAACAAATCGATAAACATTATTAAAAATATCTACTTTCATTTATAATGACAATGACACTCAATGAAAGTTTACAATTTGAATTGACATACATACTTATTTAAAATTCTAAACTTCACTCAAAATATCTAAAATAATTATTTCTATTTACATTAACTGTCATTTCTTGCCATTAATATTATATCATTTGAATAAAAAAATTATATTAAACCTAAACAAAAATATAATTACAAGGAATAAGATAGCTAACCAATAACCAACACAACCCAGAAAAGGGCATAACCAAAAAAGTAAGGGTGTGTGGTGGCTAAGATTTCAATCTCATGCTAGACCCCACCTCAAGAACGTCCAAAGAATAAGACAACCAACCAATAAACTATCTATAACCAGCACAACTGAGAAAAGGGCATAATCAAGATGAATAATGTGAAGATGATTTGATCTCAAAAGAGTAAGAGTGTGTGGTGGCTAAGATTTCAATCTCATGTTGGACCCCACCTCAAGAACGTCCAAAGAATAAGACAACTAACCAATAATCAGCACAACCAAGAAAATAATTATGAAGAATAAGACAGCCAACCAATAAACTATCAATAACCAGCACAACCGAAAAAAAGGCATAACCAAGATGAATAATGCGAAGAAGATGATCTGATCTAAAAAGAATAAAAATGCGTGGTGGATAAGATTTCAATTTCATGCTAGACCCCACCTCAAGAACATCCAAAGAACTTGGCATTTATTTTAGGCAATTTGCAGACCCCACCTCAAGACTCGGGGTCTTCTGTTTATCGATTTTTATACATAGGAACAAATTTGTCTTAGACCTACTCTGCAATTTCATGGCACGTACGAGTTTGTAAATTCCCTAAACCGGCTCAAATAACCTATGTGGCACGATGCATATGCGTTCCAAGTTTTTTGGAATGAATCTTCACCTCGGTGATTTTTTATTATTCTGGGAATTATGTCTGGTGGGTTTGTGTATGTTGAAATGGGTTGGTTCCCGGGTATCTATTTGTTATGGAGTGTTCAGTGTATAAAGATATCAGATTCAGTTATAGAGATATTTTACAAATAATTTAATTATAAAGACATCCTACGAATTATAAATTGATAATTCAAGTATTTTTCTTTAAAAGTAAGATTAGACTTCTGTGACACTATTAACATATGTCATTTCATTCATTGAAGACTCATAGATTTCCCTTTTCTCATAGCATGGAGTCCCAAACTTGCTCCCTCAATGAGGGAGTGACTATTGGACTTGGGATTTTCTTCTTCTTCTACTGCTTTTTGTATAAGCTAAGGAGCAATGGCAGTAAATTGAAACTGCCTCCTGGACCACATCCATGGCCTATCATAGGAAGTCTCCATCTCTTGGGAAACCTTCCTCATCAGGCTCTTATGATGTTGGCAAATAATTACGGATCCATTATGTTTCTCCATTTGGGCTCCATCCCTAGTGTTGTGGTGTCTTCCCCTGCAATCGCCAAAGAGTTCCTCAAAATGCATGATTTGGTCTTTGGAAGCAGACCAAACTGTACAAATAGGAAATACCAATACTATGATCATAAAGATGTGGAATTTTCTCCCTATGGTGCATACTGGAGGCGCATCAAAAAGTTGGTGAAGGTGGAGCTGCTCACGGTGAAGAGAAATGATTCTTTTAGATTTGTGAGAGAGGAAGAAGTGTATGCCATGAACAACCCCATCTGGTAGGAAAGCAGGCATGGAGTGCAGTGTGTGGATGTAAAGAAGAGGCTCTCCTCCCTTACTCAAAATATTATCTGCAGAATGTTTGCCAGTAGGACATATTCCGACAACGAATTGAGTGGAGGACTTGGCTTTAAACAAATGATTGACGAGATGTTCGCTATGGGTGGTGCATTTTGCGTGGGTGATTTCATTCCTTATCTTGACTAGCTCGACTTGCAAGGATTTCATGGTCGCACATAGACCATTCACAAAATATACCATGTATTTGCTAAGAAAATAATCGATGAGCACATTCATCGTAGATCGGGAGAAAGAAAAGCGAAGGAAGAAGATCATGTTGAAGATATGGTAGACGTGATGCTCAACATGGCCGAGATGGAGGGCCAAACAATCTCATGAGTCAACATCAAAGTAATCATATTGGTAAGTTCAAAAAATTGGGATCTGCTTTAAAAAATGCTATTTTGTTTGCCAGTGTGTATTTACTCAAGATGCGAAAGAAAATTGTGCAAGACATGTTAGCTGCCGGAATAGAAACATCGTCGACAATAGTAGAATGGGCAATGACTAAGCTATTGAGGAATCCTGCAATGCTAGAATGAGCACAACAAGAGATTGAATCAGCAGTGGGTAGAGACCACAAAATAAAGGAGAGTGACGTTATGAAGCTCGACTACTTGAGATGTGTGGTGAAAGAAACTTTTCGACTTCATCCGCCAGTTCCTTTGCTCCTTCCACACGAGTCGATGGAAGGGTGCACCATGGGAGAATATTTCATTCCACCAAAGACAAGGGTGTATGTGAATGTGTGGGTGATGGGAAGGGATGAAAACATTTGGAAAGATGCTCATCAGTTCAAGCTCGAGCGGTTTATGGGCAATGATAAGGATGTGAGAGGTCAGGACATCGATTTGCTGCCCTTTGGAATAGGAAGAAGAGGATGCCCTGGTATTTCCATGGGTCTTTCTATTATAGAGTTGGCACTTGCTCAGCTTCTTCATTGTTTTTACTAGAGTGTGGAGGGTGAGGTGGATGTGGAGGAAGAGTTTGCATTAACTGTGTAAGTGTGAATATGTGAATAAGATCAAAACACTTCTTAATACGACATTATATCAATGATTAAACAAATTGAATCAGTTCAAAACAGTAATCAATTGAAAGTGTCATATTGCTTTTTATCTCCAAAGATTTATTAAATCATGATTTCTCTCAGATTGTTTAAGCAAATAAGACTGTGAAAATGACAATTCGAACAATGAGATGATGCTAATGCAATACTAAATGATAAACAATGTAAACTAGCATATATGAAACAGATAATTGTAGCTACAAGAGGCAGCCATGGTTGAAGCTTTGATTGCTTGATGCTTGATGTGTGAATGCTTGATGCTTGATGCTTGAATTCCTTTAGAGTAAGAGTTCAAAAGCTTGATTATCTGGATCCTTTTCTTGGTTCAATGAGGCTATATTTATAGATTTCCTGGCTGTAGAAATGCACAGGGAAAGCTTTGAGAGGCTTGGATTCAATCTGGAGAATTGAATGGTGAAAGATGGAGGAGATTGAGAGAAAGATGGAGATTGTCTCTACTCATGAAAACACCAAGCAAGAGAAGAAGAAGGATTGATGGAGGAGGATTGAGAGATCAAATTCCAAATTTGTCTCCAATTTGTCTCCAAAACTTCCCGTGAAGTTTCAAAGCATTAATTGTGACATATTTTAGACATGGATTAGACATAGGAAATGTAATTCATTTTTGAGGAAATGTAGATTGGAATATTCCTTATGCTCTAATTCAAATATTTTTGATTTATTTAAATTAGGAAAAGGGAGATAAATAATTTAATAAAATGAACTATAGGATAGTTGTCTATTAAATTAAACAAAAGAATATGGCAATTAATAAATAAAGTGTTTTGTCTTTATTTAATTAATTTAAGATGGATGTGAAAGAATAAAATAGGGATGTGATAATTAAATCAAACAAAGTATTTAATTTTGTTTATTTAATTAAGATGAATATTAAATGTGAACTATATAAATAAATATTTCTATTTATTCAATAGTAGAGGAAATTAGGATAATTAATCAGATAATTTGCATTTAATTAATCAGAATGCTCTAGACCATTTTTAGCTGTTTACATTTTGCCCCTCTTTGAAGTGATATGTTTATGCGTTGCTTCGAAGAAAATTTTTGCTGCTACTACCAGGATTGATGATAAAGAAAAATAATTCCGTGTGCCCTAGACATGCCCCAGACATTGATTTTCAGATGATTAATGATAATATGCCCCCTTAGGAGATAAATTAATGATGTGATGATTTTTAGAATTTTTCAAAAATTTGATGATTTCCGATGTTTTGATGATGTTTCGATAATAAAATAATTTATCTCCCGACAAAATGATGAAGAAATAGAGCCATCGGATGAGTTTTAATTAATTTCATGGATAAAATTAATCAAAATGTAATTAAATCCACCAAAAATACCTTTCAAAAATTATAAATAGTGCTAAAAGGTCATTTTCAAAGTCATATGTGCTTTTTGAGTTCAAAAATTCTTAGTGATAAAGACCTTTCTGCCAGCTGGAGCAAGATGCCTATCCCCTACCACACTCACCGATTCGAGCACATTTGACGTCACCGATGACCGCTTGCGTATGGACCTCTAGTATGTACCCCTTGACCTCCTTGTAATTCATGCATTTCTATTTTTTATGCTTTTTAGCGTCTAGGCATGTCTAGGTTTGTTTTAGTGCTTTCAAGCCATGCTGTAGCGCTTACATTCCATTGTAGTGCTTCCAGTAGGTAGTCTAGCGCTTCTAGTTGGTAAAGTAGCGCTTTCAGTGATTTAGCGCTTAGGAGTCAAGAATTAGTGCTTTGAAGTTGGATTTTAGCGCTTTGAGTCGGTGGGTTAGTGCTTTCAGGGTCTGTTCTAGTGCTTCTGGTAAAGCGGCACTTTGATGGACTATTGTGGTGCTTTGATGCAAAAAAGTAGCACTTCGGGACTTTTAGCACTTCGGAAGCCTGTTTTAGCGCTTCGGAGTGCTGAAATAGTGCTTTCAAGGTTTTAGTGCTTTGGGTCCCTGATTTAGTGCTTTTAGCTGATAAATTAGCACTTTTGGGATGTAGTGCTTTGGAAGCCTGTTTTAGCACTTCTATGTCAGAATTGAAAATTTTGACTTAATGAACCTTGATTTCGTCAATTCTGATCATGTCCATTCCCATGTTGGATTTGATGATTTAAATAAGACTAACTCTTATGATAGGCGAGAAGAAATCCTATTTCTTAATGATTCTCATGATAGGTGATGAAATGATTCAATATCTGGTAAATCTCATGATAGGCGAGATCTAGATAATGTTTTGATGAACCTCATGATATGTGAGGTTGGATGTTTGCTTATGAATTTTAATCAAAAATTCATACCAAAGATTTTGATAATAGAATGACTTTTGATTTCTTGACATAGTTCACTGATTGTAGAATTTTTGTTATGATGATAGGAGGATCTGGGTACTCTCCAGATTTGAGAGGTTTCCTCAGACTACAAAATTGATACCTCATCTGACACCAGATGAGCTTCAGGTGATAGGCCATTGTGGCCTTATGAGTTTGTTTGATATGCCCCAGATTAGGATTAATCAGGGTTTGTTGACTGCGTTGGCTGAGAGGTGGCATAGTGACCACAACACCTTTCATATACCCACCGACGAGATGATAGTCACACTAGAGGATGTGTGGCATATTTTGCACATTCCATTCATGGGGGAAATTGTTACTTATGATTCTCATGGGACCAGCAATAGAGATGCTCTCCGCAGAGTTTTTCAGGATCAAGACATAGAGGGTCCGAGCATTCGATGGCGGAGGATCGCAAATTCTTATGCAATACTACCAGCAGTGCTAGTTGGATTCATTGGAGGTTTTCTTTGCCCTAATCGAAGGTCAAAGGGATTCCTCATCAGCTAGGGTAGGACTCTTGAGAGCATGATGGTACATGGTACCAGATATGCATGGGGGATGTGCATGTTAGTGCATCTTTATCATGATCTACACTCGGTTGTGTACCTAGGTGCACGTAGTTTATCCGCAGGGATGACCCTGTTATAGGTGTAGGCTTGGGAGCATTTTGCTATTTGTCAGTCATTTCTAGTTGCAAACAGACCAGCCGGGAGATCATATGTTTTCAGATATACAGGTTGATTCACACAAGCCTAGATGGGCAAGTTAGAGCATTGGAGATGGGTGTTTGATGACACTAAGACAGTTATCCGGTGTCCATACCTTGACTGTGAGGAGTGGGATGAGGATGGTGTAGTGTTGGGGTTCTTGTGTGATTCTATGTATCTCATCAATCGGACTCCATTTGTATTAGAGATATTCTTGCTTCGTCGGGTATACAAACAGTATGGCATTGTTCAGTGCATGCCACAGGGAGTAGCCCACTATGCCCGACGACGGATGGATATTCCTGATTGGGGTCCCACACTGTCATATGATGTTATTGTAGAGGGATACATGACACTACAACCATATCCTTGGGACATGCAAAGAGATATCTCAGAGGTAGTTGTGATAGAGGAGTATGCTGCATTCCTAGCCTCGATCCCCCATCCTCACATTACTATCCTCGATGAGCCGACACCTTTACCTATAGAGGAGAATGTGGGAGAGGGTTCTATAGATAGTAGGGGTGGAGATGATTCTTCATCCAGTAGTGGCTCAGAGAGAAGCAGTAGTTCGGGTAGCAGTAGTGATGATAGTGATGGTGGCAGTGGAGGAGATAGAGGGGTAGGGCTAGCTATCAGTAGTGCTCCTTCCTCTAGTAGGCCTTGAAAGAGGCAGGCAGTGACAGTGCCAACAGTCGGGTAGTAGAGATAGATAGCTGGGCTCAAGGCACAGGTCCAAACTTTGCAAGGGCAGTTGGTACAGGCTTAGGGTATGCTTGTGCAAACTCAGACCCAGATGCACGCATAGGCACAAGCTCATGCACAGGCCTTAGCACAGGTACAGGGACAATTAGCCGCTATGCAGACACAGGTTGATACCTTGACAGTGGAGCGAGATATTGCTTGACAAATTATCGAGAGGGCACAAGAGACAACTAAGGCTCTCTAGAGATTGGATGATGGCACCTCCATAGGTGATTATATGAGAGAGGTTATGCGGATTGGCCGAGAGGCCGAGTTCTATAGAGGTCTATATCATGATGCGGTGCCTACTGAGCGTCGAGTCAGTTATGACCCGTTGAGATCTGGGTGGACTCATACATGGACAATCAGTGAGGGGGTGACACAACCTCCACACAAAGATTCCAGAGATCTGGGTCCTTTTGGGGGTGGTGGTGGTATAGGTCCTATTGGGCCTGCTCACTCTGGCAGTAGCAGGTCATAGATGCCATTGTGATCCTCTATGATGTATATTATGATTGTAGCTGCTTGTTGATCATGTATTTTGTAGACCAGACTTCATTGTATACTTGACATTTGTGATATATATATGAGATGGAGTTGATGTGATATGATGATGGCTTTATGATTTCTATGTGATGGATGCTTTTGTTATATGATTTTGTGATGATTTAATTCTAAAGTGATGATGTATATGAATGATTATTTATTTTAATGCAATGATGCAATGATAAATGCATGTGTATAATATATGATATATGGATATATGATGTGATGTGATAATATGTATGGATGGATGGATAAAGGCTTTTTATTTGATGGAATGATCTTATGATGGATGATCTTTGATGGGTGTAATGATAATAATGACATGATTTTATTTATTAAATGTATGGATGGTAAATGATGTATGCATATGATGTTAGTGATAAAAGATGTAATGAAAGTGATGATGTAAATGCATAATGTATTTGATAAATGTATATCTATTATGATGCAAAAATATGTATGGATGATGAAATGATGAAAAATTATGAGATGATGATTTGTAACTATATGGTAACCGATGATGATTTTGGATTTTATGTCAAGTATACTCAGTCTTATTTGTAGATTAGATAATCATTGGTTGGAATCCTTTATGCAACAAATACTCTGTAGATAATAAATTTATTTATGAATGCAATCTAATTTAATCATGCAACGATATGCAAAATAGATGTCATTTTAACAGTCTTTTTGTGCTTGGTATCATCATAGAGCTTTTATTGGATATTGAAAGTGAATACAAGTGTCAGTTGTATGTGTTAGATCAATGACGACCTGAGTACTACTTTCATGATTTTTGATATTGCAATCGAACACAAGCATCGAGGTATAATTGAACTGAGATGACCTGAGCATTCATTGCATAAACAAGCAGTGATTAATCATTTCAATGTGTGAATTCTGAATGTCATCAGTGATACATTTGCATAGCATATCCTCTGACAATTCACACATTTATATGATTAACGTACAGACAGCAGACAATAAAAATATCATTCTTTTTCCTTGTTCCTCTAGTTCAATACATCATTGAGTTACTCCAAAGAAATGATAATCAAAAGTACAATTTATCCATTGTTTACTTAGAGTGTTCCATTCATTATTCAGATTTTAGATCATCCATCCTGATTTTGACATGTTTTTGGATTTTTGAGATTTTTGACTAAAGACCTAACCTAGTAACCTATCTTAGGGGTCTTGGGGGCTGATCAAAGATTAGCCTTGCCTACGTTACACATGCAGAGACCACGTAGTTCGACTGACACAGACCTATGTTTTTGGATTTTGCTTTTTCAGACTTAACTTTTTGACATGTTTTTGGATTTTTGATAATGATACAGATGGTTGATGCCTTTCTGATGATGATTGATATTATGCTTTGATCTTTGCTTTCATTTTTTGCCATACTGTTGTGTGACCCTTTGGTGAAATCGATATGTTTGTATTGCCCCTAGTGATATCCAGATGTTGCCCCCAAGCTTGGAGTGATACTTGACTATTTGAAAATGATTTTGATATGGATGCGAAGATGGCAAGACGACTGACATGATATGAAACGGTATTGACTACCAGACTAATGATCCTGATATATATCCAAATAGATGGGAAAGCTGATCTTAGAATCACATACGATGCCTGTTTCCAGGTTTTCACCATATGCTTTGATTACACCCTTTGTGTTTTTGTATTTTTCTCATTTTTGTATTTTTCTTTCTTTTTTGTATTTTGTATTTTGTATTTTTTTTTTTTGCATTTGCCAAGATGCCTGTTTGCTAGGTTTTCACCAAGGAAACAATTTTCAGAAGTTTGCCCTGTGCACTAGGAGATTTAAGCATAGAATTTTCTGAGATGAATACTGTTGATAGGTTCATCAAACAAATCCCCTTTTGATGTTGATAGCTAATATGCTCCTGATCCATACACTGATATGACGACAAAGGGACCAAGCCAGTTAGGCTCAAATTTTCCTTTCTTCTCCCTATCTTGCTGATTCCTAGGGTTTTCTTTTAGTACCAAGTCACCAACCTGAAAGACCTTCGATTTTACCCTATGATTGTAACTTGTTGACATCCTCTATTGATAAGCTGTTAGATGATTAACAACTTGTTGACGACGCTCGTCCAACAATTCCAGTTCTTGTAGTCTAGATACCCTATGGTCTTCATCTGAAATGATACCCCTGAGTGATACATGAAGGGATGGAATTTCAACTTCAATAGGCAATGTGGCTTCTGATCCATATACCAAAGCAAATGGTGTAGCTCCCGTTGGTGTTCTGATGCTTGTTATGTAGGCCCATAGTGCAGGGTTGAGTTGAACATGCCAATCACATCCAACATCGTTAACTGTCTTTTTGAGTATGGTTTTGTTTGAGGCCTCTGCTTGGCCGTTCCCTTGAGGATAGTACGGTGTTGAAAAATGATGTTGGATGTGGAACTTATCACATAGCTCTTGGACATCTTGATTCTTGAAAGGTCGTCCATTATCTATGATTATAGATTGAGGGATTCCATAGCGACAGATGATGTAGTTCAAGATGAAAGAGGAAATCTGCTTCCCAGTGATGGTAGTAAGAGGTACTACCTCTATCCATTTCATGAAATATTCTGTAGCTGTTATAATGAATTTGTGTCCATTAGATGAAGATGGATTAATTTTTCCTACCAGATCCAGGCCCCATTGACAAAAAGGCCATGTTGATGTGAAGGAATGCAGTTCTTGTGCTAGTGCATGAACCAGATTGCTGTGAACTTGAAATTTTTGACATTTCTTGACAACTTGATATGATTCTTTCTCCATGCATGGCCAATAATATCCCAAACATAGGAGTTTCTTAGCTAGAGTTATTCCACTCGAGTGAGTACCACAAATACCCTCGTGAACTTCTCGTAGGGCCATTTCAGATTCATTGCATTCTAGACATCAGAGTAGGGTACGATCAAGACCTCGACGATAAAGGACATCTGTGATTAAAGTATGTCAGGCGGATTGGCGGATAAAGTTTCATTTTTGGTTCCTGGAAAGATCGAGAGGAAGAATATCATCTTTCAGGTAAGCATAGGTTTTTTTGTATATGGAGGTTTCAGTGGTTTCTAGATGGCATATGGTAGCGGATTATGATTTATAATGTGAAGGACATGATACTTGTTCTACCATAAACTCATAACAAACATGCTTCTTAGGCAATTTTAGTAATGAAACAATTGTAGCCATAGCATCTACAACTTTGTTCTCTGCCCTTGGAATTTGATCAAACTTGATACTGATAAAGGACTGTTTCAGGTTATCTATTTGCTGCTTGTAGGGAATCAATTTTTCATCTTTTGTTTGATACTCATCATTTACTTGATAAATAACCAATTGAGAGTCCCCATATACCTGTAAATCCATGATTTTCCATTGAATTGCTATCTTGACCCCAATAATCAATGCTTCATATTCTGCCACATTATTTGTACATTGAAACATGAGTCTATATGATTTCAAAATTGTGTGTCCTTGGGGAGAGATGAACAAAATCCCTACTCCTGATCCTTGTTCTATATACGATCCATCAAAATATAGTATCCATTGTTGGGGCATTGTTGTCATAATATCTGCATTTGGAAATTCCATTGTCATTGGGCGATCATCTGGTAGAGGAGCTTCAGCTAGTTGTTCAACGATTGCTTGTCCCTTGATTGCCTTTCTCTCAACATATTGGATGTCGAATTCACTTAGGAGCATAACCCATTTCGCCAGTCTACCTGTTAAGGCAGCTTTACTTAGTAGATACTTCAAAGGGTCGATCTTTGCAATTAACCTGATTGTATGAGTTAGCATGTAGTGTCTTAGCTGTTGAGTAGCAAACACCACTACTAAGCATGAATTTTCTATGAATGTATAGTTTATTTCATAGCCATTTAAAGTTCTACTGATGTAGTAGATGGCGCGCTCTTTCCCTTCATAGTCTTCTTATGCTAATAGTGCCCCCAAAGAGATATATGTCATGGCAATGTACAAAATGAGAGGCCTTCCTTTTGTCAGTGGCATTAGAATGGGTGGTGACATCAGATATTTCTTGATTTGATTGAAAGTTGTTTCACACCCTTCATCCCACTTGAAAACTATATTTTTATGGAATAGATGGTTAAAAGGATGACTTTTGTCTACTAGTTGGGAGATGAATCTTCTGATTGATTGAAGTCATCCTTGTAGTGATCTGAGCTGGCTGATATTCTTAGGAGGTGGCATCTCCATAATTTCTTTGACTTTTGCTGGATCCACCTCAATGCCCTTTTCCGAAACAATGTATCCTATTAGTTTTGCTGATGTAACCCCGAAGAAACACTTCTTAGGGTTTAACCTGACATTGAATTTCTCCATCTGTGTGAAGATTTTGTCTAGGATATGCAGATGTCCTTCCCTTGTAGTAGATTATTCCAAGATTTCATTCACATAATCCTCCATGAAAGTGTGCATCATATCATGGAAGATTGTCGTCATTGCTCTTTGATAAGTGGCTCCTATGTTCTTTAGACCAAATGGCATGACATTCTAGCAGAAGGTCTCCCATGGACATGTGAAAGTTGTCTTTTCCTGATCTTCTGAAGCTATTCTTATTTGATTGTACCCAGAGAAGCCGTCCATGATTGATAACATGGCATGCCCTGTCATTAAGTCCACAATGATGTCTATGTTTGGCAGTGGAAAATCATCCTTCGGGCATGCTTTATTGAGGTCCCTGAAATCCATGTAGATTCTGATGCTGTTGTCTAGTTTTGAAATAGGTACTATGTTCGATATCCACTCAGCATAGTCTATAGACCTTATGAATTTAGCATCCAATAATTTCTTTAATTCTGACTTTACCATTAATGCGATGTGAGGATGCATTTTTCTTATTTTTTTCTTAACAGGCTTAATTCCTGTTGGCAAAGATAAATGATGCATAAGAAGATTTGGATCTAAGCCTAGCATATCAGAATATGACCAAGCGAAGTTGATGCTTCTTGCTTTAAAGAAATTGATAAATTCTGGTCTCTCTTCATCAGTCATTGATTCTGCTAGATGTAGAACTTTTGCCTTCTCTTTTGTGCCAATGTCCACCGATTGTGTAGGCTCAACCAAAACTGATGATTGCTCATGATAGTGTTCTGGGAGAGTGTCAAATCTTCCATCCTTTAGTGCCTCAGAAAGGTTTTCACCATTGGATGCGTTCCTTATTTTTACTTTTTCCAGATCTAATGCTGCCATAGAATGGTTTTCACCATTAGATCTATTTTCCCTGTTGTCAATTTTGCAACTGGAAGATTTGACACCCTCTTGCTGAGTCGTATTGTTAATAGTATTATAGATAGCATTTGTATCAGGTCTGGTATGACATAGGAAATGTACGATGGCATCATCATTTGCAAATTTTGGTACAGTCAATGGTTCGATAGGTTCCCAATCAATAAGTTTTGGATGGATTAATGGCATGGTATCATCGGATTGATTTAGGTCAATGGAAGTAAGGGTGAGGACAACAACATTGTCATAGTCATTTGTTGGAATATTGAGATCCATGATGGTACTTTCTTCCAGATTGTCTAGTTCACTCAAGGTCTATTTGTCCCCACTTGAATCATTGATATTTAGTGACTCTCCCATGATTGGTCTAGATCCAGAGCCTTGGCCCTCCTCACGGGTGGGTGCATATTGTTGGATGATATCACAATGAATATTCATAAAAGATACATCAGATAATGAATCACATTCATACTCATTGGAATCGGTTTAAGAGAAATTTCTTAGTTGAAGAATTCTTTCTACAACCTTCTCCTTGAGTTCCTGTTTTTCTTCCTCAGAATATCCTAGTCTTGTATTTTCTTTAATGTGGAGAGTGAGGGGTTTAATAGGTATGTGATTCCATCCTTTCTTAATCCAATGGGTCCTTGTCCTTCATATCCCATTTTTTCTAAAATAGCCTTTCCTTTTCCATATTTGTCTGTGTTGATGCTAATATTTTTGATACCGATTTCTAATGTTGATGTTTCTTCATCCTCGTAAAGCTAATCCAGGATTGCTTTATTGTTTGTTTCTTCTGCTATGGTTCTGGATTTTATAAATGTTTCTTGAAGAACTGTGCTAGGTAAAGATGTTGGAGGTTTGATCATTGACGGTTGACCATATTTCCTAGGAGATGGCATTAACTATGATAAGTTAAGCGATTGCTCCATTGAGTATGGTCCCATTCCTTTATCTATCAACTGAACTTGCTTTTGAAATTTTTCTGATAGAGAAGTTTGTGTATCCGGATTGTTTGTTTCAACATGACTTGTTTCCTTTTCTTTACCTTTCTTTTGCACCCACTATGTAGTGATTCTTGGACTTTGTTCATTCTTGAATGATGATGAAATTGAAGCTTCCTTATTGTGAGGGACAAAGGTGTCTTAAGATATTATTAATGTGTCACAATGTTGTGGATGATTATAATCAGTGGCTATAGTCACCTCTTGTCCATTAATTGGAAACTTTAGGCATTGATGGTATGTCAAAGGTATGGCTTGCATTTCATGAATCCAAGGTCGTCCTACAAGTATGTTATATGTCAATTCTCTTTCTAATACTTGACATGCTATATGCTTCATCATGGGTCCCACTTGAATGGGTAGTATAATTAAACCTTTGGACAATATTTCCTCCTCATCATATGCTTTCATGGTCATTTTTCATCGAGCATCAATAGAGTCTTCGGAATATCCTAGTGCATGGACTAATTTGAGGGTGTAAATGTTCAGACCTGCTCCCCCATCTATTAGAACTCTCTTAACACGATGATTATGGATACATACTTTGAAATGAAATGTTGTGTTATGCAGATGGTTTAATGAGACATCATCCTGTTGAGAGAATGATAGACAATGTGGGGTATTCAAATGTCCCACCATAGCTTGGAATTGACAAAAATCTAGATTATTTGGTACAATTGTGGCAACTAATGCTTGTTTGAGAACTTCCTTATGTGATTGTGATAACTTAAGGAATTCCAGTATCGATATTTGTGCGGGGATGTCTTGAAATTGATTGACAATATTATAATGAGATTGAGGCGTAACCACACATTGAGATCCTATGCCTTTTAATACTACCTTGGCTTGCCCCCTAGTCATGATGTTTGCCGATTGATGTTCTCGATTCTCTCGGGGGGTGTTTTGCATTTGATTGATAACATCATAATGTGATGGAGATGGAACTTCATGTCTGGAGCCAATTCCCTTTAACATTACTTTGGATTGTCCCCTAGTTGGCACATTGGTGGGTTGATGTTCTTGATTTTCTCTGATTTTTAAGACATTTATTTGATTATCAGAGTTTTGTGTGCTTGGGAGTAAATCCAAAGAGGTAATGTTGTTGGTTTTGTTTTCATCAATGTTATCACCAACTGGATGATCATGTTTGACTTCAGATAGAAAAAGGATTGTTGTGTCATAGACATGATTGGCATTCTTTCCTTTGATATTTGAGGATGATGAATCTTTGTCATAATTTGGCAAAGGATCTTTGAAGGTTGAATGATCATTGTTATTTTGAGGTCCTTCCACATACACTTTGTTGTTTTCCACCAAATCTTGTACTACATGTCTCAATTCCATACAGTCATTTGTTTTATGACCCTTGTTATTATGATAGTTGCAATAATCATCTTCATTCCACCATAATGGTTTGACTTTTAAATCCTAGAACCTAGCTTCACGTGCAGTGAGAAGGCCTCTGTTAACTAGTTCCTTCATTGTTGATTCCATTGTTTGACCCAAAGGTGTGAACCTTCACCGATTTTATGGTTTTTGATACGACTGTGGTTTTATGATTTCATTGCTTTGTATGGTATTTGACTTGATATTTTTCTCATTGTTCTGATTCTTTGATGTGGACGCGGTCAAATTAAAAACTGGTTTGATGTTTTGGGGATCGTTGTCTCATTTGTATTTCGATTCTTTTTCTAAAATTTTGGCTTCTCATTGCTTGAGTATTGATTTGAGGAGTTACTTGTGTTGTTTGTTTTGTCATTAAAATTCTTGATAACTCCTCTCTTGACTAACGCCTCTTCAATCTTAAGACCATTTTCTATCACTTTCTCAAATGTGGGAGGACATTGTAGTTCCAATCTATAACTCATTTCTTCTGTCAAGTTTTCAATGAAAAATTCCATCTTTTCCTCTTCAGGAATGGATCTAGGATATCTAGCGAACAAGCATCGCCATCTTTGGAGAAAAGACAAGAATGTTTCTCCTTTGTTTTGTTTTAGATTGTAAAGATCTTTGATAGTAACATCGTGTTGGATGTTGAATGAGTACTGAGAGATAAATATGTTGACGAGTTCCTCAAAAGTTTTGATACCTGGTTTTAACTTCGAAAACCATTCCATGCATGATCCTCCCAAACTCCTTGGGAATAATCTCATTAAATAAGTTTCCTCTTGGGAAAACTCCAGACTCATTGTTTTAAATTCTCTGATATGATCAATTGGATCTGTTCTTCCATTATACTTATCGTATTTTGGAATCTCACAATGTCTAGGAAAAAGGTATCAAGCGGACCATTGCGTCGAAAGGATAAGGACAAATATCCTGTATCGCATATCTCTTGGTAGTCCCTTTCATCATATCTTGTATTTGTTGCTGTAACATTTGCATCTGTGATGTTAAAGTAGCAATCGGATCTATTGTTTGCGTAGGTTGTGGTATCTTAGTCTCATTCATTTCCAGTGTTTCTTTCAAATGGTTTACATCAAAATGTTTTGGAAGTTTTTCCCCTGATTCGGCTAACATTAAAAGATATTTTTCCATGTCTTGTTCTAGAATTTTCTCCATAAATATGTGAAACTTGGGATCTTGTTGAGCTGCTTGGATATCTTCTGGAGTTATTTCATTCTTATCATTGCAGTTCAGATTATTCCAAGGATTTTCTTTTTCCATTTCTTGTGATTTTAAAATTTCTTGCTCTAAGAGTCTCTGTTTTTGGTACCTAGTTAAGATTGGCATACAATATTTTTCCCTTTCTTCTGAAATGTTGATCTTATGTGTGGGATAGTGTCAATTGAACCTTTTTAAACAAAGTCGAATAAGATGACTGATCTTATTGATGAGACAATATTTAAAAAGTTTAATCACTATACTTCGTTTCGTGATGAAGGATGATAGTATCCTAATAATGAAACTTCACTATAGTAATTGATTGTGTATTTGATTTCTGACACTTGTGATTTGCAAGATCTTGTTTCAGTTGATAAGTTTGGAAATTTGTATAAACCTTTCTGACTTTGGTTCCTAGACAGTGATTCTGATAAGAAGAAATTTGATTCTAATGAAAAATGTGGATAAAATGATAGACTGATGGATTGGTAAAAATTTTGAACTCTCTATTTTTAAAAGCGCTAAAATAGAGACCAGAAGTGCTAGAACAGAGTCCAGAAGTGCCAAAATAGGTGACATAAGTGCTATTTGACAAAAAGCGCTAGAATAGTGCCTAGAAGCATTATAGAAAATGATGGAAGTGCTACTTTATAGAACCGTTGTATAATTTGATGAAAGCACTATTGTACCGAAAGCGCTGCAAAATAGACTTGAAGTGCAGAAACAGTGCCTGGAAGCACTATTTCATAGAAGTGCTAAAATAGTGACCAGAAGCGTTGAAACAGGTTTTCCAGAATGCTTAAAAACATAAATTTATGACTCTCTATTGTAAAATATGATTTGGCCTTGTGGCATACTATATTAGGGATTGTAGAAGATAAGAAGGATGAATCCATTGACTATGGTTGTGGAATTGTGTGAGAGCTCTTCTTTGAAAGAAGGCTCGTGAATAGAGCGGTTCTACCACGTAATCTAATGTGTGACCCCTAGCAAAATCGTGATATCGGTGAATGAATGTTCTATGTTGTAAGAAGAGTTTCTGATTTTGATATAGAAAATACTGTCTCCTCAATTTATTTCTATAACTGAGAGGTTTCTTGGGTTTTGTGACCTTGATTTTTCTCTTGACAAATGTGGTGGACTTCCACTTTCGCATCATGGATTTTTTGATTTTTTTTGACTTGACATTTTCAGGATGATCTTTAATCTAATTTAAATGAATTTGTGAAAACACGGCAAGCAATTTTGAATAAGTGTTTTAAAACTGAAAAGATAGTGTATGTTTAAGGATCATGAATGATTCTTATTGATTTTGACAGGTTTTTTTGACAATTGTACACAAATCAAACAAACTCACACTTAAGGACAAGTAGGTCATCATTATACTCATAGCCCACATCTTGAATTATGTTGACTCACATAGCAGTGTCACCCCCTAGAGGGTGCCCATGTTTTTGTCGTTGCGAGGCGCGTACTCAAAGTGACGAAAGTGGATACCGAATCCCTTGAGCAAGCGGTCCTTGGTAATTATATGGTGAGTGTCTTGGGGGTAGATTCTTCCCTCCCCTTACACTACGAGTATGACAATGTATGGATACTGACTCAGCAAGAAACTACTCTATGGTTCATAGATAGGGTTCTGTTCGGTGCGGCAAATAGATAAACTCCCTCAGGAGACCTCCCAATCTTTAGAAAAAATATTTTGGGGATGGTTATCTTGCTTACTATCATCAAGTTGGACTTTCATCAACAACTTGCATTTTTATTATAGTGGGTTGGAAAACCTAGTTTTGGTTGTTCCCACTTAGGTCGTTCCTGTAGGGTGAGTAATTTTTCCCACTATGGCAAGCCTGCTAAAGGATTTAATAAAGCGTAAATGACATGAAGTAAATGTGAATCTAGCACTTTGGTCACCCAGTTAAGGGGAGAGCATAAGCCTAATCACCACAAGCACAACATATAATTTTGTCTTGTTTTAAAAACTCAAAAAGAAATTTTCTAATCTATGTGAAGGTGTTGCTTCATAGAAATCATGATGTTCTTTTTAACTTCTATTGTAAGAATGTGATGACTATCCTAGGATTGATAGATTTTCTTTAAGAAAAAACAAGAAAGTGACTATCCTAGATTGATCAATTCTAGAAAACTTTGAAGTAACTATCCTAGATTGATCAATTTTAGAAAAATTTGAAGTTACTATCCTAGATTGATCAACTTTAGTCCAACTGTGAAAGAAATTAAAATCTGGTCGTGGATGCGTCAGATCCAGACTGATTTTCGCAAAAGTGCTGGAATATTGCACCAAAGTGCTAAAACAATTACCTGATGTGCTAAAACCTGAAAGCGTCGAAATAGGACACCGAAGCACCGAATTTTGACATGGAAGTGCTAAAAAACCTGATGCGCTAAAACAGTGACTGCAAGCGCTATAGCGGTGACCAGAAATGCTAAAATCGAAATCTCTAAAACAATGACCAGAAGCACTAAAACTTTTAATGGAAGCGCTATAAAAAAAACACGCTGAGAACCTGTGTGACACTTTCCAGAAAATTGATAATTTTGATAAAATTGTGGTTAATGCCCCACGGTGGGTGCCAAACTGTAAGTGTGAATATGTGAATAAGATCAAAACACTTCTTAATACGACATTATATTGATTAAGCAAATTGAATCAATTCAAGACAATAATCAATTGAAAGCATCATATTTCTCTCTATCTCCAAAGATTTATTAAATCTTGATTGCTCTTAGATTGTTTAAGCAAATAAGACTATTAAAATGACAATTCAAAGAACGAGATGATGCTAATGTAATACTAAATGATAAACAATGTAAACTAGCATATATGAAATAGATAATTGTAGCTACAAGAGGCAGCCATGGTTGAAGCTTTGATTGCTTGATGCTTGATGTGTGAATGCTTGATGCTTGATGCTTGAATTCCTTCAGAGTAAGAGTGCAAAAACTTGATTATCTGGATCCTTTTCTTGGTTCAATGAGGTTGTATTTATAGATTTCTTGGCTGTAGAAATGCACAGGGAAAGCTTTGAGAGGCTTGGATTCAATTTGGAGAATTGAATGGTGAAAAATGGAGATTGTCTCTACCCATGAAAACACCGAGCAAAAGAAGAGGAAGGATTGATGGAGGAGTATTGAGAGATCAAATTCCAAATTTGTCTCCAATTTGTCTCCAAAACTTCCCATGAAGTTTCGAAGCATTAATTGTGACATATTCTAGACATGGATTAGACATAGGAAATCTAATTCATTTTTGAGGAAATGTAGATTGGAATATTCCTTATGCTTTAATTCAAATATTTTTGATTTATTTAAATTAGGAAAAGGGAGATAAATAATTTAATAAAATGAACTATAGCATAGTTGTTTATTAAATTAAACAGAAGAATATGGCAATTAATAAATAACGTGTTTTGTCTTTATTTAATTAATTTAAGATGGATGTGATAGAATAAAATAGGGATGTGATAATTAAATCAAACAAAGCATTTAATTTTGTTTATTTAATTAAGATGAATATTAAATGTTAACTATATAAATAAATATTTCTATTTATTCAATAGTAGAGGAAATTAGGATAATTAATCAAATAATTTGTATTTAATTAATCGGAATGCTCCAGACAATTTTTAGGTGTATACAAACTATTCCAAGAAAAACTCCACTGCTTGTCCGCCCTTCATGGAGGCTCACAGCTGAATATCCTATTTAAGAGAGTGTTGTCTGATATTAAAAATGATATACAATAGCTATGTATACTATTGTATCTATGCATATGTAGCTACAATCCACACTTTAAAACTCTATTTAATATTTATACTTTAGTGGTTACCAAACTTTCAATGTAAGTTAAGGTTCATGATGAGGGTTTTTGATTGGTTATAAATGTTAGTGAAAATTTATTGGTTGTTTATATACATATGTAAAATTGTGTGTAGTGATTTCATCCTTCAATTATTAAATTTGATCACAAATTATTTTATTTATTATTTATTAGATATGATTTCCTCTTAATGAAGTGTTTTTTCAATAAAAACTACAAATATTTCATGAACTTTATATATAACCCCATGACAATTTATATGATATGAATTTAAAATGCTGCAACTTTAGATACTTTATATTTTAGTGTATAATCAATTATTTATATTTTTGAAAAATATATTTTATATATTAGAGATATACTCAAAATATAATACTTATTGCATAAAACTATGAATGGAAGTCACACCTTAAGAGAAACACCCCAAAGAATAGCAATGGCTTACTAGAAACAATTATATCAAAAGATAAACTAATTCTCATTGAGATTTTTGAAAGCTCATGAAGTTCTCCATCAATATATAACCCATTAAATTGGTTCAAACTACTTTCAAGCCCAAAAACACCCTTTAAGTGCCTCAAAATTTACTTTGAAACTTTTAAGAAATGAAAAATTTAATATCTTGAAAACTAGGCTTGATCTTAGATCAAAAATTTACTAGCATTTTTATTTGGTTATTTTCTAGCTTTGGGAAAAATTCTAGGTCCATCCATGCTCAAATAAAAACTTACTATAAATAGTAAATTTTGTAGTTGCAAAGTTGTGACACATTATTCCTACTTACCTCTCATGTGTTAGAAGTTGTAAAGGTTTAAAAAATTATAAGTGTGGAGGTATTTTTATTAAAATGCCAAAGACTATGTTAAATATCAAAGTCTAAGTTTTCCATCCTAACATAAATTTCCTTTGAATCCTTATTCTCCCCTTATCTTTGTTAGAGTTTCAAAATTTCTCTTACCAACATGATTTTCTTGAACTACCTCACGTTGATGATTTACACTAAGTTACTTTTCAGATTCATGATTTTAGTCATTGTATTATCCTCATATCTTGTGGCATGAGGCATGATATATCCCTAAACCATTTTCATTGTGTTATCTTTTAGATTCACATTTTAGTCATCACTTTATCTACATACCTTATGACATTGATTCCTTGGTATGTTAGATCCTTGACACCAAATATTTTCCTACATTAATTCTTTAGAGTTACAAATTCAACAATACCTCTAACATGGTACTTATAGAATGAGATATTAAATATGCTCAACTCTCAATCCATAAATTTTTGTTCAAAATTATTTTATTGGGTTCATGAGTTTGAACCTATCTTTACTTGCATGTCTTGTGGGATGAATTCAGGTTAGTATCCTCAATCCCCAACTCCCATCAATTTTCTTCACACATAATTTTATAGTTAGTGATGTGGAGATACTTTAATTTCTTTCTTTGGGCAAGCAATATGATGTACTCTCATTCCCTACTCCTCAACATGTGGTATCTAGATCTTGATGGCTCTCACATCATCTCCAACCCACTATTTTAGTAGATTTTATAGGATCTAACATTTCCTTTCATGCAATAGGGAAAAATCATTTTTCTTCCTTAATTATTAATGTGATAAGGAAAACAACAAAGTATTGTATATGCCAAATTACTTTATTAAAAAAATGTCAATTATTTCACATTTCTATGCAATTTCAAGTGCTAAGGACTTATAAGGTTTCAAATCCTACATATTTACTCACCATTAGAGTAGAATATGTTGTAAATAACAAGGTGTTTAATATTGTAAATGACTTATGTAACTATACACATGGAAAATGTACAAATTAGATTCGGCACACTTGATCCTAACTACTAACGACATTTCTTCCTAAATCACACTCTCATCTTATCATCACCTTATGTCTCTTAATTAAATAAATCATTATTTATTTGATTAGGTATTTCTCTTTGGTTGATTAAATTAATCAATTTAATTCAATTAACCTTATATCTCTGTTTGTTTAAATAATTCATTTTTATTTAAAACAAGTCTCTAAAGTCTTCTTATTAAATTGAATTAATTAAACCTTATTTGATTTAATCTAACATTATCCCCTTTAGTTAAATAAATCAAATAATTTATTTAATTAAATCTTTCTTCTCAATTCTTGATTTAAATCAACTCATAAATTTGAGTCAAAATTGTCAAATCACCTAACCTCTCTTTAAATTAATCAAATCTTGATTGATTTAATCTCAATCACTAAAATCCTCTAGAGAATGCAACTTGCACAATAAATCAATTACTTTGATTTATTTAATTGCCTATTTTTTCTCAACAAGGAATAAGGAAGGAATATTCCCTCAAGTTTGAACTCTTAAATCCAAGTGGATGGGTACTTCCAACAAGGCATTCACTCCTCTTACATGTCCTTGTGCATTGAGCCAAGTGGAATTTATTTCATTCATTTTTCCCTCTCACATGTCATTTCCTCAAATTCAAATTCCACATAATTGTATTTATTGGCACTTTGGCCAAAATGTGCACAACCATCAACCATTCACATCTTGACAAGTGGCAGCTTGGCCATTGGATGTTGAATGATCCCACATTGCTGAATATCACTCTCTCTTCCATTTTGTAAATCTATAAATAAAAGGGTCTTCCTCTCATTCATCATCCACAATCTCATGCAAAGTTACTCTCTTCACATAGAGAGCCAATTTTGCCCATTTCTCTTCAAGTGTTCATAATTTTCACAATTTCATTGCTAGGTTATGTCAAAATCTCATCAAGGATATTTGATCAATCCACACATCATCAAAATTTGCAACTAAGGAGTTGGGAAAGGATCAATTTTGACATATCAATTGGCACCAATTCCCCCATGGGATCAAGAGTTTTCTTAGTTTAGATAGATTTAGTTTGATTTATTGCATTGTTCTTCATTTTCCTTTCTATCTAAGTTTTTTAAATGGATTCCATGGGGAATCCTTCTTTAATCTTGCATTTTGATCTAATAACATGTTTTTTGTTGTGTTTGTGTAGGTATGAAACTAGGGTTCAGATTTTAGTGCTAGAAGGAGGGAAAATCTCAAGAATTTCATCATGTTTTGTAAAACATTTCATGCTTTTTAAAAAAAATTTGTGTACACAAGAAACTGTGTCTCACATAAAGGCATGGTGCTATATTGCACCACTCTAAGTCCAAACTGTGCCGCACTTGTTTTTCCTGCGCCAAAATTTTAAAATTCCAAAATCCACCATGGATCTGTGAGTCCAAAATATGCCACATATAGTCTTGCGATGTAATATTGCACTACTTTCAGAGGCGCGATGCTATATCTCACTGCACTTTTCTTAAACTACCCTGCACCCATGTTCTTGCTCAAAATATTCAAAAGTTTAAACTCGGACGTGAATTTTTTAAGTTGCAAACCGCATCGCCTAGTAAAAATTTGCCGCACCCGCGCTCTCTACTTTTGTAGAGTGCCACACTCAGTGAAAGGTGTGGTGCTATATAGCATCGCATTTGTTCTAAATTGCACTGCATTCGCTAACCGCGCCGCTAAAAAATAGTCAAAAATTCAAATTTATATTTTTAAAATGTAGCTTTTTGTTTTTAGATTTTTGAATTATTGACCTATTTGTTGTTCCTGTATTCTCTAGTTTTTATCATCTTGTAGTTTAGGACAAGGAAGAAAGCGAAATGGAAGGTTACATAATGGCATCATTCCCATCTTATAATAAGTGTTTTTTAACACTATAGTGTTGTTTAAAACTTTAGAGAATTCCCAATCTCTTTGAAGGATTTGTTACCTTTCATGATTTAGAAAACACTAAATTTCCTTTTGGGATCTAAAAAGAACAACACAAATTTTATTTTCAAAAGTTTGCAAACAAAGGGGCTTAAAAAAAACCATAGAAACAATCTTACTAGATTTGGTTGAGGTTTAAAATAAAATAAAATTGATGAAGGCAACTTCTGCACTTAAATTGGTGCTTTAAAAGGAATTCATTTTTTTTGTGAGATTAAAATGAACAAGTGCTATTTTGTTTTGTAATTATTTATTCAAGATAATATCATCAAAAGGGTGTAAGTGCTTCTCTCACACCTCACGATGATCTTGAGAATCAATTTTTTTTTTGATAATCTTAAGTTGAATAAAATAATTGCCTCCACATTTCATTTTGGAATTAAAATTGAACCAATCATGAGAGTGAGCATGGTATATTGTGAGTGTTCTCCCTTTATTTTTCAATGAAGGTCGATTGAACTATGGGATATGCTAGCTTGTTTTTCTTTATCTTCGCAGGCCTGCCTTGTGGGAAAAAGTAATCACCCAAGGGAATGACCCAACTAGGAACACACTAAAGCCAAGCAACTTCCAACCAGTATATAAGTGTGGATTCTCGAGGAAAGTTCGAGAATCATGAGGATTATTCTGATGAGAAGGGAAACAATGGTCTCTCACCATATTGGATAGTCCCCCATGAACATAATGCTTGCATTAAAACCCTTTTTTTAGCGAAGGCCAAAAATCCTATCTATTTGTTGGTGCAAAAGTTCATGTCCTTTGAAGCTATCCCACGTTATACATGCAATTTTGTTATAGAGATGAAAAGTATGCCATGGGAGATTTGTGGGTATTGATGCTTGATTGAACTGAGAAGTGAGCTCACTATAAGGGGGAGTCTATGTGGTCAAGCATCTAATCATCTGCACTAAATATGCGTAGCTAGATTCATCCAAGTGGGAACTCGACAAATACTGTCTTTTCAGCCTAAGGTTGTGCATGTTATTGGTTCTAAAACATTGAGAAACAAACATTCACAAAAGCTTTGAAATTTCAAACCCTTTGAGGAAAAAAAAATCCTTTGATGAACCTAAGTGCTCTTGCTTTACCTAGGGATTATATCCTTAGAGGTTTCTAAGTGCTTGGGTTTAATCGCCATTTGTTTCACCAAAGTCAACACTAGGAAACTTTTGCCCTAATTTCCTTGATATCCACGTAATGGACCTTGTGGGATGAAAATAAAGTAGGGCATTAGACATGTAGTTTGAAACATAATCAAGAAACTATTTTTGGTAAAATAACTCACTAAGCAAAGACATGAAAAATTGGACCTCGTGAATGTGTGTTCTCAAATGATTTCTCGTAAAGTCAAAATCTCAAAACCAAGATTCAAAAGAATTAGTCTAAAAGCTCCTGAGGAGCGTCTTGAAAGGATTTTTGAAGTTAGAGAAAGGTTGGTGTATAATTTCTACAAGAAGGCTTCAAATAACAACCCAAGTTTGTATGAATTTTATTACCAACAAAATCCGGAGCTTTTTGAAAGGTTTGCTTTTCTCACATAGGAAGTAAGACATTTTCTTCAATACCGAGGTCTTGTAAAAAAGAGTCTTGTCTAGGTCAAAGTCTAGAGTCAAAAAATCCTCACTCTCATCCATCTCTCCATCAATCAAATTTCATCTCGCCAAAATAACTTTTGAGAACTTTGAAACATCATTTATGCTAAACTTAAAGGCAAAATCAGCATCACTTTGTTTGACTTAATACACCTAGTCAAAATTTCAATCCTCTTGAAAAAATTTTATCTCTAGGATAACAAAACTTCCTAAGGTCTACTAGTTCATGATCACCTTGATTGGCTTAACACACTTAGCCAATTCATTCTCTTGTGCGAGTTTTCTTTAGGATAACACAACTTCCTAGGGTTTAAAAATTCACCATCATCTTGTTTAGCTTAACACACCTATAAAAACTATCAAAATATCCAAGACCTAAGAATTTTAGCATCATCCCTAAAATTTCTCCACAAGTTTCACTCATTCACCTCATCCATTTATCTCATCCCCTTCATTCCCCTTTTGATCCTTGGACTCTCCTAGTTTGTATCCTCTTTGTTGTGCCTAAAGATTGAGATCAAACGATCCCTATTTTATGGTCCAAACAAGATCACAACACAAGAGGAACATAGAAAACACCAAAGAAATATTAACTTCTAGTGACTTAAGTCAAGCAACCACCGAAGTAAACCTTGTGGAATCAAGAAATCCCCCAAACAACTCTTCTCTACCATCAAAAAATCCTCAAGAGGAAGGCTATGAAGATTAAATCATCAACAAGGACTTGGGAACGACACAAAAGGAGATAATTGAAATGATTCAAAATCCAAAGAATCGTAGAATTTTCAATGCTATGCTTAAACTTAATCCTTCTCTATACATACGCACATTAGCGGAAGAAGGGGTCTAGTTCCCTTCTGACCTTGACATAGGCACTAGTATGGAAAGGCCTATTGCAAGCATACCCCTAATGTAAATTCCAAACATCGCTCAAGAAATTCCCCAAACCATATCGACAATCACATCAACCTCACCAATTCTTAACAAAGGAAGCGCCATGTTTCGTGAATTACAAAAGAATTGCCTTGTAAACAATAGAGAGGTAAATATTAGCACCACACTAGATAGTTCCATCTCAGTAAATCCATCACACCCGTATGTCCCACTGACTTTCCATAATCATGTAGATTCATCCTCATTCCAAGCAACACCAGCCTATCCATCAAACATACAAACTTCTCTATCACAAGGAGAAGGTGGTTTGTCTAGAACAACACGAGTCACTGACCCATTTTCATCATCACTCTTCCAAGGGAGCATACCATCATTCCCTCCATTACCACTCACATCCATATCACCACTAATTTCTCAAATCAAGGCAATCCAAGAATCACATTGAATCCTCTTCTTTTTCCAATAGCATCACAACAACATGTGGCAACTACTCAAGCCACCATGGTCAATACATCAGTTGGTCCTCAAATCCCTCAAAACATACCTTTTCAAGGACCAAGCATCTCAACCACACCACCAACAACACAAGTCCTATCCACCAACACAACTCCTCTGCCCATCACAATGGTTAGCACCATTCCCAATCCACCACCAATCCCACCAAAAGCTAACGTGACGAATTCATTCATCACCATGATTCAAGCTGTCCAAAAGGCCAACCATCAAAGGGTACTTCAAAAAAACCAATAAGCTGCACAACACGTTGCTCAACAAATGAAAGCACAACTAGATGCCCAACAAGCTGTACAAGTTGCACAATTCCACCAAGCCACACAAGCATCCCAACAAGCACAAGCTCAAGCTCAAGCCCAACACTAGGATCAATAGGTGCAAGAACAATACCGAGCACAACTAGAAGAAATTCATCAATAAGCATACCAATAATCCTTGCAATATTTTTAGGCATAGTAGCAAGATAAACAATAAGATTTGTTGGAACAACAATAGCTAGACCAACAAAAAGATTTGTTGGCACAACAATAGCTAGACCAACAACAAGCTTTGTTGGCGCAACAGTAGTTAGACCAACAACAAGCTTTATGGGAATAGTAGTAGCTGGACAGACAACAAGCTTCATTGGAACAACAACAACAAGATCAACAAGAAGCATTGTTGACACAAATGCAAGTATATCAACAGGCTTTGAACGCACAACAGAGCTTGTAGTAAACTCCCACCAGTACTGCTCTCATCAATTAAACACCCCAAACACCTCAAAACACATTCATCCCACCTCTTGATCTGTACAACGATGTTGCAATGCAAATCAAACTGCTCTCGTAGCAGGTGGTGGACCTCCAAGCAGGGAAAATAACTAGAATGTCAGGAAACTTGTGCCCCTATCCATTTGAAAGAGATCTCACATTGATACCATTCCCAAAGGGATTTGAAATCCCCAAATTCGATAAATATAATGGAACGGGAAACCCTGAAAATCACATCAAGGAATTTCAAGTGCATTGCATGGAGGTTGCATATGATGAAACATATCTAATGTGACTTTTCCCTTGAAGTCTGGCTGGTCCTACCATAGAATGGTTTTCTCGCCTACCCATAGGCATTAAAAATTTCTAGGAAATTGTGGAAGCATTCCTTAAAAATTATGCAATCAATATGGGTGCAAACGTTAGTTTGGAGGAACTATCAACACTCGAACAAAGAAAAGGAGAGCTATTTGCATCCTTCTTGGAAAGATGGCAATCTAAGGCCAATCAGAGAAAGTGGACTATGCTAGAAGAACAACAAGTTTGCACAATCATATCCAATCTAGATGAAAACTTGGCGTTCTACTTAAAAATGCAATGCATCACAACGTATGACCAGTTGATCCCAAAGATGCTCAATATCAAAAGAGACCTTACTACGCGAGGAGGCGCATCAACATTTCCTCCACCACAGGATAACTGCTCATCTAATAATTATAACAATAAACCTCGAACATGGTCGAGGAAAAAAAATATCACAAATGATGGCATGGTCAATGCTAAGGTGGTCATCAATGCTCCTAAATAGAACATCTAGACTCATCACTAGCCACCGAATCACAATCACAATAATATGAAAACTAACCACTTCCTAACAACCAAATCAATAACTTGGGCAATCAAGGAGGACCACCTCCCTGAAACAAGTATCCTCCCAAGTGTAAGTTCATGGCTCTTAGAGAATCAATTGAATCCATAATGAAGAAGCTAGTCAAGGAAAACCTTTTCAAAATATCCAACTCTGAGCAATACATGGAACCCATGACAAAACCACCATGGTACAAAGAAAACCTCCTCTGTGGTTTTCACAAAATCAAGGGAGAAACAATCACAAACTACATGAGGCTGAAGAACATCATCTAAGACCTCATTGAGGAGAAGATCATAAATGTTGAACAACTAGCTACAAATTAGGACCTTAAAATATACACAAATCTGATGTCGAATCATAATCAAGGAAATAACCAAGAGAACAACAAAGGGAAGCAAAAGTATGCTAGTGCTAACCTTGTATATGAAGAGATTGTCGCATGTGTAGATGAAATGGTCACTGTCATTATCATCAAAGGAGCCAATGTCAATTGTGGAGTCACCACATGTGGTGGAAAGGTCACTATTGCAGGGGCATCACAACCATCTAAGACCCCCATTTCAAGTACAAAAGTCATTCCCTATGACTATAGTGTTATCGACTAACTAAAGAGAACTCTCACCCAAATCTCCATCGTGGAATTATTAAAACTTTACACCGCCCATAGGAAAATCCTTGATGAATCATAGGTTGCCTCCACCATCTCTGCCACCCTCAATATGAAATAGATCTAGGCTATGGTTGGTAACATCGTTACCCCAAATCTCCTTAAATTCTCTAATCAAGATTTCCCTACCCAGCCATCTCATAATCGTGCACTTCAGTTTCAAGTGTTGATTCACAAAAATAAATTCAAAAGGGTCCTAGTGGATGGAGGTGCACGCCTTAACATTTGTTCCCTCAAAATCATAAAGAACTTGGGACTCTCGGAGAACTCCATCAACAAGAAAAAATTAATCACCATAAGAGCATACGATGATCAAGAAAGAGTGTCTCAGGGCACTATTAGAATCCCAATCCATGTTGGGCCAGCAACCATGGAAACCACTTGTCAAGTGCTTGATCTCAACCTACCATACAACATCCTCCTAGGAAGCCCATGGATCCATGGAATGAAAGCGATCACCTCAACATTCCATCAATGCATCAAATTCCTATACCAGAATGAGGAGGTCACAATACATGGTGATCCCGTACCATTTTCCTATTGCAAAAAATTGGAAGCCAACTTTTACAAAATCCCCCAAGTACCAAAAAATGGTGAAGGTCCATCCACTTCTTATATAGACCCATCTAACCTTGCCTCCACTTTTGTGACAAAGACACCCTCCATCCCTAATATATTTTAAATCAAGCTCATGATCCAGGACAACAAGTGCAGAGACTACATAATGAAGAAGATTGTGTTTGTTGTAGGAGAGTTACCACAATCTCCTAGGTCACATGGGCAACCTCAATCAGCTGAAACACCCATCCACACTCTTAGGGCAAACCCTTCTAGATTCTTCCATTTGGGGGACCTAAGTCAGAAAAAATTCAATAATGAAGACATTTCAAGCATGATATACCATGATGAAGGACCCACACCCACTCTACCCATCAACAAAGCCAACAAAGGATTGCAAATAATGTTTTGTATGGGCTACAATAGGAACAAAATCTTAGGAAGAAATAGTGATGGATGACTAGAGCCCATCATTGTAGAAAGAAGAATGAGAAACCTCGGCCTCAGATGTACCCCTTCGAGTATAACCATACATGGCAGAGGTACTCCTAGTAGAACAGTCAGATCCACTCCAAAAACATCGACAACTGCCCTTCGATTACCAGTATCCATAGGCCTACCCCTAGATAATTTCACTTTTGATGTAACTAATGTCTGCACCAGTAGTGATGATGAGGACACTATAGCTAGCCTTCCCTTACTTTTTGAGGATTCCTGCTTACTGATGATTAGTGCCTCACCCATTGAGTCAGATCGCAAAAGTTATGAAGTAAACCTAGTTTACCCACAACTCATCGACGATGACCAATGAGAACCACTTGTTCTAGACACATTTGAAAATGATGAGGCACTCTCAGAATTCATGGGACTAAGGGATGCAGTTCTATGCAGGGATCAAAAGGTTGATTTTGACATCACTTAGACACTCAAGCATATTACGAGGAGATGATTGACTCCTTCAGTCGCAAAAGAAAAAGAACGAGAATAAGGTCAGAGTTATTGAGTGAAAACCACACTATGGCACTCTCTAACCAAAGAATAGTAAAATAAAATGACGCATCTAATTGTGAAAACCTCTATGAGGTTCTGGAAGATGAAGGATTCAATCTCCCCCCTACAATACTGCATCAAGAGAAATCGACAGTTTTGGCAGAACAGTGTAATCCTATCAACTTGGGAATGAAGACAATACCACAAATCAATTTCTATGTTGAGTCAATTTTGATAGATGAACACGAACTACTAGTAGCATTTCTAAAGGAAAGGAAGGTAAATTTTGCATGGACCTATGCTAATATGCCAAGTCTAGATCTAGAAGTTGTGGTTCATCATTAGGTTGTTTACCCTAGAGTGAAGCCAGTAAGACAAAAATTAAGGAAAATGCATCCCTTGATAGCCTTGCTAATCAAGGTAGAATTACAAAAGCTCCTGGATGTCGGCTTCATACACCCAATTGACTATCCAGAATGGGTATCTAATCTTGTACCATTTTCAAAGCCAAATGGGGGCATCCGTATCTACACAAACTTTAGAGACCTCAACAAAGCATGTCCCAAGGATGATTTTCCACTACCTAACATTGATATGATAGTGGACATGACAACCGAACATGAGATGCTATCACTAATGGATGGTTTCTCGAGGTATAACCAGATAATGATTGCAAAATAAGACCAGCATAAGATGACATTTACATGTCCATGGGGCACCTACTACTGGAATAAAATGCCATTTGGGCTAAAAAATGTAGGGGCTACATATCAAAGGGCCATGACACTAATATTTCATGACATCATACACAAAACCATCAAATATTATGTGTATGATATACTGGCCAAATCAAAGAAGAGAAAAAATCACATAGCAACCCTAAGTGCCATTTTTGACAAACTGGAGAAGTACAAGGTCAGGCTCAACCCAAAGAAATGTGTCTTTGGGGTACAATCAGGTAAAGTTCTTGGATACATAGTCTCAATGAGGGGAATAGAGGTGGATCCCACCAATGTCAAATAAATCCTCGACATGGAGGCACCAAGGACACTAAAACAACTCAGAGGCCTAGAAGGCAAACTTCAATCCATCTAAAGGTTCATAGCACAACTAGTGGAAAAACATATTGCATATTCACATCTACTCCACAAAGGAGTGGCATACAAGTGGGATGACAAGTTCAATCAAGCATTTGTTAAAATCAAAGAATATCTACTCACGCCACCAGTATTAATGCCACCCATTGTAAGAAAACCACTGATCTTATACATCTCAGCAACAACAGTAGCCCTTGGTGCTCTTTTAGCTCAGCATGATGAAAATGGGATAGAGAGGGCCATCTATTATATTAGCAAAACAATGGTCAGCCATGAGTTAAACTACTCATTCATTGAAAAATCCTATCTAGCAGTAGTGTTTGCTTCACAAATTTTTTGACATTACATGTTGACACACAAAATCAAAATCATCACCAAGATAGATCCCCTAAAGTATCTACTATCAAAGGAAATGCTCACAAGAAGGATGGCTAAGTGGGTCATGATACTATCGGAATATGAGATTGAATATGTGGAGCGAAAAGAAATCAAAGGAAAAGTCATTGTAGACCAACTAGCAGAAGCTCCCAACTATTTAGAGAATCCACTCATATCATAATTTCCAGATGAGTCCATCTTTAATCTCAGCATAGCCAATCATTGGAAACTCTACTTCGACAGTTCACAAACACAACATGGATCAGGAGACGGTGTTTTCTTCATCACCCCACAAGGGGATTATATACCTAGATCCTACAAATTGGAATTCCCCTGTACCAGCAACATTGCAGAGTATGAGGCTTTAACCATAGGTCTCAAAATTGCAACACAATGGCAAATGATGGCATTAAAGGTCTATGGGGATTCATATTTTATTATCAACCAAGTCAATGAAAAGTACCAAACTAAGGATGACAAGTTGACTCCATATAAGAAGTTAGAAGAAAGCCTCAAAGAATCATTTATTGATATCACATTTGAGCAGATACCAAGGGCTAACAATAGAGCAATTGATGCCATGGAAACAATTGGATCCTTACTGGATATCCCTCATAATATCTCAAAACATGAATTCTTGGTAGAGCAGCTTTCGTACCCACTTTCAAGGTACCAGATTTTGAATATGCGTGCGAACTCCTTGATCCCAATGATCTCTGGTATCATGAAATCTACACCTACCTGAGAATAGGAGTCCTTCTTGCTGACATTTCCCCAAACTTGAAACGAACCTTTGTCAAAAGGTCCTTATATTTTGTCATCTTAGGAGAAACCCTCTTTCATAGGAGCATTGCTGAAACCCTATTACCTTGCTTAAAACCTAAGGAAGCCTTAACTGCTCTGACTGAGGTACATAATGGCACTTGCAATTCACGCTCAAGTGGTATGATCTTGGCCAAGAAGTTACTAAGAATCGGGTACTACTGGCCAACAATGGAAAGAGAGACACATGAATTTGTCAGAAAGTGTGTTCAATGCCAGAAACATGGAAACCTTATCCATGCACCAACACAGGAACTCCATCCTATTGTTACACCATGACCCTTTTCACAATGGGGACTTGATCTCATAGGTAAAATCACACCCACCTCATCCAATGACCACAAGTTCATCATCACCGCCACATAGTATTTCACAAAGTGGGTCGATGCAATCCCCATGACCTACATAACAAGAAAGCAGATTTCCAAGTTCATCCTGATCTATCTCATTTGCCAATATAGTATCCCCCAATCCATTATCTCTGATAATGGAACACCTTTCAAGAATCAGGATGTCTATGACTTATGCGAAAAATTCAAAATCCAACATCGCTGTTCTACTCCATATTACCCACAAGGCAATGGCCAAGAAGAAGTTGTTAGAGTAAAGGTCTTAACTTAATTATGTTGATTAAGTTACCTTTATTCCCTTCTTAAGATTTCATTTTAGTTTTCATAATGTGACATTTAATAATTATATTAATTATTAAATGTTATCCTATTAGGGCTTCTATTAGAGTTTTTCCTATTAGGGTTTGCATGATCTCCTTTTTATAAGGATCGATCCCATTGCATTTCATATCAATCAATCAATAATTTCTTTGTGGTTGAATATTTCTTCAAACCCTTATTTGTTTTCTTGATCCATTCTCTTCCTTGTGACAAGTATCCATTTGCATGCAGGTGATCTTGGAGTCTGAAGTTGATTTTCTCAACTCCGACAGAAGCTACTAACAAAACCATTCTGAAAATCCTTAAGAAAATAGTCAATGACTCTGATCATGACTAGAATCTGTAGCTAAATCCCACCTTATGGGCCTACCGCACCAATATCCGCATTCCAACAGGCACCACCCCATTCTCCCTAGTCTATAGATCAGAATCCATACTCCCAATTGAGATCGAGCTCCCATGACTGAGAATATCTTTGCAAAACCTTATAACAAATGAGGAATACCAGTTTTCAAGATTGAATGAACTGGATTTATTAGATGAATGATGCATGGATGCCCTCAACCATCTATAAGTCTATCAGATTCACCTGAAATGCAGCTACAACAAGAAGATTAGGCGACACACCTTCTAAGTCGGCAAACTTGTGTTGAACGAGAACCAAAGGAATGTGTCGAATCCAAAGAGAAAAGGTAAATTTGAACCCAACTAGCTGGGACCTTTCATCATCACAACCAACTATAAATCAGGTGCCTATCATCTATCAACACTAGAAGGTGAGTCTCTGTAGGAGCCCCTGAACAACTCCCATCTCAAAAAAAATTATGCCTAAAAGATTTCAAGGTATAGAACCAAAAATACAAAAAAAATAAAGAAAATGTCTTGAAAAAATGGTTACCTTGATGAAAACCTGGCAAACAGGCATCTGGATATCAACAAAAACATTCCAAAAACATAAAAATCCAAAAAAAAAAAAATCACAAAAAGGATTGAAATCAGTAAAGAAAAAAATTCTCCTCTAGTGAAAACCACTTCAATGGCACTTTGGACAAGTACCTTGCTGAAAACTTGGTGAACAGGCACCAAGCGTAAATAAAGCACTCCCCATCCACCAAGATTTGCATGACTCACTCATCCATTCCATCACATTTCATTAATCCTCCATCCATCCACCCGTTCACATCCATACCATAGCCTAAGCTTGTGCTCGTATCATATTCCACCATAGTAGTACTTGGCATATTCCTAAGGTCAGTTTGTCCTACCTTTATTGAAGTAGTTTATCACTTAATGTTGGGGACATGTTCCTAAAACTGGTACTGGATCAGATTTGTGTATATTTTTTGTGTGCTCTTCCCAAGGCATCAGAAAATCCAAAAACATTTGAAAATCATTCAAAAATCCAAAAACATCCAAATCATTTGAAAAATCCAAAAACATCAAAAAAATCTCAAGAAAGTCTTCAAAAAAATCATCATTGAGTCTTGTCAGTCTTTCACCTAGTCTGAACTACATCATCTCTGAGCTTGAACATAGGCAAGGTTGATCTTTGATCATCCCCTGAGACATTTTAGGTCAGTCCTTAGGCATCTGTCACAATAAAACAAAAAATTTGTTTTCCCATCCATCTTATCGTTGAGTCAAGTCTATCATCAATCGAACTACGTGGTCTTTGCGTGTATAATGTAGGTAAGGCTAATCTATGGATCAACTCCCGAGACCCATAGGATAGGTCTTTAAGTTAGCCTCTTTGGCGTAAGTCTCGAAAATCCAAAAATATCAAAAAAATTCAAAAATACCAAAAACAACCTCAAAATAGCCGAAAAACCCAAAATGGTGCTTTCATCTCATCTCGCTTTCACCTGCGATTATCATCATTCCTAATAAACCAATCATCATTTTCATCCTTTGGTGAGTCAATCATAAGCAAGTCTAGCAGGTTCAAAATTGAACACCTAATCGTCAAAAGTCCTAAAGTCTAAGTCAGTAAGCACGCAATTTAATCAACTCAAAGTACCAATAGCTTATCATCCAATCAGTCTCACCAAAACCCTGGTCACAACATGCCCTAAGATGAATCCTTCCCACAATGGACATAAGCATCAAGTATCTCATAGTATTTTAGTCTTGGCTAGTGGTATGAAGAATATTAGCTTGTTGGTTTTCTTTATTTGGTCTTTTTTGACTTATCTTATTTTGAGCTCATTCCAAGAACCTCTCAATGATGCCTAAACAAAACAAGTTTAGAGAGAAAGGAATGGGGTAATGATCATTATCTTTTCATCTGTTGTGCTTGTTGGATACTCTTATAAAATAACTTAGTCATGCAAACTTTATTTTGAATGCGGAGAGGATGTTTTAGATATCTTGTTGACCACATAGGAAAGCTTGCTTTCCTATGTTTTGGCCTGAGATGTTTACAATGTCTAAACTACATCCTGAATGAAGTGTGTATGTTAAGTGTGAACAAGACTAATCCTACCTGATTTTTGAGTCAAGCTCCATCACACTGGGTACAATGGCATCTTGGTTCTTTATACTTTCATCCATTGTACTTATGTGTGCTATCAAAAATAACGTAATTGACCCTTTTAAAATCCCAACTCCTAGTAATAAAATCACCATCATTCTAACTAACTCATTGATTCTAAGTTCTTCTATCTTCTTTCCATACTAACATGGTATCATGATAGTTAATCGAAACATCACCAATGCATACACCCTGCATTACAAACTCATTAGAATAAATGCATATCATATCATAGATCATACTACATTATCATCATCTTAAGTTATGAGGAATAATATAAATTTTTTATTCTAAGCATCTTAAGAAATCATCACATTATACATAAATCACTAAGAACATAATAAAAATCATTAGTATGCATCATAATCCTTAATCATTTGCATAGAATTTATCAATTGCATTTCATTTATCATTTGCACATCAAAACATCATCATTAGCATATTATTTACCACATTAACATCAAAAAGCATAGAGAGATACAAAAGAGAAGCATCTCACAACACATAGGAAATTAAAATGCATCTACCATATCATACATTGCAAGACATATCATAAATTTGAACCATCTCATATATATCATCAAAAATTTACTATCATGATACAAAAATTGGATCAAGTGTACATTCAAGGTACATAGTACAAAAAGGGGGAAAGTAATCGAGGCCCATGAATCAAAAATGGAAAACTATATGTGATCAAAAGGCTAGCCCTGCTATCTATTGCCCTCTCCCACCTACCTCTCACCATGGTCCTCTGGCAGCATCATCCCTGTCTACTGAGAGAAGTCTTGCACCCAGCCTATTGCTGGCACTACCTGTCTGTAATGATGTCGATAGTAATTGGCCTCTCTGACTACCTCTTTGTATTCCCGTAGGGAAACTGATCAGCCCTGGGATGATGAAGTCATACTCTCGAGTTGCCTTTTTTGACCAATGTCATGATCCCTCTCAGATTGAGCCTGGTCTCTCTTGACAGTAACTGTCACAACCTGCTATTGAACCTCATCCCTCTCTACAATCAATACCTGAATCTAAGCCTTCAACTGTTGGATCATTGCATCTCTGTGGTCTGGCTGCACTACTAGCTATCATTGTGGGACTGCCCTGTCCCCATCTCTGGGTTGACCATCTTGCCCCCCTACCCATAGAGGTGCTTTTTGTGCTTGATCTTTGGGAGGTGTCTGATGAGGGGGTGGCCCACCTAATCTCTTATCTTTGTTGCCTCTGCCACCCTATCCTCTCCCCCTGCCAACTGATCTGCCTCTAGGTCTCCACCAAGGGAGTGTTACACCAGGAACTATCAATCTCAGCAGAGGCCTGAGCCAAAATTTGTACGTCAGAATCACCCCTACATCCATTGGTCCATGATCATATGACCATGGTTGGGCCAATAAATGTCTAAAGGAGGACACTACTTCAACTACTGAGATGGGCTGGCCCCATGTCCTCTCTCTCGTAGTATGGGAAAAGATCACCATGTACTAATCATCGAGCATATCTTGCATCTCTCCAAACTGACGGGTCACGCTGTTTAGGAGATACCACTCTGTCATGCTATTCTCCAAACCCTGCATCCACCTATCCAGCTGAGAAAAAATAAGATGATCTGCATGAATATACCATGGGCCTATGCCCATCCAAGGTCTCTAGATGAACTCTCTCATCTCATCAAGAACCCATCACCAATAAGCAAGGCCACCTATGCCAGTGTGGATAAAATGAATCTGTGCCCCACCATACCACCAGACAACAGGATCATCGATATCAAGGACAACTGGTGTGACATCTAGATGGAGTACTGGGATCCGCTCCCATGTCTAGATGTGTAATAAAGTAACTCCAACCCCAAGGGCCCGAATAGCCAAGTATGCGAACTCATGCAAATCTTTGTATAAGGCGGCCAACAATACTAGTCCCTAGGCAAAGCACTCTCAGCGAACACACATCTGATGCCATGCTAGTCCCCAACTTGGACTAAAGTACTGGCCTTGCCTATCGGGTGCCACAAGAACTGAAATAATAGCAATAAAAATCAATCTATAGGTGGGTGTTCTACCTCGGTATCGCTCTAGGTCAGTCTGTCCATTGGAAAGGATAAGGTCATCAACGTCCATGAATTCAAAGCAAGCATCCCTGCCCTCCTTTGGATCATAAATCACTCTGGCTCCATGAAAAGGCAATTGAAGAATGTGCCAGACATCCTCAAGAGTGATGGTAGCCTCGCTAGTAGGCAGATGGAAGGAAGAAGTCTCACTATGCCACCACTTAGCCAAAGCTGTCATCATACCCAAATGTGTCCGAACAAGAGGGACATACGCAATGTACCAAAGACCAAGAATTCCAAGCTGCTCCTCAAGATATACATGCATACCCTGTAATCTATGGAGCACCAATAATCTATGCTCCCTCGAATGAAGTATATCAAGCTCCTCCTGCAGAAGGGAATCCACCGTGTCAAGTCTCATAAAATTTTTTTGCCTCTCATGTCAGATTTTCGCCTTTGAAATAGAAAATGCAGCGCTATTTGCAAATGTGGTGTAGTTTGGAAAGTTCTAAACTACACCGTGCGATAGACTTTGAGAACCCTAAATTCCTAACTACGTCATGTGGTGCTATTTGTGCATGTGGCCAACTTTGACCCCGGAGATCCTAAGTTCCTAACTGTGCCGCGTGACTCTCTTTGCATATGCGGTCCGATATTGGACCGCGTGGCATCAATTGAGCACTTTCAACAACATTATATAGCGTCGCTCAACCTAAGTTTTTTTTGAACCCTAATTAATGCATGAAAAATGAGAAAGTAAAAGTTAGAATGGGGGTACATACCATGGGTCCTGCAGTGACTAGTCATTGATGTTCTCATACTCTCTTTGACACATTCTTGGGAAGCTGTCATTGAACCATCTCGATCAAGGATCAGAGCTCAGAATGCAAAAATTTATAAGGAAAAAAGGTCTAAATGTATTGAAAGTGACCCCTCAGGGTCTATTTAAGCCTATGAATCTGGGATTTTTTTACCCAATTTGGCCATCTGGTGAGGGTTTTGGTCCCTCGATCCTCTTTTTGTCCAATCGAGGACCATTTCACATCTTTTTTGATGTTCTAACATGTTTTCTGACATCCCAGGACATTTTTGGACCTATCGGGCACCTTGTCATCTTTCTTTCACAAGATCACCCAAAAAATCAAAATTTTCGTCTGATCTCTTGAGGGGGCAATATACCAGCATAATCCTTCTGTTGGGGTAGCAATGGGGCATCCAAAAAAATCAAGAAAAAAATTGAACTTTGATCACAATAGTTTATTCTTTGAATCAATGCAACAAGTACATTGCTTCAAAGAGGGGCAAAATGCAGACATGGAAAATGTACAAATTCGATTCGGCACACTTGATCCTGACTACTAACGAAATTTCTTCCTAAATCACACTCTCAGCTTATCATCACCTTTTGTCTCTTAATTAAATAAATCATTATTTATTTGATTAGGTCTTTCTCCTCAGTTGATTAAATTAATCAATTTAATTCAATTAACCTTATATCTCTGTTTATTTAAATAGTTCATTTTTATTTAAAACAAGTCTCTAAAGTTTTCTTATTAAATTAAATAAATTAAACCTTATTTAATTTGATCTAGCACTATCCCCTTTAGTTAAATAAATCAAATAATTTATTTAATTAAATCTTTCTTCTCAATTCTTGATTTAAATCAACTCATAAATTTGAGTCAAAATTGTCAAATCACCTAACCTCTCTTTAAATTAATCAAATCTTGATTAATTTAATCTCAATCACTAAAATCCTCTAGAGAATGCAACTGGCACAATAAATCAATTACTTTGATTTATTTAATTGCCTATTTTTTCTCAACAAGGAATAAGGAAGGAATATTCCCTCAAGTTTGAATTCAAAAATCCAAGCGGATGGGTACTTCCAACAAGGCATTCACTCCTCTTACATGTCCTTGTGCATTGAGCCAAGTGACATTTATTTCATTCCCTTTTCCCTCTCCCATGTCATTTCCTCAAATTCAAATTCCACCTTATTGCATTTATTGGCACTTTGGCCAAAATGTGCACAACCATCAATCATTCACATCTTCACAAGTGGCACTTGGCCATTGGATGTTGAATGATCTCACATTTATGAATTTCACTCTCTCTTCCATTTTGAAAATCTATAAATGAAAGGGTATTTCTCTCATTCATCATCCACAATCTCATGCAAAGTTACTCTCTTCACATAGAGAGCCAATTTTGCCCATTTCTCTTCAAGTGTTCATAATTTTCACAATTTCATTGCTAGGTTATGCGAAAATATCATCAACGATATTTGATCAATCCACACACCATCAACATTTGCAACTAACGAGTTGGGAAAGGGCCAATTTTGACATATCAATTGGCACCAATTCCCCATGGGATCAAAATTTTGCTTAGTTTAGATAGATTTAGTTTGATTTATTGCATTGTTCTTCATTTTCCTTTCTATCTAAGTTTTGTAAATGGATTCCATGGGGAATCCTTCTTTCGTCTTGAATTTTGATCTAATAACATGTTTGTTTGTTGTGTTTGTGTAGGTATGAAACTAGGGTTCAGAGTAACTAAATGTCTGCTTGACTCAATTTTTGGATCTTCAAGGAAATTCTAGCATAATTTTTCCTATTGCCACATGTATCGGCACAAATGTAGTAGACATTTGATGAATTTTGTGGAATTCTAAGACATTCCAAGCTTTATAATAGTCATTTATTTATTATGTATAAATTTCTATAACTTGATATGGATTACTAAGTATTTCCATTTATATGATCATATTTGTGGTGTATATGTTCTAAATAATATTCCTTATTTCAATGTGTTCTCTTTCTTGGTATGTTGTGACTTTGTGACCCAATGGATTAGACATCAATCCTAGAAGAAATGAACCTCGATTCACCTAAAATTGAAACACCATTAACTGTTAGATTACGATTAGGAATTAGTTTTTATGCACCCCATGATTCAACATTATAGCCACGAAAAACATTTGCAATGGTTCTTAAATTTTCATGATCATACAAATTCAACCTATGCTTAACCACATCCCACTACTATATATTGATGTTCTTATTATCTTAATATAGGTTATATTGGGTTAGTACTCACAATAGTAGAGGAGAAATTAATTGTATGGGTTGATCTAGTTCTACTAGTATTCCATGCATGATGTGGACAACTAAAATATAGTTTCCATATGCTTTCTTCTTGTAATAAATTAATACTATCACCAAAAAAATTTCGAACCTGTATTGACCAATTAGGCACCACAATTGTAATAAATCATAGGTTGGCAAAAGATAACTATATAACTTTATGTGAGAAAAACCTATGTTCTTGAAGCCTTATAGTATAAAATTGCTCATGATCAATACTACAAGGATGTCCAACTTGATGAATTTTTACTTCCATATTTTCCTTTATTATATTTTTATTTATTTACCATTATTCACCACACTTCAATAGACATTCTTTATTTCCTTCATTCTTATTCTAGAGGAGAAGAAGCTCCAAGTTGCACTAAACAAGATCTTGGAGAGTAATATTCTTTTGTCACTATCCCCCTCTAGATGAAGGGATATGGAAAATATTAATTCTTTTTAATAATTAGATATTATCTAAATAACTTAATTTTTTGAATGACTCTATATTTCATCATTAGCAATAAATAAGTGTACAACATGGAGGACTTATTTATAATGAAATTTCTAGCTTTGTTCCTTATAGAAATTGTATATTTTAGGGAGCCATGCATCAAAGAGGTTAAAAAAATGAGTACAATATTGAATTTATGGGATCATATCATGATAATAGATTTGGTTAGCACCGGAAATTCTACTATTTTGTCTTCATAATCTTCTAATATGGCATAGAAGCCATGTCATCACTATAGTCTATATCAATAATTTGTTAGCATGAAAATATTTCTAACCAAACTAGTTAGATTATATCCTATCTAGGAGGGTCCTATTCATACCACTCTTATGCTCACTTGGGAGAAATATCACTTTTGGATTCTTGGAGGGGTAGCTAGAGTGTCACTCCTACCTTCTCATTTCCTCATCCTTATTGTAATCGTGCAAAATTGTACCCCTAATAAAATTCCCCATTTAATTTCCCCTACCTTAAAAAATATAAATCCAATGATGTAATTTCACCATTTTCATCTTTTCCCTTCCACTTGGACATGTCATTTTGCATCGGTAGAGGAATATCTGTAGGAGATGCATGTTCCACAAAAAAATTCATGTGTTGTAATGTCATCCTGATAGGACTCCTAACCCTTGATTATGTAGAAACGTTACGTTTCTTATTATGTGTGAAGTGTAACATCTCTTGCCTCCTTGATCGATGAAATTCAAGCCTTCTACCTCCCTTTTTCTAATTCAAATCTATCAACTCTCATTCCTTGGCTCTCTCTTCACTCTCTTGGACTTTCTTCACTCTTTTTCATTCTACTTATTTCATTATTATGCTTTACACCACTTCTCTTGGCTGCAAGCTCTTCATATTAACTCCAACACCACATTATTGTTGCAAGACTATCGCCATTAAAGGATTGTCAAGCTTCTTTCTTTTGTTATTAGCCTTGAGTGCTCATAGTTGAGAAGGTGATATTGTTATTGTTGTCCATTTTCATCATCTTGTTTAATGAGTAGCATTCTAGTTGTTTGTTCTCTCTACTTAGCAATGCTACTTCCTTTTTATTTCCTTTATTTATTTATATACTTTGTGGCTATTTGGCTATTTGTGGAGGTGGGAACACCAAAAGAGGGTCTGACTGACATAGACCTTGAACACATCCCAACTTTTTTCTCGTTTCCATGTGTATAGGTATTTTTGAGTGGAGCTACTTGAAGAATCAACTCATGGGTAGAAAGGTACATTTTCCCACTATCTTTGTCATTTCTAACATAGTTAATTTTAGTTTCCTTTCCATTATATTTGTAGTTTCTATACTTTTCATGTGTATAGGTGTTTTTGAGTGGAGCTACTTGAAGAATCAACTCATGGGTAGAAAGGTAAATTTTCCCACTATCTTTGTCATTTCTAACATAGTTAATTTTAGTGTCCTTTTCATTATATTTGTAGTTTCTATACTTTTTAATTCTTTTTTAAAGCATAAAACATCACATAGTCAGGAAGTTAGCAGTTTTCCTTGCATTTTTGTCTATTTTATAGACCATTGTCTGTATGGATTCTTGCACATCCCTGAGACACCAACATGTCCTTGAGACACCAATGCATCCCTAAGAAATGAATACACTACACTGGATTCCAAAATCTGTGTTGCCATCCTCAGATAGTGAGTTGTCTGGGTAGCATGTAAAACCTTTGAAATTGGCTCTTTTGAACCTGTAAACATCTAGTTTTAGCAGAAGGAAAGTGGTAACCTACTATCCCTTCCCTTTTAGCCCCAGTACCTTATCCTTTTTGACCTATCTAGAAAACTTGAGGTAGTTTAGGGTAGCCCATTCTTTGGGGCTCTCCTATGACCTAGAGTCCTAGGGGTGACATGTCCCCCTTCTCTAAATTTTGGTGAACCTGATGTGAAAGTTTACTTTGTTTCATTTCTTGGTATCATTCAGAACATTCTTTTGTATCCTAGTCATGTTTTAGATTTTTGTGTTGCACATCGTACAACCTTGCAACCTAATCTATGACCCCTAGCTACGTAATTAGAAGGGCTCTTGGATAATTAGCAGAGGAATTTAGATAGGTCACTATCTAGTCTCTTAATATTTTACTTCTACTAAGTTTTTTCCACCCGTGTATGATAACATAGTCTCATGCATGTGTACTCCTTCCACCCAGCCTATGAGTGGATCACTAGACATAACTTTTACCTCATAGGATTTATATATGAATAAAGAGCCTTTTCCCTTGTACACTCCCATTTGTGTCAATGGGAAAATTGTGACTTGTGTGTTAGTGGACCCTATGAGCCAAGTGAATGTTATAACTGAAGAAACTCTACCAATAATATTTTCTCATAGGTAGGTTCATACGAATAATCAAAGGTAAATATATGCACACATGATGGAATCTCATTCCCTCCTCTTGGTTTTAGATCACTCTTTCGATCTTGGTAGGACATAGGGCCGTAGATATCTATTTTTCATCATTACAAAATCAAACCTATTTAGGGTGAAATTCAGCATTCAATGGCTAATTTCCATTAATATAATCACTTTGATTATTCAAAAATGTCTCAAGTTCCCTCATAAGGGCTTTGTGCATGTTGCACATGAAATTGGTTACAAACCATTGGTGTTGCATGGGGGCTTCTCATTATACCACTTTTGGCCCTCTCTCATTAGACCAATCCCCTTGAGGATAGACTTGGTATATCATGCCTATGTCAAGTATAAGAGTGGGGGAATGACAAAAAAATTGACCTGTCAAATTTCTCCCTACACCATCTTAGTAAAAGGTTCTATGATTGTGCAATAGAAATTTTCCTCCTCCTCCTAGTAAAAGGGTAGGATGAATCTTGCTCACAAACATGGGCCTTCCTCTTTTTCATCTTCTGATCCATCTACTTCCACTTATCACCCTATTATGGCATCCTTGGATCTTGATCCTATGCCTCGCATGGGGATTCCAATGGTGTCCACTTGGTGAAAAGGTAAGTTTCAAGTGTTTGTACTTCCCATCTTGCCCATGGTTCCTAGACCTATTGTTTATAGAAAAGGGAAGGGTCATCATGGAGTTTCCCCCATGTCTTGGCCTCTGTAGCCTCCAAATATTATTCCTTCTACACCTTTGGTGGTGAATGGGAAGAGGCCCATTGCTGAGGCACTCATGTCTACTTCTCCACCTATTCTTTTTTTTTTCTCCTATACTCCCTACTCATGTCCCTATCTAGGAGGTTTTCCTTCCCCTAGTGATGGTTGTGGAGGATACTTCAATGGTAGAATAGGAGCCTCCTACTTCTTCTCAAGCTAAGACTTCTAGTGTCTAGAACCAACACAACCAACTTGCATGTGAGAATAAGTGTAGGGGAAAGGCCTTGGCTAATGAGCAAGATACCTTGCAGAAGATAGAAGGGGATCCAACATCTCTTATTTTGGCACCTCTTATTGTGCCTCCTCCTTTCATTCCTTCTTTAGTTCCACTCACCTTAATTCTACTTCCAACTCCCCTAGGGGGCGTTGATGATCCCCACCCTAAAAGAGTGCAGGTGTTCATCGCTCCTTTTGTGGAGCCTACACTTTTGATGTCCCTTCAATACATCCCTCCATTTTATTAGCCCATAGAAATTTTGAAAACAATGGTCACTTTTCATGGATCTATCTTCTCCCTCCTTCACCTCCACTTCTTCCATGGGGATTCAATATCCTTTGCTAAAGTGCAAGCCATAGGATGACCTCACTTCAAGTCGTAGTCAAAAGAAGGGGTCACCTTCTCTAGGAGCTAGATTTAATTTGGCTTGTGACATCCTTGTGATAGATGCAACCCTGATGTCCCTCTAGTTTGTCACTTCCCCTCTCGATGAGGTTAGTAGTAGATCTTAGGAACCTCCTTCTTCTTCCACCCTATTAACACATGGAACTCTAATGAAGTGTATGTTTAACTTGATGGATGATGTCTTGGTATTTGTGAGATCGATGACCTTCACCTCAAAAGAGCTTAGCAAAGAGGACCTCGAGGGGCCTTCTTCCTTGGCCCTTGTTGTAGGAGAGTTGGGGTACTCCCCTTGCTATCTCACCCTTATAAGCCTGTCCTCCCTCCCTGTATAATGATCTAGATTGGGAGAAAGATGACCTATTGGTTTATGAGGAGTAGAAGGTACCTCTTCTCTATCTATCGATTAGATAAATGTGTGTGTGTTGTGTTCCCTGTGTGCTTTTATTTATGTGTTTGTGATCCTTCCTTGAGGAACCTTGCTACCATTGTAGTTGCTTAGACACAGGTTTATAAAAAATTTCATGAACTTACTTTATCTGGTTCATCATTCATCTATATTTTGTGACTTTAATTATTGATAATTGGGGATGATGCAAAGTCTTGTGGGATTTTAGGCCTTCCTTCCACATTGAACCAATCTTTTATTTTCACTTTGTCTTCATGTTCTCTTCTTCATGATCTAGAAACTTTGGGGATTGATGATATTTCATTCATACACCACGTGCTACCTATTTATATATATGAATAGATTTGACCCCAAACTTGTAGATCCCCCTATCTCTTGATTTCTTCATCTATGCTCGATTCTCATTTTCTTCTTCTTCTTTTGTATCTCTCTATCTACTTGGTGATGTTGTGGTTCTTATGTGTTATCCCTCATGTGTGTGGAAAAATTTCCAAAATAGAAAATAGCCTTTCTTTATATAGTATCTAAATACCTCAAAAGCTTACAATTCCTTTATAAGAAAACACAAAAAATAGAATTTAAATATTTCCTCAACACCTCCCTTTTTGATATTGTTGTAGTGTAGGAAAATGCATACCCTTGCATTTTCACACTTGTTTGGGCCCACCTTTATTTATTTATCTTTATTTATGTCTTAATTGGTCCTATTTTACATCCACAAGCCTAATAAGGGTATGTGTAGGATCATCATGGAAAAAATAGGCCCTTAAGTGGCGATGAAAATTCAAAAAATCATAGTTAGGTAACTTGACATAAAAAGTTGAATAATTTATCTATATTATTTCAAAAATATGTAAAAATAGAATCTCTAGCAAATTGAATTAGTTTCTAAACTATTAGGTTTATTTTAAAAAAATTGATTTGGTGAAAATTTGAAATTTCAATGCAGTAGTACTTAAATTTAAGGGAAAAAATACAAAGTAGGTTTATGTCTGACCACCCTAACCACAATAAAATGATAATATTTTTTTATAAGATTTTAGATATAAGTAGAGGACTCATGTCCTGATGTGACAAATACTTTTTTGTAATTTTTTTCCAAGTAAATAATTAATTATGATTTTTTTACTACAGCGTTTAAAAAATATAAAAAACTTGTATGTTTGACCACCTTAACTTGGTCAAAACTTCATAAAATTCATTTTTTTTTAATCCTATAGTATTTGAAGCATAGAATGTGACACATTTTTCGGATTCAAAAAATGTGATACTAACTTTAGTTATAATTCAAATAAAAATGAATAATAATTATTTATTAAATTCAAAGTAAAGCATAATTTATATTGGTGGAAAGCTAAGAATCTCCTTTAAAAACCCTTTTCGTTTCATGAATTTTGGGTTAAAAAAAGGTCATTAGCCACATGGGCCATCATATCACGTACATATCATAAATTTTTGGCCCATCATGATCGTGCACATACCCATAAACGATATATTTTTCCAGCAAATCTTGACAAACATCAATGGATAAATAATAATTTAATGACTCTAGCTGAGTGTCCTTGATTTTTGGGTTAGGAATAAGATGCCACCTAGGGCATCTTTGTCCCCTAAAGGTCTCGAGACCCCCTTTTTGGAGTTTGTGCCCCAAGTTTTCAAGACTTGGGACTAAGATTCCACCTAGGACGTATTAGTCCCCCTTGAGATTTTTTTAGGATTTAATTTCAAATTCTAACAGGATTTGGCGTCGCATGATTAATGAATTAATATATCGGCTTGTTGTGGTGTAATTTTGAGATATGAAGCATGAATAGGTATAAATATAAGGTTCATTCACTCATTTATCATCCAAGCATTCAAGTATTCATTCTTAAGGAAAGTTTTTGAGATCAAGAGAAATTCATCAAGCAATTGTAGCCATCATCAAGATTCAAGAATCATATCAAGGATATTGTTGCATCATGTGTGTTTTACAGATAATATTTGTGATGTAGGGTTTTTATTCAAGCGAGAAATTCAAGTCCATATCTATCAAGTAATGATTGGATTCAAGATCTATATCCAAGCTAGTCATTTCACACAACCTTTTAGACTTCATGGCAAGGGTTTGGTGAGTTGTAACATTACATGTTGTTCATTCATCATTTCCCTCCATTTCATTTCATTTCAAGGTTTAATTACCAACAAGGGGTTTGACTAGGACAAACCCCCATTTACTAAAAATGAACAATTTTTTATCCTCTTGTGTGTTTGTGTTTGTAGATTTAGGTTGAAGACTTGAAGATCATTTGGAGTGTAAAGTTGCAAAGTTGCATTATAAATTTTTCATCTTCGTGGAAACTCACCTACAGGCTAGATTTAGAAGATTTAGAACCTGAGATTGAAGAAGTGTATACATTGGACCTCAAGACCACATTCAAAATTTTCAAATATTCTAGATGAGAATAAGTCACCACCAAGGGCATCTTAGTCCTCCTAAGGGTATTTTATAGAGATTCTTTCAAATCCGATTCTGACATTCAAAGTTTGATTAACATTTTCACCAGAAAAATATACACATACCCTAAATTGTGGTTACATAATTACATCATTTACATCATTCATTTAGCTTGCATTACTAGATTTTGGGAGTTGAATACTTGGGTGATCCCACAATAATGGTTTACAATTTTTGGCCAAACTGGACACTGAACTGAATTTTTCTAACTAAATCTTCACTTCCAAACACCTATAGCAACTAAACTGTGAGGAATTTGAAGATGATGAAAACTAGTGATTTGTGACAAATTTTTTGTAGATTCTAAATATATTTTGTTCAAAAAATTTGGAATCAGATTACACTTTTTTTTCCATCTCCTTCAAAAACTAGTTTTTTTCAGTAAACACCATTTTTAAGGAGTGACGCTCACCATATAACACATAATTTTTTTTTCGTGAAGGATAAAAGTCTATTTTTTTTGAATTTACATTTTTAACTATGATATCAAGTGATTCCAAGTGGTTTCATAGTGTTTTATTGAATTTTTTTTCCTTAATCAAGTTTCAAAGTCAAACCAATTACAATTCAGACATAAGCAGACCGCATAACACAACTTTTTTTGTATGTATTGAAAATCATTTTTTTTGTTGGATCAAGGACGTCAATATCTGGTGCACTCATATTTTTCATTTTTTTTTATAATCTACTATATTTCCACAAGTGCAGAATAGAGAGCTTGATTTTCAATGAAAAACCTACATTCACAAGAAATACAAATAAAATATAATAATTAAATTAAATTTATTTAAAATTATACTTTTTGGGAAGCTTATAATAAGGAATACATACTTAAAAAAATAAATTTTAAATGAATTCATTTGATCCCCCAAACGGTAAATCAAAAGTGGTATTTTATCAGCATTTTGATAGGTGTAAAGGAGACTCTGTTATAGGTATGGTTTAATACTAGTAGTGTTCTATCCAAGGGGGTTTGATCTAGGGTGGTTCGATCAAACCCTCTTCAATTGAAATCCTTAAAATGGAAACTTTCAAGGCTTAAATCATTATATTTTTTTTTTTAAATATGTGATTTCACCAAAAAATAGAATCTCCCAGAAATTGTAAACTACCATTGTGGGATCACCCACTCATTTTTCTTTTCTAAGCTTATCCTTGGTGGTGAACCCCTCAAAGCCTAAAATAACCCTTCCTAGGTCCTCCTTGTTGAGAATTGACTCATCCTCAAGGTTGATAGTCAATCCAATTAGGATTCCTAGGACCTTATTAAATGACCTAAGGAGAATAAGTGGGCAGTCATGCACACCTATTTTCCCCACGATTCAATCATTCCATGGAAAAATAAATACAAAACACACCTACTAATTATTTAACATGCCCCATAATATTAGGAATCAAATAAAGCTAGAAATCACACCTTGGTGTGTAATGGGTACACCGAAGAGGTGTGGAGGTCAATTGCATTCAACTTTGCATTCAATTGCTTGTCAATAGCTACTTTTCCTTGCATTCATTTGCATATTTTTCTATTTCCAAACACCAAGTCCCTAAATAGGAAACCTCTAACGACTATAGACAATCTAGAATTTTATTTTATTTCTGACATAAACCTCTGCTAGGACTAAAACACCCTTCCTGGCATCTTAGTCCCTTTCAGGGATTCTGGATAAAAACCCTCTCTTTATCATTTATTGTCTATTCTAGTCCTTCGAACTTGAAAATCACACTAGTAGGACCAAGACACCCTTACTAGTGTCTTAGTCCCTGTTGAATTTGACTTTCCCGTTTTCAGGATTTTCAATTGCTTTTCTATGTTTTTATGGGGTGCCTTTAGTTTTTTGTTTTATATTATAGAATTGTTTTTATTCCAATTTATTTCATTTCAAGTGTAACTGCAAGCATATGATATTGTGTTAATTTCACTTTCTTTGGTTTATCCCTTGCATGATTTATACTACTTTGTGTCCAATTGCTAATACTATGGTTAGATGAAGTGCGAGACTCATGGCATCCCATGATAAAACACTCATTGTGGATCTTGGGTTATCAACCTCTCTTACTCCTAGTGTTGGTATTATTTAAATAGGTATGGACCATACCTTCGATACCTCTTTTTCCATGCCTACCTTACCTACAAGTGCTATGCCAAGTATTCAAACAATGGTTGATCATATCCCTCAAGAAAACATAATTAAAATTCATGAAGATTTAGCCCATTTACAAGATAGTGTGAGTACTAAAAAAATTTCAAACTCTATTATACCTGTCATAGATAGTATTCACCACATGATGGAAAGTGATGAAGAACTGGAAGTTGTGTGTAACATAGCTCAAATATTTTGAAGAAATCTTCCTTCCACCACCAATGTTGCTCAAACTTCAAACAAGGTGCAAAGCCAAGGAGGAAATAAAACTCATCCCTCTTCAACCATAACCTCAATTCCCACCTATATCAATCCTCAAGTGACTGCAATGATTCAACCAACTAGCAATATCCTTCCTATCTTGAACATTTCAACTAGTTCTCCTTATACTTATGTGGCATTTAATTTATATCTCCTCCTGTAAGCAATCCATTCACTTGTCCTTCCAAAACATACACACCACCACCATATTCACCTCCCATCTCAAACTACAAGAAATGATCCTATCATTAAACACATTTTACAAAGCCTTTCATCCATTCAATGTCAAGTTTCCACCATAAATCAAAATCAAAATGGTCCACCTTCATACTATGTCAAAAGCAACCTACTATCTTTGGAGATATTGAGAACTCTAGTGCCACAAGGTATAGAGATCCCTAGATTTGAGAAATATGGAGGAAAGGGAGATCTTGCTAATCATGTTAATGCCTTCACTACTTTGTGTAGTGAATTTATCCTTGAGGACAAAATTTTGGCTAAGATTTTCCCTCGATCCTTAAAAGACATTGCCTTGGACTGGTTTTCTAGATTATCGAATAACTCAATTCATTCATTCATTAAAATATTTGAATCCTTTATTAACCATTTCCAAGTGCATATGGTTCCTAAAATGACATTACCTGATTTGATGTGATGTAAGAAAAATGAGAGTGGAAAAATCACTAACTTTATTTCCCGTTATCAATCACTTTATTCCTAAATCAATGTGAAGATTCCTTATTCTCACCTTCAAAAGATGTTCATAGAGAATTTAAAATGTAATATTAGAGACAAGCTTACAATGATAGAATTCCCTTCCTTCATGCACTTGTGCACTACCCTTCGAGACTATCATAATTTCATAGGTAGTTGTGAGCCTAAATCCACCTCTACCCATCTTGAAAAGTCCGAACCTTCAAACCAAAACACCTACCAAAATTTCTGATGACAAAACAAAAGTTTCCTTCAACTAAACTCCACCTCTCAACCTACCCAACAAGTTGACACCCAAGTAGCTACTATAAAGAAGATTAATTCTTATATCTTTGGTGATCTGCAAAGGAAATTTACTCCCTTACTTGACACACTTCAAAACATCATGACTCAGCTATTAAACAAAAACATGCTTACATTACCTCCCATTCGACTTCTTGACCCTAACAAACCATTACCTTTGACCTTTAGACATAATGCCTATTGTGCTTATCACAAAAAAAGGACATGATAGAAAAAATTACAAGCATCTTAAACATTTTGTGCAAGACCTCATTGATTCTAATCATATCCAAATTGGAGGTGTAAATGATAAAGGCAATAAATTGGTAGCTAATCCTAACCAAAAGTTTCAAATCTTTACCAATCCCATGCCCACTCACAATATTTCATTTATTAAGGCTAGTGAAACTAAGCTCAATGTAATGAATGTAGACACAAATGATGATAAAATGAGCAATAACGAAAAAAATCCTATGGATGATGATGAAAAAAATCCTATGGATAATAATCACCAAAGTCCTATTAATACAATGATATGCATGATTTGTATCGAGCCTCATAAACAAAAAATGAAAATTCCTATTGATAGTACTTTCTCTTGAGAAGAAATAATCAAACATGCACTTGATGGTCTTCTTTACATAGCCAACAAAATCAATAATAGGCCCACTCCTAGGATTTTTAATTGATCCCATCTATGGAGACAATGTGATAAAAAAAGAACTATTATATATGCATGAACTTACTCAAGATAGATATGATAAACCAAAAGCATGGATTAAAATGCATGATGATTTTTCTCGTGCTACGATGGGTTCGATCACACTCCATTTACAAGTAGGACTGAAGAAATCAAATGTATCATTGTCTATTATCTCTAATTTGGATCAATTTCATGTGAAGCTAGTCTACAAATGGCTTTTCTCCATGAATGTGATCCCATTTGTTGCCCATAATTGTTTAAAGTTTCTAGTCAGTAATGAAATACTCACTGTGAACTATAGCAGATTTAGACCTCTGTCTTCCCTGAAAATTTATCCTTAGATTATTTTAGGCCCGAGCCCCTAGAACCTATAAGACCCTGTGAGGACTTCCTTTTCCTATCCTACCAAAATTTTAAAGGAAAATTCATAGCCAAGTTATCTCTTGAAAAATTTCCTCCACCAATGATTGAACCTCCACCACTTGCAAAAAATAGTATTGACCCCAAAGCCCTTCCAACAAACCAAAACTCATCCATCAAAAATCATTTACCAATTTCCTACAAGAGATCAAGAGAAAACCAAACAAGACCTAATCCACCTCCTAAGAAAAATTATAAAGCCAAAGATACAGTGGTTGAACAACCTTCCATGTTTTCTTCCATTTGTCCTTCACAAGAAGAAAAAGAACCTATGGTTGACCAACCTGCTCCTACAAAAACACAACTTGACAACCATAATAAAAGAAACCAAAATTCTGGAGAGAGTAGGCACAAACGTCATGCTATTGCTTGAAAGATGAACGAAGAAAAAATTATTGAAAATCAAAATCCGAACTCGACAAAAGAAATAAATGATGACCCTCCTCGATTACTAGAACAAATAGATCCTATATCTCCAAAACAACAAGGACCGACACCTTCTATGGATATTATCATTCATCCTCCTGTTGTCATTAACTTGGACGATGATGAAGAAACAACTAAAATTGATGAGAAAGTGCATAATGAGTTGAATCTACTATTTTCCTCTTCTATGAGCTTAAATGATAACAACCATGATGATCCTCCTAAAATGAGTGATGCACCATGTGTTGAACCTAGTCATGGTCCTACTACAACACTTGATGATGTCCCTCTCGCTAGTAATCTACATTCCGCATATACTGAACAAGACTGGGATGCGGATGACCTGTTGGATGGTTCACTGGCATGTGTTTTACTAGTACTTTTTCTTTTCTTTTTTTGATTGCACGTGTGTAATGTGATCCCTCATGATTTTCTATTTGATGTTCTCTCTCTCTTTGTGCATTCCTCTATTTGTACCTTCATTCCTCTATTGTGCGTAATGTGTTCCCCCGTGACGTTTTGTTTGATGTTTTCTCTCTCTTTGTGCATTACGGTTTGTCATTGATTTTAAATTTTCATTTTCATTTGTGTCTTATGTTTTCCTTTTCAGGATGATGCAAGGCGTTGAGACACCCTATGTCTCTTCCATGTTGACCGAAAATATTTTTTCATTATCTTTTATTTTCCTTTCATTTTTGTCTTGGTTTTTCCTTTTGGGGATGGCAAAAGGTGTCGAGAGACCCTATGTCTCTTAAGTGTTGACCCAAAAAAAAAACATTATCTTTTCTTTTCCTTTCATTTCTTTATTGTGTTTTTCTTTTGGGGATGATGCTAGGTGTCAAGACACCCTATGTCTCTTCCATGTTGACCCAAAAGGTTTTTCATTGTTTTCTATCTCTTTGTGTCATTCTTATAGTTTTATGTGTATTTGGAGAATGATGATAGTTACAAGCTCTCTAATATCATTGCAGCAAAGACAAATACTGAACCCAAATCCATAGATCCCTTATTCATTTCTAGGGGGCAACCCTCTTTTATTTTTTCTTTTCCATGTTTGTCTACTTTGAAGTAATTGCTCACAACATGGTGTTTAACAATTTCTTTACAGTGGGGGCATACATTGGAGTTATTTTGGCATCATTTCGTTTGCATTTTTATGTTCCTTGATGTGGTGACATTGGGAGTAATCTCCTTCAAGAGTTTGATCTATCTTAGCATATTGCATTCCTCTTAGTGGTAGTGCGACACACTGCATTCCCTAAGTTGCGCATCTTTTATCCTTTGATTGGTCCTCTCTTGGAGACATTAGGAACAATTTCCCCTAAGATTAAGACCTCATATGAACTAAATAAAATCCCTTCTAACATCCCTCTTTCTTGTTGTGTTTCACTTTTTTCTTTTTTTACCTTATTAAAGTCATGGAGGTATGGCTTTGATATGGTCTCGTGGTGCTTACCTAGTGAACAACTAGATTCACTAGCCCTTGTGAAAATGCATTTTCTTCTTGTCCTTGTCATATTCATGGGGGTATGGATTTTATATGGGCCTCTTGGGTCTCACCTAGTGAACAAATAGCTTCACTAGCCCTTGTGACCATGCGCTTTTGTGTGCATAGTGGACATCGCATTCCACTTGTAAACCTTTTTGGACAAAAAACCTAGAGATATTCCACAACACATTGGAAAACTAGTCAAAGCTTGATCCATTGCATTTTTCTTTTCTTTTTTGTTTTTTTTTTTCATATCTTTGATGGTTTTTGTTTGTGATCTAGTTTTTGCTTCATATATCATCTGCATGTGTGTTCCTTTGTGCATTTTTTTTTTTTCCATAGGATCTCAATCTTAGGGGTGTGGCCACCCTCTTGGTAATTTTCATCCTATCTTAATATCAGTTTTACATTTGAACCCCTCTTGATTGTGTGTTTGGCTACTTTAGTGTGATTTTGAAGAAATTTCATCCTCTCACTAAAGTGGGGGCTAAATATAGTGTACGAAAATGCATACCCTTTAATTTTCACACTTTTTGTGGCCCACCTTTCTTTATTTATCTTTATTATTTCTTAATTGGTCCTATTTTTCATCCACAAGCCTAATAAACTATATCTTTTTCTAAAAAATCTTGACAAACATCAATGGATAAATAATAATTTAATGTTTTGGCTAAGTGTCCCTAATTTTTGGGTTGAGACTAAGATGCCACATAGGGCACCTTTGTCCCCTAAAGGTCTCAGGACCCCCTTTTTAGTGGAACCTAAAATGTGCCCCTTTTTGGATTTTGTTCCCCAAGTTTTCAAGACTTGGGACTAAGACGCCACCCACCTAGGGTGTCTTAGTCCCCGTTGAGATTTTTCCAAGACAAAATTCAAAATCTAGTAGCATTTTGTGTCCTTTAATTAATGAATTAATATGTCAAATTTTTGTGGCGTAATTTTGGAATATTAAGCACGAATAGGTATAAATACAAGGTCCATTCACTCATTTCTCATCCAAGCATTCAATTATTCATTCTTCAGAAAATTTTGTGAGATCAAGAGCAATTCATCAAGTACTTGGATCCATCATGAAGATTCAAGCATCATACCAAGGATATTGTTGCATCATGTGTGTTTTAGAGCTAATATTTATGATGTAGGGTTTTCATTCAAGCAAGAAATTCAAGTCCATAGCTATCAAGTACTCATTGGATTCAAGATCTATATCCAAGCTGGCCATTTCACACAAGTTTTTAGACTTCATAGCAAGGGTTTGGTGAATTGTAACATTTCATTTTTTTCATTTATAATTTCTCTCCATTTCATTTCATTTCAAGGTTTAATTAGCAACAAGGGGTTTGACCAAGGAAAACCCCCATTTACTAACAATCAACAAGCTTTTCTACTCTTGTGTGTTTGTGTTTATCGATTTAGGTTGAATACTTGAAGATCATTTAGAGTGCAAAGTTGCATCACAAATTTTTCATCTTCATAGAAACTCACCTATAGGACAAATTCAAAAGATTCAAAACTTGAGATCAAAGAATTAGGTGCAAACATTGGAACTTAGGACCACATTCGGAGTTTTCAAAAATTCCAAATGAGACTAAGTCTCCACCTAGGGTGTCTTAGTCATCCCAAGGGTATTTCACAGAGATTATTTTAGATTTGGTTTCGACATTTGAAGATTTTGCATTTTTCCCAAGAAATAGCAGCGAGACTAAGTCAATAGTAAGGGCATCTTAGTCCTCCATAGCACTTTTTGATAGCTTCTTTGCATTTCTAGAATCCTCATTACATTTCTATAATTTCCATGTACACATAGTCTAACTTGTTGTTGCATAATTTCATCATTTGCATCATTCATTTAGCTTGCATTACTAGGTTTTGTGAGTTGAATACTTATTTTTATTTTCCAAGCTTTTTATTGGTGGTGAACCCCTCAAATCCTAAAAGAGCGGTCCTTCCTAGGTCTTCCTTGTTGAGAATTGACTCACCCTCAAGGTTTATAGTCAATCAAATTATGATCCCTAGAACCTTATTAAATGACCAAAGGAGAATAAGTTGGCACTCATGCACACCTATTTTCCCCATGATTCAATCGTTACACGGGAAAATAGATAAAAACCACACCTCTCAAGTATTCAACATGCCCCTTAAGATCATGAATCAAATAAAACTTGAAATCACACCTTTGTATGTAATGGGTACACTGAAGAGGTGTGGAAGGTCAATAAGATCAAATTATGGTATTTTTTTTCATATATTTATGCATTTTTCTCATCTATCTTGGACTCCATAAGTTTGATTGTTATGTCTAGGTTTCTTGATAACTTTCCAAGGTTTTCTACAAGACTTGATTTATCATAATCATTTTTTTATTCAAGCTTGTCTTTATTGCAACCTTTGTAAACAATTCCCAAGTCCACCTAATAGCTTCACATTTAAAATAACCACCGAATTTCCAATTTCCAAGCATCTCAAAGAACATACAATGGTATCTATCCTTGAATGTGTAAGACTCAACTGTCTAACACTATTTTGTTCTAGAATTGTATCAAGAATACTATCCACTTCCTTATCAATGTCATTGAATATTCTTTCTGGTTCAATTTTAAAATATTGATTCTAGATTATTTTGTTTTCATCGAAATCTCTCTTGCATTGGGTCTTCTAAAGAACACCGATATACACTAAACTCATTCTTTGTAGCCCACTTTGTAAGAAAATTCTTGACTTGACTATCTTATTCTAGTAAAATTTATGGCTTTTGGAGGAAGAATTCCTATCCTTAAGTTAGTAATAAGAATAGTATGAATCACTGTATTGGGAAAATATTTCCTTTCATTTCACATCCTTTGTAAAGTCCTCTCACTATATAATGATGATTAGCCCAACACATCTTAGAGATAGTATAATCATGAATATTGAGTTTTTGCTTGACACCTTTATCTGACAATCGTTATTTGAAATGCAAAGGTTTATTATCAATATCTGATCTTATAATCTTCTCAAGTAAATATTTTGTTTGTGCAAAATTATAAGGATTGTCAATACTAGCTCTATATTTGATCATAAAATATAAAAAATTATCACGGGTCCAAATAGAATTTAACCTCCTTGATGGGATGCATATGGAGAATATCCTTCTAATTTTGGTTGGTTGTGCAAATGTAGCATGAGAAAGTGAAGTAGAAGTGTCATTTACACACAAAGGTAGAATGGTGGTAAAATTTATGATATTTGGCTTTACACCTGCCAATTGTATTTTCTTGGAAGTTTGTAGAATTTTTTTAACAAATTCATATTGTACAATTATGACAGGTCATGAGGCAACATTTTTTTGATGCATTCTTTCAAACATTTAAGTCTATAACTATTTTAAAAATTTAATGTAACAACAACTTACTTCACAAGTCCCTTGCTTATAACTAAGGTTTCATGGTCACATCATCGAATATAATGCCACATCAATATTTATTTTTTTGAGGTGTTCAGAAAGGTCCAATAAAAAAATTTAGACCGATAGTTGTGCACTAATTCATGTTTTATTAGTGTGTTGTTGTGGCATCACATGATTTATTTATTTTTATATTTATAGAATTAATTTCATTCAACCATGGGTACTCATCATCAACACTAAAAAATTTAAAGTCGCAACTATTGGTGCAATATTATTAAAAATATCAGACATTAAATCAACAAAACGTGTTATAATAACTATCAAAACATGGACAAATACTAGATCCTTTCCCCTATACAATAATAGATCTGCCATTAAAAATAGAAATGGTGAACACCTATTGTTCATAGTAGACAACATGATCAAGGAATTCAAAAAGTAAGTTGGTTTACAAAAAATGAAGCTTTGATGTGGTTGGCTGCCAAAAAAGTTCTAGGTTTAAAACCTTCTTGTGCACTCTTATTCCCCATATCAAATTTGTAGCAAACAAGCCCCTTACAAAGTGAATGTGGTTAGCAAGATTTTTTTTGGGAAAATACAATATATACAACAAAAAAAAAGTTATTAATATTGACTCTCCATATTAAATAATAGATAATTGACACACATTCCAATGTCACATATTGAATACTACACTTGATGGACATGGGCAGATGTTTGAAGCAAGGATTATCTAGCCATTAGATTGCACCATAAGCATTGATTGTTTGGCATATCCCATACCCCATGCTATACAATTATTGTAGTTTCCGCTTACAAATGGTAGTGGTATGTCAACTCATTAGAAAGTGTGTATTGTTTGTTAGGGGAAAACAACTTTTTAAAATTTCTTCATTGCTATAAATTTTTTATCTTGCATCCAACATTTTTGTTTAAAAGGCTACAAAAGTATTACCATGAGCCCAAGAATCCATTAGCACTAAAACCCTAATATTTTTACTTCTAATTTTAAGTTATATATATAATATTATATATATTATTTATATTTATATTATTATTATTTCCTCAATGTGAGGCATAAACCAGAGGGTGTTTTTGAACCAAAATTGTTGAACCCCATGCCAGATGTAGTAATGAAAAAATTATCATTTTCCTTACTTGGTCTTGGGAATAATTGTCATTTAATTAACCTAATAATATCTAAATTTGTTGTTGTAATGTATTGTAACACATTCACATTGATGTTGGGCCCCCTTTTAATAAAATGTACTTAATTTGTACCCTATTTTAGGTGTTGTAAAGTATTGTAACACACTTTCATACTTATCTAGGGTCCTCTTAATTAATTGTGGTTAATTAGAGTTAATTATCCCCTTTAATTAAAATTTAAGCCTTATTTGTGACACCTTCTGAAGATCCATCCCAACACCCATAATTCAAATTATAAAACATTTAATTAAGAAAATTTGAGGTCCTAGAAATTTTTGGTAGTACCCATTTGTCGTAGGTGGAAAATGGGTCCTCCCTTTATAGGACCCCCTTTTCTTTACATATCTAAAATTGGTTTTTGATGTTATTTCACCCCCTGAAGGAAAGGTCCTAGAAACTTGTGCCAAGACCCATTTTCCCTAGGTGGTGAATGGGTCCTCCCTTAATAAGGACTTCCTTTTTGAATTTGATTCTAGTAGGATTTTAATAATATTCATTTACATGGGTGGTGATGTCTTGAATTGTTTGAATTTCAGGGTTAATCATTAGATTTAGTATAAATAAGGGGTTAATTCACGTTGTTTACAATAAAAAAATCAATTATTAATGCATGATAGAAAGTTTGAGTTCACAAGAGCATTTCAAAGAAATTCAATGGCAGATTTGTGGATTCTAATTACATCAGTTCAAGATCATTCCATCATGTCTAAGGAATAGTGCATTCTTACATGTTGTTGAGCTAAGATAGTTGATGTAGCATTCAATATCTACTTGCAAGCATCAATATACATCATATTCAAGATCAAGATCTACATTCTTCATGGCCACTTCATGCTAGATTGTAGATTTATACTCCAAGACAACATCCAAGGTATCATCAACCACACATTTCATGTTTCAAGCTTCAATTTCATTATCTCATCATTTGGTTTAATTATCTACAAGGTGTTTGACTTAGGAAAACCCCTATTCGTTAACAATCAATAGGATTTTCTCCTCTTGACTATGTGTTTGCAGATTTATAAGTTGAAGATGTTGGTGATTTTTTATGAAAAAACTTGATCTCATCCCTTACCTATGAACTCGCTAGGGTTCAACTATTAATAAGGGTAAGGATTGGCCAACACACAAGTAATAATTTAAGAGTCCTTACTTATACTCTTTGGGCTCAATGAAACCTAAGAGGGAAATCCCATTTATAATTTGAAGATACTCATTTAATCAAGAGAACTTTCATACACAGATGAATTCCCCTTAATTGCACATAGATAAAATTCACTAGAGGCTTGGCCAACCTTCAAAATAAAAACTATCTATAGCTAGGAATCAAATGATACTTCAGATTGATACATTCTTTAAATGTTGTTCATTGTGATTTGTTCATCATTTTAATCCTCTGGATAGATGCATAACTAAACTTAGCTTACATCCAAGACAAACTAATGAAGAGACTAGTGCCTCATTCATGGGACAATGGAGTCATAATGCAATTAACTAGTAATACACTAATAATTAATCCCAGTAATTTATGGGCCATTCGCATGTACTACCTTATACAATCCAATTCAGTCTATTTGAAACATAATTTCCTACCAAATCCTATATCATTTTCCTCACAAACTTATGACCTTACTTTAGCATTTAATCAACCCGTTGAATTGAAGCATAAGCAGAATCATTCATTCAGTTTAAACAATAGAAGACAAATGAAACTATCATTAACAATTCCTTTCATAGTTTGCAAATAAATTACAAAAGAGAACACATAATTTAAATTGATAATTTCTATTACTGGTGTTACTGTAAAACCCTTTTAAGATAATTATATCGTAACTGTATACTCAAAAACTAACTCATGTTATATCCATTAATCTATCTGTTTACATTATGCTCTTTTTCTGAGAATAGAATTTTCGCTTAGACCCTTGTAAGAATCCAAAACTTGAACTCTCTCCTATCATTAGCCTTGAAATCCCCTTTATAGAACAGGGGAGTAACCAGCATCTAGCTGAATTATAATGCATTTCATATTCATTTCAAAACAATTTCAACAAAAATTGAAGAGATTCCTTAGACAGTTATATGCAATCATTGATAAAATAGGGGGAAGCAAAAAGACAAAATTCCTGATAAGTTGTCGAGGGAGGGTAGCTAAATCACCATAGGGAAGCACTAGTCATCACAACAGTGTCAATGTCATGCAAAAAAAATTCCACCATACTAGCCAGAAGACTTACACATCAACATGCAAGAGTAAAAGACTAAAATCATGGACATTATGGTAATGGTATCATCAAAAACAAAAAAAAATGTTCGGAACATTATTCTAATTTTTCAGAATTAGAGTATGCCCATCCACTCCTTGTGTGTGATGCAATTGGAGGAACCATCACCACCTATTCATGAGAAATTTCATATGACACCAAGGAGAGCAGGTACTGGTCGTACCTCGAGTTAGTGTCATCTCCACCATCTGAAAGGCTATCAGAAAGAACAATGGGAGAAGATTGTTTCCCCATGAAGGCCTTTAGATGCTTGTCTCTCTCTTTCATGGACTTCCTCACTGGTGCAACCAGCTCCTTGCCTTTAACTTTGAACAATTATTCAAAAATGATCATGTTTCGTAAGTTATAGGTACTCTAGACAATTGTCTTCTTCTTCTTTCAGCTTTGGGCACTCCTTTTACCCTCTTGAGTCATAGGATTCACTAGAATCTCCTATTCATCCTTAGGAAAATCCTCATGACATTCAAAAAGACCGAGACGGCTAGGCCTCCTAGTAGGTCGGGTTGGCACACTAGACTTTGTCATTTCACAAAACCCAGATGAAAGCTAGCAAGCTTAAAATAAGTAGAAAACCTAACCAACTCAGAGACCTCAGAACCAAATTTGCATAAAATCACACCCACAACCCCTTACAATTACAAGCAGTCCCAAAAATTTGAAAAATCGAGACAAACTTATAACATGGATCACAAAGAGCTCATATGAGTACCAAATTACCCAAAATTTCACCCCAACTTCTCAACACTCGAGCACCTATGACTCACACCTCAATTTTTTTATAGACTACAAATGGTTAAATAAAACAACAAACAATCCTGAATTAAATAGACAATTTGGAGCATGCAACAATTAATGATTGAAGAAATCCTCGCACGAGTGAGTTGATAACTTAGAAGTTGGGCTTTGAATCTGAGCAATTGATCTTTGCAGATTTGAAACATCATTAATGGCGATCTCAGGTATTGTTTTTTTCCTTTGCAACTTGTTCCTAGAAAGAAATAATGCCACCTCAAATACTGCCACATTATCCCTTAGTCTTCATTCGTCACCTATGATCTGATGATCAACATGCATCACCAACTCGATCCGTACCTTTCCATTTATATTGGTGAATTACATAGCCATCACTTGAAGAGAATACTTGCTATAATATCACATTGAGTGCCATAGATTTTCCCCACTCCTTCAAGGCTCAATTAGTGATAAGGGCATGGGCTTGATGAAAAACAGGCCATTGGATCACTACGCCTTTTGAATAATTTTATCTCTCATCGTGCATCATGAGTTCACTTTAATTTCAGCAAGTTATCATAGTGATGTAAGAACTTGCATGATGAGATCTCAGCCATCAAATCAAGTACCCATCCTTGATCATAATCCATCGTATGTTGCGGGTTCATGATTCGTCCTCCAGATCACATTAGCAAAGGGAAAAGAAGATCAAGACATGTGTACCTACATGAAAAAATCAATGGCACAAGATACATCACTCCAAAGAGAGCTTCATATCAGTGAAGGAAAGCTTGAGATAAAGACTTTATCAATCATCACCCTTTTCAAAAGAACAATTGAACATCTATCCACGATGAACGATGAAATAACAAGTAGCACAAAAGGTCATCTTGTATCACTAATTCAGATTGCCAAGTATATGAGAAATTAGCGATACCAAAAGAACCAACAATAACATAGTCTACTGTGCATCACCAATTCAACTTTGAACATTTAAAACAAATCCATGATGCACGAAATGAAGGAAAACACTACTCACCACTCATCACGAATTTGAGCTTACAAACTCAAAATGGATCAATGATGAGCAATAAGGTACTTTATTGAAGAGAATTAACATGTGATCATAATTTGTTCTAAAAGGGGTAACTACCTAGGATGATGAATAAAAGGTCTCAAGGACTTAAGAGATAATATATCAAAGGAGGTAAAGGCCAAAAAAAAGGCTGATCGAACAACCTTATAGAAACAAAATATTTTCATAACTAGGAATGAGGGCATGGTAACCTTATGGGCTCATATGGCATAATATGTTTTAAAATGAATGGGAACAGGCAATAGTAGGTCAACAAAAAAATAGAGCTCCAAGGGTATTTCTAAAGGGATATTTTGGTAGCAAAATCCTTAGAAAATGATGATGAATGAAACCTAAGCCCATTCATATTGAGAATGACTAAATTTTTTGAATATAATCAAGGAATCGCAATTTTTTTAGGAGTTCTATCAGTGGCTCTAGTTGGGGATGTATGTTTCTCATTGAACAAAGCAAGAATCTAGAATCCAGGTGAAGCAGACCAAACCAAAGAGTCAAAAAAACTAAGGACTAGGAAAAAACTGAAGGCAAACAACATATGTATAGTTTTTACATAAGCTATAGGGCCCAACCAACCTTAAAACTGGCACTTTCCTTTGTCAAATAACCTATTTTCCAATGTTTGCACCCTGCTAAGGCTTAAAATACCATCATAAACCACCCAACAACTAGTAACACTATAGGCAATGTACTCAACTATCATAGACATGGGTTTGAATTTACAATCATTTTTTTATTCATGTCTCTTTGTGAACTGTAGCCAATCTGAAATAAGTAATCAAAATCACCTCCCCTTTGACTCAAGTTACCATCACATTTCACTAAATGTTCATCCAACTGAAGATGGAAAGTATAACATTCATACTCCACTTGATCACCACCATTATACAAGCTGATATTAAATTTATTTTTCTCACTAATCTGAGAATACTCATATATATTACCTTTGAGGTTTCTATTATGACCAAAACCTCTAGAGAAATATCTCCATATCATATCTAGAAATCCAGGGTCATTATCATCTAGATCGTATCCCATATTGAGCACATATTCACTTTGTGTGATGAACAAAAAGTTTCCATACATAGACTTCTGTTCCAATTGGTAATTATATTCATTGGAGAAATATGTACGAGATATGCTACAATATTCTTCATTTCCTTGAGGATTTAACTCAACAGTCCTCATAGTATGTTTACTCTCATTAGGTTTATTCTCATAGGAGGAATTATCCATACTTTTCCAAGTATTTAAAAATATTTTTTCTTTAGGATCATAAACACAATCCCATCCTCCTTTCAGACCATTGTTCAAATTGAAATAAAATATCCCAAAAGAGGAGTCCAATAACTTAGATTCGATGTGATCAGTAGTAAGGTGTTCAGGTACATCATCAGTTGTTAAGTTATTTTTCTTGCATATGCAAAATTTCTCGCAACTTAAACATTTCTCATTAAGAACTATGATGTCTACCTCTTTGATACAGCTTGTATATTCCATTTATGTTTTATACAAACATCTTGAATCAAGACCTTGCTGGCTGTCAACACCAGCCTCACGATTTTTAACATCAAGCTCAAGACCCTAAGCATAGAGATTCCTATCTTGAAATTCACTGTCTACCACATTTCCAAGGCATTCCTATCTTGAGAATAAAGATTCATATCTTTAAATTCATTGAATACTGGTACAACTGGATTCCTCAAGCACGAAGGAAGCCTTCATGTCAATCTTATAAGAAGTTTCATACTCCCTATCATAATTATCAAGATTTTCATGCTCATTACTTTGATCTTGCCTCCTTAAAGGTATGCCAACATTTCTTGTAAATATAACAATATCATCATCTATACCACTAGATATATATTCTTCTTTAGATATCTATCTATCCTTTTCTTGAACAAACCCTTGATTGATAATAATAGGAGGGGCACCCCTTTCATCCCGGGACATCACATTTTACATAAATTCACATTTAGCCTCCTCAGAAATCCTGATCCAATCAATTATTTGATCAAAACCACGTGGTTTCAATTCATTAAGAAAAGTACTAAGCCCTAGCTCATAGATGTCATATAATATGTCAATACAAATAGAATCCTCAGGTCGTAACCTTTTAGGGATCTCCAGAAAAGAATCCAAAAATATTGCTAGCAACTCATAGGGAAATTCCCCTTCATGTCTTTACATATTATATAGTCTAAGTAACACTTGATCATTATCACTTAGATTTTGTTGTAGTTCATCTTGCATCTTTTGATTATCAATATGTTGTGATGATGATCTATATAAGGCATTAGGAATATCATTATTGAGGTTATCCTCTTCATTTTTATACATGCCATTTGTATGAAACACATCAAGACAACAAACACCTGCAGCCATATACCCCCTCATCATTGAATATTTCATAATATTCTCAATGTCCATAGAAATGTGATAGGCCTGATGTAATGTTTTTGGATCCTTATCCCTTATCAAACAACTCATCTCATTATAAAATGCACCTAGATATATAATTAAACACTGCATCATTAGGCCTTAGGTGTTCAAGAATACCTCTTACTGCTTGTGTGAATATCAAGTTAAAAGTTGGAACCATCTCATCTCCATCCTTTCAGATTTCCATAAGTCCTTTTATTATCTCACTAGGACTAACCCTTTCACCAAATTATTCCACAAATTCTATCATGAAGTCATTCCACAAACTTATAGAATGTACTATAGAATATGAAAACCATTCTATAGCATTTTATTTCAAAGATTAAACAAAGAGCTTCATAAAAACATCCTCATGGTCTACTTCAAATTCACCCATCAAATCTATGAATACACTTAAGTGTTTAGAAGTGGACTCACGATTTTTCCCTATGAATTTGGGTAGATATTTCCTAACATCATTGGGAGTTAAATTATTAGGAAAAATATGAATACCATTGAAACTTAATGGATTATATCTCTCCATAGAGAACTTATTTTGATGCCATGATAAGGGCTACATGTCTTGCATACTTCTACTTACTATTTCACAAGGGTATATAAGGAAGTGATACAATTCTCTTCTACCCTTATGCAGTCTTTCAATTAACTCTCCACTACCTCATTTCTTAATCCTAATATAATTTTAAGGCTCAAACATACCCATGCTTTAAGAATTTTTAAGAGGCATTATTTAGGAGTAAGCATACTTCTTCAAAACATTTATGATATTAAAAATTAAATTTTAGAAGTATGTAAAACAACTACCATCAATCCCCTTGCTAGTGCTTAACTCACTCAATAGGGAGCCCAATTTTCTTCTAGATTATTTGAAAGTGGTTTTCATACAAATTTATTTCTTCTTAGGAACTCAAACATAGAAAAATACCTGGATATGTTAGAACCAAACTGTAAGTTTTTCCTAACTAGAAGTCATCAAAGCTTTGTTAGGTTCATATGATAGAGTCACCACCTCTCTTAGTAGAGGAAGGAATTTTAAATAGCATAAAGCCTTCTAAAACTAAATATCATTTTGGGTCTTTCAACAACGAAGCTGCACAAAAATTATTACAATCTACTACAACACAACCATTCTCAAGTTTGAAAACTTTCTGGAAGCCAAAGCAGATGTTCCAATTTTTCTTAATTTTGTGATAGGGTAGTCTACAACTAGAGATTCACATTCCTCCCCAGCAGAGTTTCCATTTTTGTTGGTTATTTTTTATGAACCAAACTTCATCTCATCCCTTACCTATGAAGTCATGAGGGTTCCCTTATTATTAAGGGTAAGGATTGGCCAACACACAAGTAAGAATATAAGATTCCTTACTTCTACTCTTTGGGATCTATGAAACCCAGGAGGGTAATCCCATTTGTACTCCTAAGATACTCATTTAATCAAGAGCACTAACATACACAGATGAATTCCCCTTAATTGCACATAGATAAAATTCACTAGAGGCTTGCCCAACCTTCAAAATAAAAACTATCTATAGCTAGGAATCAAATGATACTTCAGATTGATACATTCTTCAAATGTTGGTTAATGTGATTTTTCCATCATTTTAAGCCTCTAGCTAGATGCATAACTAAACTCATCTTACATCCAAGACAAACTAATGAAGACACTAGTGCCTCCTTCATGGAACAATGGATTCATACTGCAATTAGCCAGTAATACAATAGCAATTCATCCCAGTAATTTATGGTCCATTCGCATACTACCTTATAGCATCCAACTCACTATATTTAAAACATAATTTCTTACCAAACCCTATATCATTTTCCTCACAAACTTATAACCTTACTTTAGCATTTAATCAACCCATTGAATTGAAGCATAAGAAAAACCAATCATTCAGTTTAAACAACAAAAGACAAATGAAACTATCATTAACAATTTTATTCATAGTTTGCAAAGAAATTAAATAGGAGAAAACATACTTTAAATTGATAATTTCCATTATTAGTGTTACTATAAAACCCTTTTAAGATAATTACATCATAATTATATACCCAAAAAATGACTCATGGTATATCCATTGATCTATCTATTTACATTATACTCTTTTTCTGAGAATAATATTTTTTCCTAGACCCTTCCAAGACTCCAAAACTTGAACTCTCTCTTGTAATCAGCCTTAAAATCCCCTTTATAGAATAGGGGAGCAAAAAGCATCTAGCTAAATTATAGTGCATTTCAGATTCATTGCAAAAACAATTTCAACATAATTCAAGAGATTCCCTAGACAATTATATGCAATCATTGATAAAATAGGGGGAAGCAAAATGACAAAATTCCTGATAAGTTGTCAAGGGATGGTAGCCACATCACCATAGGGAAGTGTCACTTACCACAAAAATTTCCATGTGATGCAAAACTTTTTCCACCATACTAGCCATAAGACTTCCACATCAGCATGGTAGAGTAAAAGACAAAATGGAGTAGTGAAAGAGAAAAATCATGGACACTGCAACAATAGTATCATAAAAAAAAAAAGAATGTCAAGACATCACTCTAATTCCTTAGAATCATACTATTCCTATCCACTCCCTGTGTGCAATGTAATTGGAGGACCCATCACCACCTCTTCATCATAAATTTCATACGACACCAGGGAGAGAAATTATTGGCTATACCCCTAGTCAATGTCATCTCCACCATCCAAAAGGCTATCAGAAAGCTCATTGGGATAATATTGTTTCCCTAGGTAGGCCTTTGGATGCTTGTCTCTTTCTTTCATGGCCTTCCTCATTAGCAAAGCTGGCTCCTTGCCTTTAACTTTGACCAATTCTTCATAAATGATCCTATTTCATAAGTTGTAGGTACTTTGGATAATTGTCTTATTTTTCTTTCAACCATGGGTACTCCTTCTACCCTCTTGAGTCAAAGGAGTCACTGGAATCTCTTGTTTAGCCTTAGGAAAATCCTTGTGACATTCAAAAACACCAATATGGGTAGACCTCCTAGTAGGCTAGGTTGGCACGCTAGACTTTCCCATTTCAAAAAACCTAGATGAAATCTACCAAGCTTAAAATGAGTAGAAATCCTAACCATCCCAGAGACCTCAGAACCAAATCTGCATAGAAGCACGCCCACAACCTTTGACAATTATAACCAGTCCCAAAAAATTGAAAAATCAAGAAAAACTTAGAACATGGATTATAAAAAGCTCATATGACTACCAACTGACCCAGAATTTCACATCAAGTTCTCAACACTTGAACACTTATAACTCATACCTCAGATTTTCTGTAGACTACAAACAATGAAATCAAATGGTAAACAATCTTGCATTAAATAGATGATTTGGAGCATGCAATAATTAATGATTGAAGAATGCCTCACGCGAGCGAGTTGATAACTTAGCAGCCGGGCTTTGAATTTGAGCCATTTATCTTTGAGGTCTTAAAACATCATCAATAGCCACCTCAAGTATTACTTTTTGCCTTTGCAACTTGTTCCTAGAAAGTAGCAATGCCATCTCAAATTTTTTCATGTTTTCCCGTAATCTTCATTAGTCACCTATGATCTGATGATCAACATGCATCGCCAACCTGATCTTTACCTTTCCATTTATATTGGTGAAGTACATAGCCATCACTTGAAGAGAATAATTTCTATAATATCACATCATGTGTTGTGGATTTCCCCTTCTCCTTTAGGGATCAATTAGCGATGAGGGCATGAGCATGATGAAAAATGGGTAGTTTGATCACTATGCCTTTTGAATATCTTCATCTCTCATCATGCATCGTGGGTTCAATTTACTTTCAGCGGGTTCTAATAGTGATGTAAGAACTTGTGCAATGAGATCTCAACCTTCAGATCAAATACCCATACTTGATCATAATCCATTGTGCTTCATGGATTCATGCCTCGTCCTCCAGATCAAATCAGTGAAGGGAAAATAATATCAAGACACATGCACCTGCATGAAAAAATGAATGGCACAAGATACATCACTCCTAAGAGCACTTCATCTCAGGGAAGGAAAGATTGAGATAAAGACTTTATCACTCATCGCCCTTTTGAAAAGAAGAATCAAACATCTCTTCATGATGAGCGATGAAAGAAAAACTATCACAAAAGGTCATCACATATCACTAATTCAGATTTCCAAGTATATGAGGAATTAGCAATACCAAAAGAACTAGCGATAACATAGTCCATCACACATTGCCAATTCAACTTTGAACATTTGAGACAAATCCATTATGCACAAAATCAAGGAAAACACCGCTCATTGCTCATCGCATATTTGAGCTTACAAACTCAAATTGGATCAGTGATGAGCGATAAGGGACTTTAGTGAAGACAATTAACACGTGATCATATTTTTTTGTAAAATGGGGCACTACCTAGGCTGATGAATAAAAGGCCTGAAGGACTTAAGACATAATATTTCAAAGGATGTAAAGGCCAAAAGAAAGGTCGATCGAACAAACCTATATAAATAAAATATTTTCATAACTAGGCATGAGGGACAGGTAACCTTATGGGCTCACATGACATAAGATGTTTTAAAATGACCTGGAATAAGCAACAAAAGGTCAACAAAAAAATAGAGCTCCAAGGGCATTTCTAAAGTGAGATTTTGGCAAAAAAAATCTTAGACAATGATGATGAATCAAACCCTAAGCCCAGTCATATTGAGAATGACTGAAATTTTCCAAAATAATCAAGGAATCATGAGTTTTTTAGGAGTTCCATCATAAAATCAAGTGTAGAAGAAGTTTAGAGAAAAATTACAAAAGTTGTCAAGTTGCAAGATTGACCTTTATAGTGCATGAACAAAGAAAGGAAGCTATAGAATAAATTACAAGTTTTTGAGAGTTGACAACCAAGGATTTGAGAGTGCATACATGAAGGAAAATAACCCAAATCTCAGTTTCAGGAACCCTAATAGGGACCCATTTTCCATGAAAGGTGATTGAGTCCATTGTGCCCTAAAAATAGGCTTCTTGTAGCAAGGTACACACCATTTTGAGTTTTAAAACTCCCCTCATAGTTGCTATAATAGTTAGCATTAGTTTTTTATTGTTATTTATATCATATCTTGCACATAATTGAATTTTTCATAGAAAAAAAATTTGGTTCATCATCTTGATCCATCCATCTTGGTGGTGAACCCCTATTTTTCTATGTTTCATTTTCGTGAACCCAACTCATTCAATATTGCAATTTTTTGATTTTGGAAGTCTCTTCATTGCATCCTAGGTCAGATCTTGCAGTCATTTATATTCAAAACTTGCATCTCATTTAGGGTTAGAATTGCATTGTTTTGCATTTCTTAAATCTAAAAAATAAAAAAAAATTCATTGTGCATATCATTTAGATATCATACAATTACATTTGAAAATAAAAACAAAATTGCATTTCAACCTAGGTCTTTGCATTCATCTTTTCATTGCATTTTCACATTGCATTTTTTGAAAATCTAAAACTAAAACTTACTGCCTCAAACATGAAACTCAAAGACATTACTAAAAGCTTCAAAATCATTCATTTAAAAAAAAAAAAACCTAACTAGGACCCATTTTCCTTTACTGGTGAATGAGTCCTTGATGAGGTCAAACTGAACCTTCTAGCATCTAAAAAAGCATAAAAAATCACCCTGAAATTAGTAAAAACATCTCAGAAATACCTAACCAAGACCCATTCACCCTTACTGGTGAATGAGAACTTGTTAGCTATTGATCTACATTTTTTGGAAATTAAAATCTCAGTTTTAGGTTTTTATTTGTTGTTGTTACTTTCCTACATCAGCTTCCTAATTTACTATTTCATCAAATTTATTGCATTTAGCCTAAATTGCTTCATTTTAGTGCATTTTCAAGAATCATAATTACATTTACAACATTTCATTTTATTCCATCATGTAGAATCTAAAAATTGCATCTCATTCTAGGTCATTTCATTTTGGGTTTGCACACTAGGGTTGTAAAAAATATATGAGCTTTACAACTTGGTATCCTATTAGCAATACTATTGTAAGATATAGTTTGAGGCTCATGTCATCCTACAATATCTCACTCGTTGTGGATCTTGGGTTTTCTAGCTCTCTTTCTGATAGAATTGATAATCAACCCTCCATGGCTCATAGTTTGCATAGTTCATTTCCCATGACTTCACCTCCTACAATCAATGTGCATGATGTTATAGACAAACTAGATGAACAACTAGAAAACTTCCAACCTAATATCCTTAGTGAAAGCATAGACATTAGCATGGCTCCCATTATACAAAATCTAAGGAAAGTGCTTAAAACATGAAATAAAACACAAATTGTTTATAGCCTTAGTTTCTTCTTTCACGAGTATTTGAACAAAAAAGAAAATCATAACATGCATGCCATGGTAAATCTTATAGCTAGTGAAACTAAGAATGATGTGATGAAAATTGACACGAATGATGACAATATGGATACTATTGAACAACTTCCCATAGATACTATGGTAGTATTTATCAAAACTAGACCTCATAAGAGCTCAACTAAAAAGCCTCTTGATATGGCTTTCTCCCAAAATGGCTTTTTTAAGCGTGCACCTAATGGCCCTCTTTACATAGCTGGTTGAATCAATGATAATCCCACTAATGAGATATTAATAGATCATGTCTATGGAGATAATGTGATAAGTGAAGAATTATTATATGTGCATGAAATATATCAAGAAAAATATGACAAACTGAAAGCATGGATAAAGATGCATAATGGGTTTGCTTGCCCTATGATAGGCTCAATAGATATCCCTTTAAAAGAGGGACCAAAAAAATTAACTGTCTCATTTTCCATCATTCCAAAATCGAACCAATTTCATGTGAAACTAGGTTATCCATGGCTTCGCTTCATGAATGGCATTCCTTTGGTTGTGCATAAATTTCTAAAGTTTCCATTTGGAAACGATATCTTTATTATGCATCATAGTGGATTTATTCCCACATCAGACCGAGGGAATTTTTCATTAGATTTCTTTTGGACCAACACTATGGAACTGATCAAGCCTCATCAGGATTTATTTTTCAAGTCATATCAAAACCTCAAGGAAAATAAAATAGCAGAATTATCCCTTCAAAACATGCCTCGACCTATAATTGAAATACCTATCCTTGACGAAGAAATGATCAAACCAGAAGACCTTTTGAATATACAAGAACAATCTATAGAAATTCCTCCTATAATTTAATACAAGAGACCATGAGATAGTAGAAATAATATCATTGTCCCTCCTAGAGTCAAAAAAGTTTACAAAGTCAAAGAGAAAGTGGTTGAACAACCTCCTGTTGGTTCTTCTATTCATCCCAAGGAAGAGAAGGAACCTACAATTGACAAATATGCTCTTACACAGAATCAAATGAAAATAGATTGAAATTTAATTGAAGTGCTAGAGAGCATAGGCATAGATTTTGTTCCATCACTCATACGTTACAAACTTAAGAAGACAAGAACAATATAGAAAATCAAAATCCAAACTTACTTGAAGCAATGCATTATGATCCTATACCCTCTCTACAACATAAACAAGAACATTCAACAGACATTGTCCTTCGACCTCTCATTGTGATAAATCTAGATGATGAAATTGAGATTGCAAAAATTGATGAAGAAGTGCATGGTGAGTTGAATACATTGTTTTATTCTTCTATGAGCTTAAATAAAAAATATCTTAAAAAGAGTGTTGAACTTGGTGCTTTCCCTAGTTTGACACTTATCATTGTCCCTTTAGCTAGTTGTCTTCCTTCTATTTATACAGACCGAGATTGGGATACAAACGACCTACTCTAGGTTGACTCATGTAGACACTCAAATAGTCTTGATTAATACTATGCATCTAACTCTAATTAATTAACTTTATTTCTTCCTAAATCATTTATGCACCAACCAATTAATTAAATAATCTTTATTATTTGATTCAATTCATTAATTTCTACTATTAATCAAGTAATTAAATTTATTAGATTAATTCACTTCTTTCTCACTAATCTTAACCATATTTAATTAAATAAATTTAATTATTTAATTAAAACCCTAAAGTCCTCTCATTTGATTAAATAAATCAAATTTTATAAATCCCCTAACCAACTTGATCTGATTTAATTTTGAATTAATTAACTCCAATCTCCTCCTAATCCTCATTACCCATTTCTATAGCTTTTGACTCAACCTTGGTCAACTAAACCCATGATCAACTAACCAACTTGCACATGAAATTAATTTCTTCTAATTAACTTGTAGACACTAAAAAAATTAATGAATGAAATCATACACTCGAATCAGGTATACTAACATCATTTCCTCTTGGAACCCATCCTCTTTTTTCACTTAATTAATTAAATTAGCATAGCTATTTAATTAATTAAATCATTTTCATCCATTAACCTAATTCATCAAATCGGGTTAATTCACCCCCTTTTGCGCTAAAATTTCATCTCATTAAATTAAATACATCAAAGTATTTAATTTAATTCCCCAAGTCTTCCCATTTAATTAAATAACCCTAAGTTATTTAATTAAATATCATTTGGCCTTTCCCCATTCATTAAATCATTTAATTTAATGAATATCACTTTAATTCTTCTAATCCCCTAATTGTATGATTAAACCTTGTTTAATTAACAATTATATAATTAATCCAATTCCTCCCACTTGCAAAGGAGTATTCCGAAAGAATATTCCCCTTTTGCAAAATTTAATTTAGTTTTAACTAACTAAATAACCTTTTTTCTCACCCATGAATATTCCAAAGAATACTATTTCTCCTCCAATCACTTGAGAAAGGTAATATTCTCACTTGGCTTCTTGAACAAGCTAAACTTGAAACCTCTTGAGCAAGTTAACTTTTGACCTCTTAAACAGGTCAAAAGTGTGTTTGTTTGGAAGGAATGAGAACCCTTGATTAAGTCTCATCTTGCATTCTCACCCGTTGATGAGAATCCATGATCAATGCCTCCCATTTCCTCCATTCTTGACCATTGATTAGCTTTTTCAATCTCAACCCTACATTTCTCATTTGCTTTCCTATAAATACAACACTATTTGGAGACAAATAGATCCATCTTTCAATCGCAATCTAATGTTGTTGAAATCACTCACACTCACACTCACACTCACACTTTACTCAAATTTAGTATATTTTAGTTTTTTTTTAGTTGCATAATAGCTTTAAGCTTCCATTAATGGCTTCCATGCATCCATCTTAGTTTGTTTATAAATTAGGGTTTAAATATTTTAGCTTAGAATTGGCTTATATTAGCTTATCAATTACATATTTCGATCAATTTTAGCATAAAATCATGTTAATTTAGCTTGCATCATGTTAAATTCAGCATAAATCATGTTTCCATCCATTTATCACAATGGTTTCATTGATTCTCTTCAATAGAATTGATTGAAACAAGCTTAGTGATCATGAGATTGGGAAAGGGTCATTTTTATACATCAACATGATAGTAATTCAAAAATGGGATAAGTTTCAAATGGGGTATAATATAAATTTCAATAAATTTTTAGTTTATCTTTCATTCGAATGATCTTGTTTGAAGATTGAGTATTAGTGGCTACATTATGCTTTGATTCATCATGGATCAAGCATGATCAGCCCATACTAGTATCCTCGATCAAAATTCTGGTGCTAGAAGGAGGGAAATTTGATCTCATTTTATCAATCTAGCTCAAATTCCATTTGTTTTTCTTTTTGCAGGAAACAATGAAACCCAAATCAATTACAACGATTCACTTTGTTGAGCGTCGCCATATAGTGATGCTAGCATCATTTCAAACTGTGATGCCACTTAAATGGACCAATGCTAACTAAATAAATGGCAACACTAATACTTTATCGAGGTATCAAATATTTTCAAATAGTGATGCCTGAACAAATAGTGACGCTATCATTCTCTCTATTTTGTCTATAGAGTAATGCCCTTATTCACTAGAGTGACACTATTGTGTGTAGTAATGCCCAAACATGGTAAGAATTTTAACTATCATTTCTCAGCATGTGCTTTTTTTTTTTTTAATTTATTAGAATACTAACATGCTTCTAACATTGATCTAGTTGTTAGATTAACAGGGTTTTCCAGGTTGGATGATACATAACTGAAGTAAAGAAATCATTATCTTCTTAATATCTTATGATTGTAACAAGTTTTTGACACTTTGGGGCATTATAACCCAATTTATTATGTTTTCTATTTTTTCTCTAGGACCTCACTAAATTTCAATTTGGGTTTAAAACAAATGCTCGAATGGGACTAAAATTGAACCCTCATCCCATCATTGTCTTTTGGGTTTAAAATTGAACAAGGTAACTTTACATTTCATTTGGTGCATAAAATGAACTCATCACTACTTTGAGGTGTTAAAATTTATGAGTGTTTGATGTGTTTTCATTTACAACATTGTTACTAGATGTGTATGCAAGTCTCTTGCACCACTCAACGATCTTGAGAAATAGAAACATTCCTTAATACTTTGCAAAATCACCTACATCTTTTATTTTGGATTAAAAATGAACCCCTTGCAAGTGTAGGGAAAAGGCACGGTGTTTTTTCTCTCCTTGTTTCATGTGAACTTGGATGATCAAACTATAAACGTACTTCCTTGATATTTTTTATCTTTAGAAGTGCTTTCCTCCTCACTTTGAAAGGAGGGAACCACCTAAGTGGTAACAGGCTAAAGCCAAGCTCTTTTGAATTGCTATATAAATGTGTGGTTGTGATGAAAATTACAATCAATAGGAAGTGCTATGTGATATCACTCCCCTAGTATCTTTATGATGCAAAAATTCCTTGTTCTAAGGGTTGGGAGACCTCGAGAGAGAGTTTATCATAGTATTCCCTAAATTGGAAGCCCTTATTATGAACCATTTTTAGAAGCCAAAATCCTTAATTCTTGTTGGTGCAAGAACAGTCATTCTGAAGCTGCCCCATATTTTTACTATTAATTTTTGAAAGATAAAACTCTTTAGGATCTTTGGATCTTCAAGATTTTGAGATTTGATGGTTTTGAGAAGTGTGTACCATAGAGGGGAGCTAGTGTCACCAAATCTATAATTGTTCACATTGTCAAGTAGTTTTCAGAGAAATCTGAGTGGGGACTCAACAATTATGGCCATTTCAAAGATAGGATTGTAAATTATTGTTAGTTAGTTGAATACATTTCTTCGTTCCAAAACATTACGAAAACAAACCTTCACTATCTTCCTCAAAATTTCAAACACTTTGGCTCAAATATGGATACCTCTTGAATTAGCCTTGATATTACTACTTGTCCTAAGGATTTCTATCCTTAGAGATTTCTAAATATCTTGACTTATATCTCAATCCATGTTTTCCAAAGACAACATAGACAATTATGGATTCAACCTCATGATTCTCACAAAATGGACATTGTGAAAGTTATGATGTTTGGGATATAAAAAATTTAGTCCGAAAACATAATGAAGACAAGTGTTTGTGGTAAAATAGATTCACTTAAGCAAAGATAAATTGACAATTTGAACCCCACATGACCATTTGGAGATCGACCTCTCCCTTTCAACAACCCAACCTTACAGGTGCTATCATTCAACTAAACATTGAATTAATTGAGGGGGGACAAATGAATATCATTAGTAGTTTCAGAAGCTTCACTTTTGAAACCAAGGAAACATCCAGTCAGTGGAGAATTGCTCCTTCCATCTTAGATAAAGAAGAATGAAGAGATGATATTTTGGCCAGAAGGCCTATATTACCACCCCCTCACGTGACAATAAATATCTTCTTCTTCTCTAAATGATCTCATGCAAAATCAAAATCCCCAAGATTAGGTCTACCAGTCATCATTACAAACTTAGGCATCTTAGTTCAAAAGAAATAAAAAACTGTACTTCAAAACTATATCAAAACATAAAAAAATTGTTGGTAAACTTCTACAAATGTCTTTCAAGAAAAATCCAGAATTGTATATATTCTTTTTTAGTCAAAATCTAGGTCTTTTTCATGATAATCAACCTATCTAAAAAATTGGTCCTTTCTATGGTCTTGAACTTCTTTGAATGATCTATCACACAATCAAAATCCATAGGGGAAGATCTACATCCTACCATTATAGACATAGGCATTGTAATTCAAAGTTTGGTTGGAAGTGGGCTGTAATACTTTATTGCAATCGTAACCTCTTGTTAGGAAACTATTATGCTTGATCTTGGAGGAATGAACCAGATTTTCATACTCACATCTATCCTCTCATTGAGGTCAACATTGGGTCTTTAGGATTTGAAATATTTAGAGGTCTAGCATCATTCTCACTACCTTGGTCTTGGAAAATAAAGGTTCATTCTAAATCAACATTGGGTCAAACATTTCATCCACCCCTTCATAAAATTTCATCCTTTGCCAAACTTCGCAAAACTTTTGAATAAACCTACACTTTGTTGACTTCAATATCTATCAAACAACCCCTAACTTGGCTACTTTGTATGTGAAATGTATGCTTTTCCATGCACCTAGCTAAGTTAGTTACCATCTTTGTACTAGTTTATCTTGAAGGTCATGAGTCTACCCTCAATATTTTCAAGTTCATAAACATCCTTTATCCTAACATCAAAAAGTCAAACTCAAGTCAAAATTCTTTTCCCAAAACATTTGCAAAGATCACTTTCCATATCACCCATCTTATCATCCCCCATTATTATCATTACTCCAAAAATACTTAGAGCATCCCTTTTACCTAGATTTCAGTCAACTAGAGAGTTCAAGCATTACAAATATCAACATAACTCTCCCATAAGTGACCCAAAATTTATGGTAAAGACAAGATCACAACACAAGAGAATCATGGAGAAAACCAAAGTCACGTTTACCTCAAGTGATCCAAATCCTCTAGAATTTGATCCAAGAAGTCAAGTCACCCCATAAAAAAAACCATCATCTCCGTCAAGACCATATGAGATAGAAGACATCACCAACAATCCCTTTGAGCTTATTAGGGAGAAAATAATAGAACATCAAGCCTTTTAATTTAACATAGCTCCAATTTCCCCATCATTTTTTGCACAAAATTTGGCACAAGGTTTCACAACTCCACCATCAAGAATAAATCAAACATCCACTCCTAGTCTTGCAACTGGCCTTGCCAAGGACTTTGGTCTAACTCTTCCATTTGATAGGAGTAAACTTGTGGGTACCCTTGATACCAATCCTCCACCTAAAACAACCACTTGGACACCTACCTTTGGTGCTCCTCCCATTCCCAAAAATCCTAAATATCCATATAAACCCCTTGACCTTCATTAATCTAGTACAAAATCCACATATCAAGGACACATATCTTCATTCATACCCACAAATACCACAAGTGTGGCCATCATCACACAAAGTAGTATAGACCAACTATGTCAAAATAGTACACAAGGGAATGCCAATACTCTATCACAGAGTCAACCCTCAATGCAGATAGGGACATCTTTTCCCAATCCTCCCATTGGTTCATCTATACCATTGGTGTCACAAAACACATCCATCCCATCCATCATCAACCCATCTCAAAGAAATCCTTTGGTAACAAATCCCATCAACACAATTAATCTTTTATCTATATCTCTAGCACAAGGAAATCCTAACGAGATTGGATAGAGGAACCTTTTCAATCAATGGACTCAAGGTCCTAATATCTCATTACCATTGAAAAATCTAATGACACCATCATCATCTTTCCCCACGGTCCTCTTCACTATGAAAAATCAAATGGGACCTCAAACTTACATTCCTCCACCTCAATCTACAATCTTACAAGGGATGTTAAACCAAGGTTACTCCCAACCTCTCATGACCAGCTCACAACCCATGCAAAAAATGAACACCCACAACCCATTGCAAATGTCTCAACAACCAACTGGTCCTGCATTGCAAATTCATACCTTAGCCTTACAACAAGAACAACAAGCATATCAAAAAGCCTCCCAACAACAAAAACAATAGCAAGCAACCTTAGCCACATAAAAAAAACAATAATCCTTAATCGGACAACAAAAACAAGAAGCCTTAGTAGCACAAAAACAACAACAAGAAGTAGCCTTAGCAGCATAGCAATAACAACAACAACAACAAAAATCTTATCAAGCATCCTTAGTAGCATAGTAACAACAACAAGCCTATCAAGCATCTTTAGTATCACAACAACAACATCAGGCCTGACAGTAAGCCCTCGTGATGTAGCAACAACATCAATCCCAACATCAAGCCCAACGTCAAACCCTAGTGGTGAAAGAACAACAACAGGACCAAAAAAAATCCCTTTTGGTGCAACAACAAAAAGAAGCCTTACTAGCTTAGCAGTATGCCCAACATCAGCAAAAACAACAACAACAATAACAACAAAAAAATTCCTACTATAATCCTCAACTAAACATCACTATTAAAAATGTGTTAGGAACATATACATCATCACCTCAATCACCTTCACATAACCTCATGCCACTATACACCCCATACAACACATCATCGTATCAAAATATTGCATACAACTCATCCATCATCCCACCATATGTTCCTCCACCAAACCCACAAGATGATCTAGCATCACAATTTAAGGCACTATCCCAAGAAATACAGGACCTTCGAATGGGCAAGAACAAGAAGCCCCATACATATAATCTATGTCCTTATCTATTTGATAGAAACATCGCAATGGTGCCATTCCCTTGTAGATTTGAAATCCCCAAATTCGATAAATACAAAGAGAGAGGAAGTCCCATGGAACATGTCAAAGAATTAAATTTCATGTGTATGGATGTAGCTTACAATGGTTCCTATTTAATGTGCCTCTTGCCTCAAATCTTAACAAGTCTTGCTATGGATTTGTTTTCTCATCTACCTCCCAGCATCAAAAGTTTTCAAGAAATTACTGATAAATTCATTGATCACTTCTCCTTCAACCTTGACATGGGAGTTATTCTAGAAGAGTTGTACACTCTCAAACAAACCAAAAGAGAATATTTCACCAATTTCTTGCAATGATGGAGACAAAAATCTAGTAAGAGCAAGTGGATCCTTCTTGACGAAGAACAAGTGGGAATCATCATAGAAAATCTAGATCTAGATCTATCTTTCTACTTGAAAATGCAGTGCATCACATCTTATAATGAGTTTGTCCATAGAGCCCTTAACATTGAATGAGCTATAATCTCATAGGGAAATACTTAATCTTACAACCACCCATCAACTATTTCCAATGACAAGCCTCGTATCTAGGCTAAGAACAAGAACATAACAAATGATGGTGTGGTAGATGCTCAGGTAGTACTAAGTGCTCCTAGAAAAAACAACAATCAAATTGCTAACAATCAACTGATGGTGCAACAAACAATAGCTCCTCAAAATAATTAGATCAATAACACTGACATGCAACAAAGGTGAACCACCAAGAAGAACAACTATCCCGAATGCAAGTACACATAGTTATCTAAACCTATCAAAACCATAGGAAGAAGTTGGCAGAGTCAAATTTGATAAGACTTCCAAACTTTGAAAACTACCAAGAACTACAAGAGAAACCATCCTGGGACAACAAGAACGATCTCTGTGACTTTCAAAAAATAAAAGGGCACAAAACAACAAACTATATGAGACTCAACAATATCATCCAAGATCCCATAGAGAATGACACCATATCTATTGAAGTACTGACTGGGAATCAAGATCTTAAGATATACAAGAACCCTATGTCGGGTCATAACAAAGGGAACACAACGAAAAAGCTAAGGATTACACAAACGTTCAACATACCCATTCCAATGTCGTTTCTTCCTATGATAGTATTATCACTATCAAAGGATCTAGTGTGGAGTGTGGAGTCACCACACAATGTGGAAAAATTATCGTACAAGGAGTCCCATCTCAATCTAGGACACAACTTACTTTGCCAACATCAAATCCCAATCCTAGATCAGCTTAAGAAGACCCCTACATAGATATCAATCTTAGAGCTATTAAGGCTATCCATTTTACATAGGGAAATATTGGAGAAATATTTATCCGAGTCATCCGTCCCTGAGGATATTGACACCAATCAGTCTCAAGCTATGGTGGGGCATATCGCTAATAATCTTCTCACCTTCTCCAAACAAGACCTATCATCACAACCATATCATAAGGTTTGTGCTTTACACCTTGAGGTTATTGTTCATTAAAAAAAGGTCAAAATATTCTTAGTAGATGGAGGTACAAGTCTAAACATTTGTACCCTACAGTTAATCAAGAATTTGGGTTATTCAAAGGATACTATTGAGAAAGCAAAGATTACCACCATGAGAGCATATGATGACCAAGAATAAGTATTACAAGGCATGATTATGCTTCCTATCCAAGTAGGACCTCTCATTGCAGAAACTGGATGCCAAGTGACCTTTATATTCCCTATAACATCTTACTTGGTCGACCATGGATCCATGCCTTAGTAGTTGTAGCCTCGATCTATCATCAATGTGTGAAGTTTCCTTTCGAGGGTAGAGAGATTACCATCCATGAACACCCTAAGCCTTTTTACTACTGGAAGAATCTTGAGGCTAAGTTCAATAAGATACCCCAAATACCCAAGAATGATGAAGGTCCTATACCATCTAACTCATTTTTTGAACCATCATCCCTTGCATCTACCTCAACAATGAAAACACCCATTGTGTAAAATATTTCTGACATCAAAGTAGTAATTCAAGATGATGGTTGTGGGAAATATAAGCTAATGAAGGATACCTTCATCTTAGGAGAGCTACCTCTTTCTCCTCAATCCCATGGAAAACCAACATCTAGTACCAAAGAGACCAAAAAAATCAAGATGGCAGATACTACCTTCACCAAGTGGGGGGATCTAACTCAAGAAGATATCAATGAGGAGGATTTCTATAGACTCCTCTATTAGGATGAATGACCTATCCTTGTTCTTCCCATGGAAGATGACAATAAAGGCTTGCAGATAATGAAGGGATGGGGCTATAACAAGAATGATAAGCTAGGAAAAAATGACAATGGCTTTCTAGAACCTATCGTTCTTAAGAATTGATTAAAGAATCTTGGCCTAGGTTGTACTACTAGCAAGGTAATCCTTATTGGAAAAGGTACTTCCACTAAGCAGGCTAAGGCTTCCTCTTGGCTACCTCCATCATGTAATACAACCTTAGATGACTTCCCCCTTGATGTTGTTGACCTATTTGAGAATAAATCCCTCTTCATGATATCCATTATATCCTTTTCTCCAAGCAATCATCCAACTAGTATATGCCTAGTATACCCACAACTCATTGACATGGACCAACAAGGACCACCGATTCTACATTTATTCAAAAATGATAAAGTGATCTAAAAATTCATGGGACTCCATGAGAACCTATCATGGGAAGATCATAAAGCAAGTTTTGACATAGAGTTAGACATAGGGCATACTATGGGGAGACGATTGAATCCTTTAGTCATAAAATTGAATTCTTTAAGTAATAAGTTATTACACTTAATTAATTATATCATATTGGTTAATTAATTAAGTCACTTATTCCTTTAGGTACTTAAGCTAAACTTAGGCACATTAATAATTGATAAATTATTAAATGTGCACACTAGGGTTTCCTTTTAGGTCAACATTAGGGTTGCATACATTTCTTTTATAAAGAAAATCATCTCTTGTAATATCTTAATTCTGAATATATCAATTTTCATATCTTCATGCAAATCTCTTTCTTTTTATTGTTTTTCTCTTTTGTGGAAGGCCTTTTGGTTTGCATGTCTAATCTTGGTTTCTAACATGTAGATCTTTGAAACATGTAGATCTTTGAGTGAAAACCACACTGTGGCACTCTCTAATCCTAAAATAGTAAAAAAAAAAAGATGCATCCAATGGTGAAAACATCTCTTAGGTGCCCAAGGATGATGGATTCAATCTCCCCCTTACTACAATGCATCCTACGAATTCAGTAGTGCTAGAAGAAAAGGCCACTCCAACTAACGTGGGAACAAAAGAAGCACCTAATATCACTTTCTATGTTGAATCCTTGTTAGATGAAGAATATAAAAACAAAGTAGAATTCTTGAAAGAGTGATGAGCTAACATTTTTTTGGTCATACACATATATTCAAGGGCTCGATCTAGAGGTAGTTGTGCATCACTTAGCAGTCTATTCTAAAGCCAAACTAGTCAAGAAAAAATTAAGGAATATGCACCCTCAGATAACACTCTTGGTGAAGCTAGAGTTACAAAAGGTTCTTGATGTTGGATTCATTTGATCTATAGATTATCCTGAGTGGGTTTCAAACCTATTATTAGTCTCAAAACCCACTGGGGGCATCATAATGCACTGATTTCAAAGAATTAAACAAGGCATTCCAAAAGGATGATTTCCCTCTTCCTAACATCAAATTTATTGTGGAATTAATAGCTGGGCATGAAATGCTATCACTCATGGATGGTTTTTTAAGCTATATTCAGATCATGATTGCTAAGGAGGATCAACACAAAAATGCATTCACTTGTATGTGTTGAACATATTGCTGCAAAGTAATGCCATTCAGGTTAAAGAATTTAGGATCAACCTATCAAAGAGCAATGAACCTTATATTTCATGACATGATCCACAAAATAGTCAAAGATTATGCAGATGATATTTTGGTAAAATCAAAGAAAATAAGTAAGAACATACAAGTCTTAGGACCCTTCTTTGATAGAATTGATGAATACAAGGTATGACTGAACCTAAAAAAGGATGTCTTTGGGGTTACATCAAGGAAACTTCTTGGCTTCATCATTTCATAAAGAGGGATAGAAATCTATCTAACAAAGGTAAAATCCATCCTTGACATGGAACCACTGCAAACACTGAAGTAGATGAGAGGATTACAAGGAATATTATAGTCTATCAGAAGGTTCATAGCACAACTATTAGATAAAATTCACCCCTTTTACATCTTCTCCATAAAGGAATAACTTACAAATGGGATGATAAATGTGATAAATCTTTCCAGTAAATCAAGGACTATGTATTGAAACCTCTAGTGTTAATGCTACAAATACCAAATAAACCATTGATCCTATATATCTCAACAACATCAACAACACTAGGAGCTCTTCTAGCACATGATGAAAAAGGAAAGGAAAGAGCTATCTATTACATCAATAGGACATTGGTGGGCTATTAAATGAACTATTCACCTATTGAAGAAGCATTCCTAGTAGTATCTTTTTTTTCACAAAAATTTAGACACTACATACTATCACATCAAATTAAACTTATTGCAAGTATTGAATCATTGAAATGCCTATTATCTAAAGCAACTCTCACTGGGTGAATGGCCAAATGGGTGATGATCTTAACTGAAATTGACATAGATTTTGTGGAGCTCAAGGTAATCAAAGGACAAGTGATTGTAGAACAACTAGCAGATGCACCTATCTATGTAGAGAACCCTTTCATAGCTGAGTTCCATGAAGAATTAGTTTTCCTGGTCAATCTCATAGATTAATGGAAAATGTATTTTGATGGATTATTCACCCAACATGGATCAGGAGCAGGTATTATTTTCATCATCCCTCAAGATGATTGCATTCCAAATTCCATGTACCAACAACATTGTTGAGTATGAATCCCTAATCATAAGTCTAAGGATAGTAGTTCAATGGAAGATACAAGAGATGAAATTCTATGGGGACTCACAGTTGATTATCAACCAAGTCTATGATTGTTATCAAACTAAGGATGCCAAGCTCACTCCTTATAAGAATATGGTAGAGAATCTCAGGGACCTTTTCATAGACATAACTTTTGAGAATATTCTTCGCATGAAAAATCAAACAGTAGATGCTATGGAAAAAATCAGATCATTGTTAGACATTCCAAACAACATCCTTCAATGTGAATTATTGGTAGAACAATTTCTCATACTGACCATTGAAATCCTTGAATCTTAATTTGTGTGTGTCATTGTTAGTCTTGGATCCCCATGGTATCATGACATATTTATCTACCTTAGTAGAGGAACTCTCCCATCCAATATCACCTCAAATCTCAAAAATACCTTTGTCAAAAAGGCATCCCGATTCATGATAATAGGTGATACCCTTTACTGCCAAAGCATTGAAGGAACACTAATACTATGTATTCAATAAGAGGAAGGCTTAACGAATTTAATAGAAGTACGCAATGACACATGTGGTTCCCATTCTAGCAGCATGACTTTAGCTAATAAACTATTGAGGATGGGGTACTACTGGCCAGTTATGGAAAGAGAAGCTCATCACTATGTGTAGAATTGTGTCTAGTGTGAATAGCATGGAGATCTGATTCATGCTCCATCTTAGGAACTACAACCAATATTGATTACACCCTGGTCTTTTTCATAGTGGGGATGTGACCTAATAGGAAAAATTACTCCAACCTCATCTAATAGCGGGAAGTTCATCATAATAGCTACTGAGTACTTTACCAAGTGGGTTGAATCCATCCCTATGACCTACATAATGGGGAAGAAAATTTCCAAGTTTATCCTGAATTACCTAATCTATCATTATGGTGTTTTGTAAACCCTTATCTCAGATAATGGAACACCCTTAAAAAATTAGGATGTGAAAGACCTATGTCAAAGATTCAACATCCAACATTGATTCTCTACCCCACATTATCCCTAGGGCAAGGTCAAGCTAAGGCTAAAAACAAGACCATCCTTAAAATCCTGAATAAAAAAGTCAATGAACCTATCCAGGACTGACATCTACAATTAAATCTTACTCTCTAGGCCTATCAAACTAGAATCTGCACACCCACAGGTGTAACCCATTTCTCCTTGGTCTATGGATTAGAAGCCATTTTGCCTATTGAGGTTGAACTCCCATCACTATGAGTATCACTCCAAAACCTGATCACCAATGAAGAATACAAAGTCTCTCAGCTGAATGAGATAGAATTTTTGGATGAGAATCATATTGATGCCCTCAATCACTTGCAAGTATATAAAAACTAACTTAAATGGAGCTATAACAAGAAGATAAATTTTTTGTCTTTCAAGTAGGGGATCTTGTCCTAAAGAAAAATTAGAAGAATCTACCATGTCAGTACAATAAAAGAAAGTTTAATCCTAGTTGGTTGGGTCCCTTTGTTGTCACAACAAGCTATGGATCAAGAGCATATCGATTATCAACACCTAAAGGTGAACCCTTGTAGGAGCCAACTAACAACATGAATCTTAAAAAAATTTATGCCTAGTCTTGAAGGGTATAAATCTAAAAATATTAAAAAAAAAAAAATGAGAAAAAAGATTGAAAAAGTAAAGAAAAAAATTGTCCTCTAGTGAAAACCACTTTGGCAGTGCTTTGGGCAAGTACCTTTGTGAATACTTGGCAAACATGCATCTCGCATAAATAAAGCACCCCCATTTATTCTTTGGCTCTTTATATTATAATTATTTCCATCACCCATCTGCATCCTTCTCATAGCTTGATGTTGTGAAGTATCATATCCCCTTAAGTACTACTTGGCATATTCCTAAGGTTAGTTTGTCCTTCCTATATCAAGGTATTCTATCATGACACAATAGGGGAAATTAGTTATGGATCATATTAGGTTCTTGTTTTTCTTAAGGTTATTGGAAATCTCATCAAAAAATCCAAAAACATTCATAAAACGTTCATCAGGAAATCCAAAAACATTTGAAAAATCTTGTATAGCTAAAATACCAAAAAAATTCAAAAAATTGTAAAGGAAAATTTTCAAAACATCCAAAAAATAAAAAATTTGAAAAGTTTGAACATGAAAAATCCAAAAATAGTAACCTTGTCGAACTACGTTGTCTCTAAGCTTGAATGTAGACAAGTGAATCATTGATGTGCCCTCGAGACACCCTAGGTCAGTCTTTTAGGAGTTCATCATAATAAAATAACATCTCTTCATTTGTCCATATCTCATTTGTTAATAAGTCAAGTTTTTCAAACTACATGGTATTTATGTGTATAACATAGGCAAAGCTAATATTTGATCAACACCTAAGGCCCCTGGGATAGGTCTTTTAGGTTAGGTTCATGGTCAAACTCTCAGAAAATCCCTAAACATTCAAATTCTGAAAAAACCCTAAACATACAAATATAAAAACCCCCAAAAACATTTGAAAACTCATAAAAAATGAAAACATTTAAAAATTGAAAATCCAAAAACATTTCAAAAATATCAGAAAACCCTAAATAACGTCAAATAATCGAAAACCATAAAAATTGCATAAACTTTCAAAAATACCAAAAACATTGAAATATTCCAAAAAACAAAAAACCATCCATCCCAACTCGCTTTCACTTGCAATAAACCCTCACCCATAATAAATTGATCATCACCTTCAACCTTTGGAAAAATAAATAGAGAGAAAGTATCACAAGTCATAAAGTGAGAACTTAAGAGTCAAAGTATAAAGTCTAGGTCATAGGTAAATGCATTAGTGAAGTTTGTATCAATGGCTTATCATAAATCTCATCATCATCCTAACATCAAACAACCACCTGATCAACATTTCTTAGTATGTATCCTTCTTGTGATGGATATCAATAGTAGGCATAGCCTTAGCTAAGTTAAACTGGCAAGAGATATAGATGACATTGACTATTTGTCTTTGATCTTTTCTTATGAGTTATCTTAATAACCCAATCCGAGGACCTCTCGATAATGTCTATCAAAATGATTTAGAGAGAAAGGAATGGGGCATTGATCATTATCTTTTGTTTGTTGTTCTTGTGGGTATTCTTGTAGAATAATCTTGGTGCATACTTGCTTAGTTGTGTGTAGGGAAGTTATTTGGAGTACATTGCTTAATATTGTCTATGCTTTGGTCCAATATATTATAAACTAAGAAACTACATTCCAATGAGGTTTTCATTTGTAAATATGTGAACAAGAGCTATCCTATCTATTTGCAAATTCAAATTCCATTACACTAGATAGAATGTTGTCATGGTTATTAATACCTTGATGGATCGTGTCTATGTGTTATATCAAAAAACAAGGAATGATAGAAAATCCCAATCCCAAGATTTGAGAAAATCATCATCCTGCATTCATCATCATCATGCATTTCTCATGACCATATCTAATAAAGTCTCAGTGGACCATAGACTTCTTGGATCTTTTGAAGCAATCATCAAAATCAATGGTCAAATCATCTCGTTTCTTCTATCTTCTCTCTGTGCTTACCTGGTATCATGACATTCAATAAAAACATCATCAATGTATCCATCCCGCATCCACAAATCCGTATAATACATACATCTCGCATGAAAATAGCATATCAAATCATACATCTTGCATCATCATTATCATTTAAGTTGTGAAATAATATAGATTTTTTATTCTAAGCATAATAAATCGTTGCATCACATATCATAAACATACATCACATATCATGTCATAAGAATAAAAGTCTGCATTATCCATCCATACATCCATATGCATACATCATCACAAAAAGATACTGAAAAAAAAAATATAACATTGCATCCATCCATATCATTACATCTCATATTTCATCGCATATCACATCATATCAAGTGTATCCATACAATCATAAGAATGAAATAAGATGAATACATTATATAGAATCTATATATGTATCATATGTATATCAAAAAATGAATGTCATTATACAATATTTGGATCAGTGTATGTATATTGATCATTAATATTATATCCATGAGGCTATTAAAAAGGAGCCCATGAATGTATATCTATATCAAAGAATGGGTAGCAAAATCAAAAAGTGTTTGTACACTCGAGCTAGCCCTGATGGCTACTCCCCTTTATGGCCTACCTCTCTAGCTAATCCTCAGCCCTAGTTCATGCATCACTCCTCTACGAGTAGTTGGGTTGTTTAAGTGGTCCTAGCACATCTATATGGTAATGCATCCTATAATAGGATGCCTGAATCATGGACTCTTTATACAGCCTGGCAGATACAGTCCTGCCCTAGGTAGTTGTTGTCATCAGCTCTATCTACTATTTTTTCCCAATGTCTTGATCTCTCTTGGCAATCACGACTTTTATTTGCTACCTCACGTGATCTCTCTACTATGATGGCCACAACATATTATCTTTCCTAGTCTTTCTCAATAGTGAGAACCAAAATCTACTGGCAGGCCTAATCTCGCTTACCTATAAGAACCTACACCTGCTCTTGTAGCTGATAAATCTGTATATCTCTAGGATCTCGTGGTGATGGTTGAACTGGATGCTATTGACCGGGCTACTAGTGTGCTAGCTACTACTGAATAAGAGACTATTGAGGAGGCAGTTTTCCCATTGGTGGTGCTCGTATAATTTTTCCATCTTGGCCATCCTGGCCACCCTATCCTCTACCCCTACCTACTCCCCTCCCTCTAGGTCTCCCTCGTGGAGAAGCATCCGCTGGATCTATCAACCTATGTGGGGGTTTAAACTAGGCATTAGATGCAAGCGTCATCTGTGCATCCGCCTGACCCTAATTAGAAACCCATGGTCATGCCACCAATTATCGAAACCCCTCAACCATCTCTATAGGTGACATCATAGGTCCCCATGTGGCTACCTCTTGAGTAGATCTCATGAATATAGCTTTGTAGGCATCATCTGGCCTCTCTTGCTACTCACCAAACTATTGAGCCACTCTTTTTGGTAGGTATCACTCTATGATGGTGTGCTCCTGGCCTTGCATGTACTAGGTCTATCTAGCAAAGTGGAGCTACTAAACTTTGTCATACCATGTTGGAATATGTAGCCAGAGTTTCCATTTGAACACTATCATATCATCCAGTACTCATCACCAATATGGAAGACCGAGTTATCCTATGTGCTACAAAGTGATGGAACTTCTATACCTCCAAACCACAGGGTCATTTGGCTCTAAATCGACAATCTATACAATCAGTTGGAGCACAAGAATATGCTCTGAAGCCCAAATGTGAAGTAGGGTAACCCTTGCACCAATGGAATTTCCATGACATTAGAGAAAGTTGTGCATATCATGATATAATAAGGCCAACATCACTAGACCCCATGTAAAAAGTGTCCTCTTGTACAACATCTAATTCGATGCCAAGCCCCATCCTAGGTTGAATCCTCTACTTCGTCAATCTGGAGCGACCAAACTTGAAATGATGGTTGCAACTATCAATCTAAAAGTGGGCACTCAACCTTTGCACATATCAAGGTTGATCTATGAACTGGATAGAACAATGTCCTCAATCTCCATCACCTCATGACATGCATCATAACAAGAGTTAACATCATATATCTCACATTCACCATGTATTGGAAAATACAGTGTCCACCATATATCCTATAATGTCACTATTTCCTTGCCTATTAGAAGGTGGAATGATGAGGTCTCACTATGCCATCGCTTGCATAGCTCAGTCATCATAACTAGATGTGTCTAGAAAATGAGTGCATATGCAATGTACCATAGGCCAATCTCTCCCAGGTGCTCCTAGTGCAACTCAAACAAATCACCTAGTCTCTCCAAAATTGTGGGCCTGTGCTCACAAGATATCAACAATGGAATGACCTCGTGCACTCACAAAGCTCACAACGTCAAAATTTAAGAAAAATTGACTCAGTTTAGAATTTTCAGCTCAAAAATCACAATAGCGTCACTATTTGCAATAGCTTCACTATATTTCAAATTCCAAATTGTGATTCCCAAAGACATTTCAAATTACAAATCATAAATTGCATTGCTATAAACATAAGCATCACATTTTAAACTTTGGAAACCCTAGCCCTAATTTTCAAATTAGGAAGTGTGTCACTATATAAATATGTGTTGTAATTTAAAATTGGAAACCCTAATTCTAAATTATGAGCTACATCACCATAAAAATATGCATCACTAAAAATAATTTCAGCATCACCGATTCCCAAATGGGCATCATTATATAGTGATTCTGCCAAAGTTTAAATTTCAAAGAGCAATTTAAATGCATCAAAAGGTCAAATTTCAAAGAGCAATTTAAATGCATCAAAAGGTCAAATTTCAAATCAAGTTTTCAATCACATACCAGCGGTCCTATGCCTGGAAGCCTTTGGTACTCTCAAACTCAATTAGAAATGTGTATTGGGAGCTCTCGTCACACCATTTCATCAAAGGGTCAGAGCTCAAAACAACAAGAATTCTCTAAGGCGTGAATGAACAAATGAATTGAAAGTGACCTTCTTGGCTTATTTATGCTAGAAAATTACCTTTTTCCCCTAATTTCATATTCAAGCTAGGGTTTATAATCATTTTCACCAATTTTACCAATCCAAACATTTTTTTCATCATTTTTTATATTTTTGGCATAATTCTTGCATTTTGGAGCCTTTTTGGACCATTGGGACAACTTTTAACCTTTGTTAAGAAATCAACCCAAAATTCAAAAAATTTGCCCGATTTCTTGAGGGGGTAGGGAATCAACTTAATCCTCAAGCAGTAGGGCATCTGAAAATCAGTTTTTTTTTTTAAGTGGCAATTTTTCATCTGAGGAGGATTAGTCTTTGAACTGAAGCAACAAGTACCTTGCTTCAAAGAGGGGCAAAATGTAGACACTAAAAAATGTCTTGAATAATATCATATGCTTGAATTAGGTATACTACCATCATTTCCTCTTGGAACCCATCCTCTTTTCACTTCATTGATTAAATTATCCTAGCTATTTAATTAATTGCATCATTTGCATCTATTGACCTAATTCATAAAATTGGGTTAATTCACCCCCTTTCATGCTAACATTTCATCTCATTAAATTAAATAAATCCAAGTATTTAATCTAATCCCCTAAGTCTTCCCATTTAATTAAATAACCCTAAGTTATTTAATTAAATATTATTTCACCTTTCTCCATTCATTAAATCATTTAATTTAATGAATATTACTTTAATTCTTCTCATCCCATAATTGTATGATTAAACCTTTTTTAATTAACCATTATCTAATTAATCCAATTCCTCCCACTTGCAAAGTAATATTCCAAAATAATATTCCCCTTTGCACAATTTAATTTAGTTTTAATTAACTAAATAACCCTTTTTCTCACCCATGAATATTCTAAAGAATATTCTTTCTCCTCCAATCACTTGAAAAGGGGAATATTCTCACTTGAATTCTTGAGCAAGATAAACTTGAAACCTCTTGAGAAAGTTAACTTTTAACCTCTTAAACAAGTAAAAAGTGTGTTTGTTTGGAAGGAATGAGAACCATTGATTAAGTCTCATATTGCATTCTCACCTGTTGATGATGTTGGATGTTGTGGTTGTGTTCCTGATATGTGGTTGTCATTGATGTCAACACTATTATAATTAATGTATTGAAGACTGTATATGTCGAGGATATTGAGAAAATTGTAATAAAATATGTTGCAAGTTATCTATGAAGCAGTGAAGATCAATACATGATGGAAAGTGCAGAATATTGATGGTGAGAAGTTGTGGATTAAAGGGTTTATTTTCAAGCCTATATAGTTTATCCACCAATAGTTTTAGAGGTTCGTATGGATATTTGATCAAGTTATGAGTTTTTGTGTTCTAAAAATTGTTAGATTTTTGTAGCTAGTGTTCTTCAATGAAGATGATGTGATTATTGTAATCTAAGTTGATGTGAATGATTCTATGGTTTTTCATGATGTTTTTGGATGTCTCTAGATTGTCCTCTATTTGTGTTCTTGGTTTGCATTGATTGATGTGCTCATGATTGAAGATTTTCTCTTGCGTGTTCATGTTCATGGATGATAGGGTGATTGTAGCGTGTTGTGGATCTTTGAGTTATAATCTTTGAAGGTTTTTTGTGTTCGAGGATATTTTTTTGGGTCTCTACTATGTTGTGGATGACTTTGGTTTATTTGCATCAATAATCTGTATTATTTTGGGCTGATAGTTTTTATTTGTTTTATATTTTATTAAGGTTGACATGTAGCGATGTAATTCTTCGTTGTGGATATCTATGAGTGATTTTTTATCTCATTTAAGACATGTATGAGGTAAAGTGTGTGAAGTATGAGTGATATGAGTGAATAAAGTTCAAATATTTCTAAGGAAGAGCAGAGTGTGAAGAAAGGTTAAGAAGAGTGAAGAAAAGTGAAGAAGACTATATGTCCTTAACCAGAATTGTAATCAAGCATTAGTAGATGCAATTTTCTCAGTTAAAACTCTTCAAATGGATTTAATCTAAATGTGACTATAAGATAGTGTGTATTCCTTTGGGTAGTAAGCCTTTTTTTAATTGAGTAGTGAGCTCTAGGCAGTGTGCTTGAATGCAAGTTCATTCCTCATTTTCTATACTTTTAACAGAGTATAGGCTTGTGGATTAACCTCCACCATTGTTTTTCCCCTAATTGGGTTTTCCACAAAAAAATCTTGGTGTTATGTGTTTTTATAATGTGTTTATGGTTTATTCTTTCATATTTAATAATCAAATCTGAGAATAATGGTTAATAAGTTTGAAATTTTGAGACAGTTGATTCACTCCCCCCTCTTAGTTGTTTAATCTCATGTTGCCAAAAATTGGTATCAGAGCAGGTTCCTTGGAAGAATTTTAATAGCTTGAGGTGATCCAGGATGGTGACATACAAGAAGGATAGTTCGAGATTTGATGAAACAAATTACTCTTTGTGGAAGACTCGAATGGAGTGTCATCTAAGATGCATTGGTAAACACTTCTTGAAAATTACAAAGAATAGATATACAGTTCCTCAGAATGGCCCTTCTACTATAGATGATATTAAAGAAGCCAAGTACAATATCAATGCTAAGGAAGCATTATTGAGTGGTTTGACTGATTCTAAGATGACAAATGTGATGGACTTGAAGACTGGTTATGAGATTTGAAAAAAATTGGAAACTTTGTATGAAGGTGATACACATTTGAAGATTGCTAAGTTGTAGAGCCTGATAGGGAAATATGAAACATTGAAAATGGGTGAAGATGAGAACATTACTTCTTTTATGCAGAGAGTGAATGCAATTTTGTGCAATATCAAATGTGTTGGTGGAACCTTGGAAGAATCATAGATTATTGCTAAGGTGCTTATATCCTTGCCTTCTGCATACAAACACAAAGTTGTTGCTATTGAGGAGATCCAAACTATGGAAAATGTAACCAAAGACATGTTGATTGGTAAGCTTGTTGCTTTTGAGTTAACTAATTTTGGTGATGCTCTTCCTAAGATAGAATTTGCATTCAAAGCTACTACCTCTGGAAAATATAATCAAAGATATGATCCGGGAGAAATTTTTTCTAGAAAAGTGTTCAAGTATGAGGAAGAAATTAGAGAGATTGAAGAAGAAGAGAGAAAGCTAGATGAGCTTGAAGCACTTCTTGTCAAGAGAGTATCCAAAGGAGAAGGTAATTATAAAGGAAAATTACCTCTTAAATGTTTTTCTTGGAATAAGATAGGTCATTTTTCCTCAAGGTGTTCTGAAAGAGTTCCTAAGCCGAGATCTAACAACCCTAGATTCCAAAGAAAGTGTTATTTTACTGTTGATGAAGGTGTGAAAAATGATGAATCCGATAAAGGGAATGTAAGTGAGGATGATTTTGTATTTATTGCAATCAAGGAAAGTAATCCTAGATACCTATTGAATCTACTAGCTTCATGAATGTTGAGAAAGCTCTGGCAACTAGAATTGAAAAAAAATATGAATGGGTGATTGACAGTGGATGCTCATAGCACATGATAGGTGATAAAAGTAAATTTGTGAGCTTGGGAAAGTATGATGGAGGTGTTTTAATATTTGGTGATGAAAAATCTGGTGTAATTTGTGTCAGAGGAACCATTTCTTTTGATGGTAAGCATAATACTGATGATTTCCTATATGTTGAAGGTTTGAAGCATAATCTTTTGGGTGTTGGATAGATGGTTGACAAGGGATATAATCTTCAATTCAAGGATGGAAAGTGTAAAATATTGGGGAGTTCTAGAAATGTGATTGCATCTGGTACAAAAACAAAAGGTAATATCTTTCACCTAAGTACTACTAGTAAAATTTGTCTAATTACTCAAGTTGATGAAAGTTGGTTGTGGCATAGAAGATTGTGTCATGAAAAATTTGACAGTATTATCAAGATAATTTTGACCCAGGTTGTGAGAGATCTTCCTAAGTTGACAAAACCTAGTAATACTATATGCAAGGAATGTCAGTTAGGGAAGCAAACTAGAGTCTCATTCAGAAGAAAATAGTATTCTTCAAATGATGTATTGGAGCTTGTGCATACTGAATTTTGTGGTCCTACTAGAATCAAAATTTTACAAGGAGACAGGTATTTCATGTTACTCATTTATGATTATTCTAGATTGATGTGGGTAACTTTCTTAAGGGAAAAATCTAAAGCTCTAGAGAAATCCAATATTTTCAAGGCTATGGTTGAGACAAAGATAGGTCTGAATATTAAGTGTCTGAGATCAGATTTTGGTGGTGAATTCACTTCCAATGAGTTTAATTCTTTCTGTGAAGAACATGGAATAAAGAGACAATTATCTACCCTACGGACCCCTTAGCAAAATGGAGTTGTCGAAAGGAAGAATAGGATAGTTCTAGATGCTGCTAGGACTATGATGTTGGAAGGAAATGTTGCTCATATCTATAGGAGATAAGTTGGGAGTACTGTTGTTTATATTCTCAATAGGGTACATGTCAAAGGAGATACTGGTAAGACCCATTTTGAGTTATGGTTTGGTCATGCGCCAACTGTTAGATACTTAAAAATATTTGGGAGTAAATTCTATATTAAAAGAGATGAAGATATAGGAATGATGAAGGAATCTTTCTTGGTTATTCTACCAAAAGTAAAGCCTACTGGTGCTACAATAAGAGATTGAGGAAAATAGTTGAAATTTCTAATGTGAAGGTTGATGAAGACATAGTTATACCATACAAAACCCGTGGATATGATTTAGATGATCAAAATGTCAGTTCAGTTCAGACTCAGAATCAAATTCAAATCAATCTGGTGAATCAGGAAAATCAACAAGAAGGAACTAGTGAAAATGTTGAAGTGAGATCACAAGAGACTGAAGTTGAAGAGCCTAAGACTCCAATGTATCTAAGACTAAATCATTCAGAAGATTAGATTATAGGTGATAAGAAAAAAGGTGTTCAAACTAGGAGGAAAAATATAGAAAAGTATTGTTTTATTTCAAAGACTGAGCCTAATAATGCCAATGAAGCATGCAAAGATGAACATTGGAAGGAAGCAATGAAATAAGAGTTACAATAAATTGAGAAGAATGATACATGGACTCTTTTTCCCAGACCTAAGGACAAAAATGTAATTGGAACTAAATGGTTTTTTTGGAATAAATTGAATGAACAAGGTGAAGTCATTAGAAGGAAAAAAAAGACTGGTATGCAAAGGATATTCACAGATAAAAGGAATTGACTTTGAAGAAAATTTTGCTACTGTTGCTAGAATTGAAGCTGTGAGACTATTTCTTGCCTTTGATTCTTACAAATACTTCAAGGTTTATCAGATGGATATCAAGTCATCATTTCCTAATGATGAACTAAATGAAGAGGTGTATATTGAGCAACTTAAAGGATTTCAATTGACAACTCAGGGAGATATGGTTTGTTGAATGAAGAAAGAATTGTATGGAATTAAGCAAGCCCCAAGAGCATTGTATGCCAGATTGCACAAGTATTTGATGAAGCTTGGATTCAACAAAGGTACTGTTGATAGTAATTTGTATTTCAATATTGATCATGATAAATATTTGATTGTTGAAGTATTTGTTGATGAAATCATTTTTGGAGGAGATGATAGTTTGTGCATGAAGTTTTATAATGAGATGTAGAGTGAGTTTGAGATGTCTATGACTGGAGAAATGAAATTCTTTCTGGGATTGTAAATCAAATAGTTAGATAAATGGATTTTTATATCTCAGTCCAAGTATGTGAAAGAATTGTTAAAGAAGTTTGGTATGGAAGATTCATAGCCAGTTGGTACACCTATGGTGATAGGATGTAAGTTGAAAATAGAAGATGATTCTCTGAAGGAAAACCAGACTAGATATAGAACTATGATTGGTGGATTTCTTTATTTGACTCAAACTAGACCTGATATCATGAGTGTTGTATGCATTATTGCTAGATTTAAAATTGATCCTAAGGAATATCATGTGACAGCTGTGAAGAGTATTTTTAAATACTTGAAGGGAATAGTTGATTTTGGTCTATGGTATCCTAAAGATGATGACCCTACCTTTAGTGATTTTACTGATGTTGATTAGGTAGGAGATGGGAATGACATAAAGAGTACTAGTGGTGGTTCATTTTTCTTGGGAAAGAAGTTGATTTCATGAATAAGTAAGAAGCATAATTCCATTTCTTTATCTACTATAGAGGCAAAATGCATTGTTGCTGCTAACAATTGTACTCAAGTATTGTGGATGAAACAGATGTTCAAAGATATCAGAGTTGTGTATAATGAACCTATTATCATATTATGTGATAATTGAAGTTCCATTAATATTTCTAAGAATTTGGTGCTGCATTCAGAAACCAAGCATATATCTATCAAGTTTCACTTTTTGAGAGACAAGGTGAGTGAAAAGGAAGTTAGACTAGAGTATGTTCCTACTAAAGAGCAGATTACAGATATCCATACCATGCCCTTGCTTAAGGATACTTTTGAGTATCTCAGAGGGAACCTAGGGGTGATTACCCCTCCTAATCCAAACTAAGATGCAAATATTTGCATCAATTTGTGAATTTCATACTCATATCTTATTCAGATTGATGTTCTGGTGGCTGCTACTCAGGAGGAGTAGTCAAATGTTCAGATATGTGGTTCAAAGATTGTGTGTAGAAAGGATATCTTTTTCATTGATGTCAAAGGGGGAGAAGAGTCATGTGGAAAACTATGAATTATCTGGGGAGAAGAATAAGAACCTAAGGAGGAGTAAGTGTTGGAGAAAAGTTGCATTGATGGTGTTTTTCACATCATATGTTGCCATTAATGCCAAAGGGGGATATTTTTGGATGTTGTGGCTGTGTTGCTAATATATGGTTTTCATTGATGTCAACAATATTAGTATTAATGTCTTGAAGGTTGTATATGTCAAGGATATTGAGAAAATTGTAATAAAATATGTTGTAGGTTGTCTATGAAGTAGTGAGGATTAGTATGATGGAAAGTGCAGAATATTGATGGTGAGAAGTTGTGGATTAAAGGGTTTTTTGTCAAGACTCTCTAGTTTATCCTCCAATATTTTTAGAGGTTCACATGGAGATTTGATCAAGTTATGAGTTTTTGTGTCCCGACTGTTGTTCTATTTCTATAGCTAGTGTTCCTTGTTGTGCCTATTGCACACACACCCCGTTCGGAATGGGGACCCTCTCTTCCCTCTTTTCCTTGCTAGGTCCTTTTTGGTTCACCTCATTTTGCATGCCCATTTTTGCATCCTAAAAGGTCAACATATTCTCAAAAGTCACATTTTAAGTTGACCAAACTTGGCCCCCCTTGAAAACGTTAAGATCTTAAGCCTTTTCGGGTTTCCCTTATCTATCAGCCTTTGACGTCCGTAGCCCCTCTCGGGCCCAAACCCTTTGGTTTCCCCTTGTGGATTTCCCACTTTGGGTTTCCGTTCCAGCTTTGCCATTGCTAATGGCCGCGGGTCGATGTCTTTCCGACCTGTCGGGCCCGACCTTCTAGGATTCCCTTCCTAGGTTTCCTCATGGACTTCACCATTCCAAACGGTCATTAACTTATGTCTTCCCAGAACTCAGACCCTGGGTTCTTTCTTGCCATTTTGACTTAACACCAAGCAGATTCTAAACTGGCCGCGGGTCAACTTCGTTCCAGCCATCGGGCTCCAGATCACCCGCCGCCGCTCTAAAAATTTTAATTCACCAACCCCATCTATCGTCCTATGGTGCATTTAAATATGACATTAATTGTATTTAGGGCTATATAAGCATGTTTTCGCCTATCAATTTCACATGATAGTGAAATTTTGAAGGCTCGATGACACCCCAACATCTTCCACCTTCGTGTCTAAATCTCGCTTTGTTGTTTTGGGTGAAATTCAACATCAAGCTTCTCCAAGAATTGAGGGTAGGTTTTCCGCCGCCCCAACTTTCCATTTTTTTTAAGGAATTCAAATGTCAAAATAAAGAAAGGGTGAAATGAATTCAAAAAATTGGTAGTGTAGTACCCCTGGCTCAAAACCCACCACTTAAAATCAATGAACACCGCATAGAATCATCAGAATTTAACCCCAGAACTTGACCTTTCTGTCACTGTTCCTCGGAACATGCGACCGCCTTCCTTGGGCCTAGACTTGTCTGTGACTATTACACAAATTTGAACTTTAAAAGCGGTAGTGAACGAACTTGCCCCGGGTCCCAGCCTCTGGATTTCTCCTCTCGGGTTTCCGTTTTGATCCCGCCATTTCAAACAGCCTATCTTGAGCATCTTGCCGACCCTCAGACCCTAGGCACATGAAGTTCGTTTTGAACGTGCAGAGAAAAATCAAACCATCGAAACTAACCTCGAACTTCGATGTTTTGATTTATGTGTCCGTTTCGTCGTTGTCAATGGTGGACTTCGTCTGTCTTTCCGGATCTTGGACCCCGGCTCTGCAATTTCCTTCTCGGAACTTGTTAAAAAAATTGAGCATCCAAAATATTCTCGGACCTTGACCTCCGAAATTTCATCCCCGAAATTCCGTGTCGCTTTCGCCATTCCGAGACATCTTTTCGACTTTCGAACTCTGGTCCCCCTTTTGCCAAGTGTAAAATCTAAGTGGAGAACTAACATCCAAACACCTTTCGGACTCCAGACACTGGAATTCCATTTCCATTATTCTATTCCATTGTCACCATTTCAAATGGCCAAACATGACCATCTTTCCGACCTCCGGGTTCTGACCTTTGGTTCACCACCGAGCTTTCCTGACTGGTAATTTTTTTTTTGAGGATTACCCTTCGGGCTTCTGTCCCTAGATTTATGTCTGCATTTTGCCGTTTTGCACAGCTAACCCATGACAGCCTCCCGGTAATGGCAACCTGACCTCCAGAACCCAGCACCCAAAGTTCCTTCTTCCCTGCATCGTTCCAAATGGCCTTCCTGCAACTGAAGCCCGAATGCCTAAATGAGAGCTCAGATGACCTCCAAATTGAAATCAGACTTCGACCCACTTCCTAAAATTTGGTCTTCTTTCATGACAGCCCTTCATTGATCAAATGCATGACTGAAAATGTCATCGGGAGTTCCATATCTCGTTTTCCCTTCCAAACGGCATTCTACCAAGGGATTTCTGGCCCTAGGAACCCCGATTGCCTATTTTGCTTCTTGATGATGTTTTATCAGCTGTTAGTCGTTTATCAAATGGGAAATCAAATTTTGGAACTAACCTTGGGGTGCAGGGAGTTGTCTGAGGCTGCTTTCCATGTTTAATATTATTAATTCACGTCTCTTTATGCGGGATTTATGGAATCCAGTGCAGAAACCTCTAGTGCCGCCCAAGAGGAAAGGGAAGTACCAAAGCACCTCGAGGCAAGGAGGACAAGGATCAGATGAAGTTCAAGTTCCAAGGGGTACCATTGCACTCTAGAATAACCACTCTCTAGAGAGACATCACAAATACCAATATCAAGCATGTCGATATTGATGAATTCACATGGAGGGTCAGGGTGAACCCTGAAACGGAAAAAGCAAAACTAATCAGGATCAACAAACTTGCTAAGGCTATAGGCTTCCCACCAGCTTTGGTGGCCCCCAAGCTGGTATTGGCATGCCAAGAAGCGTATCAACCCTAGACCAGAACCATAGTGGACAAAGATGGAAACATTTTTGTAGACATGTCCCCTCTTGGGATAGATACAAATTTCAACATCCCCACCTTTGAGAGCATGGAGACACCAACTATAGAAGAATGCAAGGCATTATGGGAGCAAGATCCTATGAGGTGCAAAAAACTGATCAATCGATAGTCCTTGAAGGATAAATGAGCCAATGATGGCAAGGTCCCGCAAGAGCTCTTCCGCAGTGATTTCTTCAAGGATTACCACAACCTCATCACCTTGCTAAGCAGAGTAATGGGTCTTCCTGCTGCGGCCTTCTTCCAAGAATGGATGTTTTACTTTATGGATCAAATTCTTCATGGTGACGTTTCCTTTGACTGGGGAGAAATAATCAGCAATTGCTTCCACGAGCAATTTATCAAAGTGAAGAGGACTTCTCAGTTCTCCATGACATCCTACCTGGTTTATTCATTTTCCAACCGGTGGCATTATCATGGAATCAACGCGATGCCCAATGCTGCACCAAGGAGGGAGCTCAAGTCCTATGACAGATACCCTCAGTTGCAATACATAAACTTCAAGAAGGATTACTGCAGGGTGAATGATGCTTTCATTGGCTATATCATCTGACTGCTTGGAGGGGATTTTCAAAGAAGAGTATCCCATAGTGCCAAATCCCTCCTCGGGTGGTATGCCTTATTATACATACAATTCTCCAAGTTCACATACATTCATGCCCAAGGATTCATGGAAAGGCTGAACAAGCTGCCCGGGTACCCCAATGACTAGATCATACTATTAGAGCTGACCTGGCAGCTGTGCCACATTCATAATATTCTAAGCAGCAAACATCTGGTAGGGACGCCTTAGCCTATCGGCCTCGACCAGGGGATGTATAAGATCCATACCTCCCAATGTGCAGGGAATTCAAAAAACGAGTTGGCCGAGTACCACTTTCGGCAGTATACAACTCGACCACGGATGGACCCTTAGGGTCATATTAGAAAAGCATTGGGACCTGAGTATGCCCACCTCCACAATGTTGAGGATTTTTGGGCCAACTGGAAGGATGATCTTGAGGTGCGGTTGCAACACTACATGCGCATGACTGACCTCTACGTGTGAAGAGTGAACTTGTGCCCAGTTCCAAACCAACTTGAAGAAGATGAAAGCATAGTGATTGAGCCAGGATATAGTGTCATTGCCAACCTTCCGCTGCCTATGATCGATTGGGATGAGCAAGAGGTTGACAACCTTTACATACTCACCAAGCCTATGGAGGTCTGAACAAAGGCATGGATCAACCAGCAAGTGGCATGACTGAAACAACAAGGAGTTGCCTTAACATTCAACAGAATCAAAAGTGAGCCAAGTGGCTCTGATGGTGGGGTCTTTGCTGTGACAACTAGGGAAACCTCAAAATCCCCACCATCTATCAAAACCAAAAAAAGAAAGGAAGCTAGTAAGGAAGGACCTAACCCAAAGGCTTATGGTCGAAAGGCTTCAGAGGGTGAGCCTTCCAAGAAGCAAAAGAAAAAATCTAGGGTTGTTGAGATGTTGGTCATACCTGAAGATCCGCTCCTCAAGGGTAGAGAGAAAGAGTCTAACCCGCTAAGGTCTCCCTCTACTCCAATTGCTACTGCTATCACCACCATCCCACATACTTCGCTTGTAGTTTCTTCTTTCTCCTCGCCTATGGTGGACATCTTTGTCCACCTTTCCTCAACTTCTCTAATCATGTAGGTCATATCGATGGATTTTTCCTCCACCATGATCTCATCGGTCTCTCCTTCTTCTATGTCTCCTTCCCTTCCATTTGCTTCCATTGCTACAATGCCTACCCTCAGTCTCCCAAAATCTTTCATATAGTACATGCAAAATGTGCCATCCGAGCTTTCAAGGATGCTTACTAGTCCAATGGTGCAAGCTGCAATAGCCCAGGCTATGGCTAATGCTCCAGCTCTCCCTCCCCCAACCGAACCACAAAGAATGGAGGCGACAATGAAGATATCCGATGAGCTTGAGCAACAGTAGATAGAGGCTGCAAAAGGGCCTGAGGATGAAGAATTTGAATATCATGAGCATCAGATGTTTGAGCACCGAGAGATCGATGAGGTGTCATATGAATCCTCTAGTGAAAGTAGTGAGGAGATAGACACTGAATTAATCCGAGAAACACATGATCCAAAGCTCGATGCCGAATGGAGCAAGCAACTTAAGGAAATTGAGGATGAAGAAGTTGAAGATCGGCTTACGGTTAAAGAAGAAGTTACTGCTCTAGAGACTGAGGCCAGTGGGTCTCTAGCTGAAAGATAGGGTTGAACTCTGGAGCATGAATAGACATCCCCCCATGTGAATGAGCAGGAGGATAGGCCTGAAGAATGTGAATAGGATCAAGATAAAGAGGAGAAGGATTTTGAAAGAGAAGTCTCCTACCAAGCATGTAATGCTCATACAAGACTCTGACGAGGAGAAAGAGGATGCAGGAACTGGGAAGGAGGCCCTTGTTCTCAGAGCCACTGAACTTGGAATGGAGGGCAACAAGGACCAAGGTGAATCACCCAGGGGAGAGCTCCAAATGCCCAATTGGCTAAGAAAATAGATCAAGCAAAGGACTCCCACCCTAAAGGATCCCAAGGTAAGGCTAGGAGCCATACTGGCCAAAGCATAGATAAGCGACAAGAAAGAGAAAAGGCCAAAGATCAGATCAAAAGTAACCATGGATGCCTCCAGATCCAGGGTAGTACAAATAGAAACACTAGTAGTTGGAGAACAAGGAGTGACTTATAACATCTCCACTATCGACTTAGGGGTGGCCATGAGAGAGCAGAAGGTTGATCACCTCCAGGAATCGGTCGCCATAGTGGTGCACCTTATCCAGTAGGATAAGGTTTCAAAGGAAGAACTCAAAGCACAGGTGGCCAATCTGACGACCTATATTCAACAATGGTCATCGCTTGATGAGAAGACCACTACATCATCGACCCCACCCCAATTGTTGTCTCAAGATAAGATCACTAAATTGGAAAAGAGAAGGAACTTGGATAAGACTACAAAAAATTGGTTCCAATAGGTCTTAGACATGGGAAATATGGGCATCAACTTAGTTGTCTAAGTAGAAAATAAGTTCTTAGAAGTGCAAAGAACTCTTGAGGGTATGAGGCAAATCTATGAGGAGTTCCCAAAAAAGTACAGAGCCGCCTACCCAAAGATAGAGGCCATATTCACGTTGCCAAGTGAGGTTTGGGAGAAGGACCTTGCCCTCAAGGATGATGACCACTGGTTAGTGGATGTATGGAAACAAGATTTTGATCATCGGAGGGGGAAGCTAGAGAAGATCCTGGAGCGGGTAGTTCCGAATATCGAATGGGCCAAGGAGGCTGGAGGAGACTGCGCTCGGTACCTCTAGCTGATGACGGCGTATGAGCTGCTCGTCGTTGAAATTAATCTAGAGAGCATAAAGCCTAACTTCTTGAAGAACATGGAAGATGGGATGTCAGATGAAGTTACCATAGATTTCATGAGTTTTTCTACTTGAGCCTTCACCCAGTCGGAGCTTTTTAGAAATAATGCTGCCAAGTATGATGACGAATGGAAGAAGCTCGTTAACAACTCCCAAGAATGGAGCTACCAAGTGCTATGATCGGACATCATGGAGGTGGATAAGCTTCGAACATTGATCTTGAGCTTCATAGAGTATGCAACTTTGAAGAAGCACAAGGGCAACCCTATCATCGATGAAGAGTTCCTAAAAGAGTAGCTACAACAAAGGGCAAACAACAAAAGATGAAATTTCTATAGTGCTATCATTAGATGACAAAATAGGGAAAAGACAAAAGGTGTTTTAAAAATGTAAAATATTTGGGGGTAGGTGAAACCCTAGTGTAAAGTGAATCTTGGCCACACAATAGAATAGAATCTTGGCCACTCATTTTTATTTTTGAGAACTCTAAATAGGGCTCTCCTCTCATTTTGAGAGAGTTGAGTTGTTGTAAAGGCATGTTGCAAAAATTTTAATAGAGATACATTGACTTGGTGCATTTCTGGATTTCTTCCCATGTTGCATGATTCTTCTCCCATTAGTTAAAACTTTACTTCAAGTTATTTTTTTGTTCTAGTTTCCTTTAGTTAGCTTTAGTGTACTTAGTATGTTGTCTTTGGTCATGAAGTTTTCTGTTGTCTATATGCTTTCCTTGTCCACACTTTTGGTCATTTGCTACTGGTATGTGACTGTGTAAAGCTAGTCTGGACCATAATTCTAGAGTTGCTTTTTAAACTTTATCTTTTTTCACATTTGCATGGCGAATGAATGATGAATATCTGCAGTCCTTAAAAGATAGCATAGATTTCACGATACTGTGATAATTTTGGTTAAGTGAAATCACATTTTAGGAAACTATCCGTAGCAGGAACCTCCATGATCACTATTCATCGGTAGTTGTAGATCTAGGAACCTTCCTTCTTCCCTGCCTCTTTTCCTTCTTTTTTAAGAAACAACCTATGCTAAGGTTCATTGCACATTGTAAAGCCAAATTTGATGAAACCATGTTGTCTGAGACTATTGTCTGAGCTTGCAGCAAAGTGCAGTAATTTCCTATTTGAAGAACTCCATTCATTGACCTGATTCCTCTACAACTTTACCTCACATAAGACCGCCTTGTCATTCTAGCAAATCGCATCAAACAATTGATATATCCTAAAATGTCACTTTTCCTCCAAAATTATTTAAGTGTTAGCAACGGATTTAGTAGATTGAATATTAGAACAAAGATTAAAAAAACTACAATATTCTTAAAATGGATGCAAATAATCAATGCAAAAGATAATATGGGTGAGTTTATTAAGAAATTCCAAAATAGATATTTAACCTAATAAATACAGTACACATTCATATAATTCATATACATTAACACCAAAATCATATATATATTCTCAATGTGATTTAGAATAAATGGTTTTAATACTTATCTAAATAATAATACATGCAAAGCCACTCTCAGTTCAAACACCTTCACATCAGTTACAAAGTACTCAACAACATGTCCATAATGCATTCCAGATAGAAAGAATATTGTTGTATTGCGCACTACATCATGGGTCCTATTCTTTCCTCTGGTTTTCTGCACCATTGGACAAATGGGGAGAGGATTCGGTGCATCCCATACTACACCATGGGTCCATCCTCAATCCCTAGGAATATGTCAATGGTACTGGCTCTTGCCATGGAGTAGTCTAGGAGGAAAGCGCACTTTGTCGCTCTACACGAGTGTTGGTTCCACCGGAACAATGCTCAACACTCGTGCCACAAAACCATGCCCTGGTCAGGACCGTCCTAAGTGCACGCACTTGTACCCCAGGTTGGACACACACTATAGATGTGCCCCTTCTCCATCATGTCCATAACTCACCAACCACTTCCTTCTTCCTTGGTTGTTCTTATTCCTTGTATGTTCTCTCATCTCGAATGTCCCTCTCAATTCTCACATGAATGATTTATATATCCTTTTAAGGGGTGGTGTCCAAACCATCACACCCTTTCACAAAAGGTTTCCTTTTAATAATTATTTAAATAAATAATTATTCTTCTTCTTTTTTAAAGAGTGTTTATAAATATTCTTTATTAATCTCTCTTTTTAACCAAAGGATCATAATATCCTTTATTTTCTATCTCCCTTTTAATTCCAAAGGGTTATTTATATATTTCTCTTCTCTTGGGGAAAAAGTCACATGACAATTCTCCCCCTGTAAATTAAATATTGTCCTCAGTAGCACAAGATGCATCTACATCACAACTCAAAGGAGCACATGATCAGTAATTGAAGATACTAACATTGAATACTTGTATTTTTCATAATACTTACTTTATCTACATTATTTTCTTGTAAAAATTTACAAGTAATTTTAATAAGATCACTTTTTCAATCCAAATTATGATGAGAACTATATAGATGTCTTATGAAATATATCACGAATTTATAATTCAAAAAATAATTATATACTTAACCTCCTATCTTTCAACATTATCATTCTACTTACTCATATAACTTCTTTAAATTATGAAAGTGTTACAGTATAATCACACAATAATTACTATGCATGTCTAATTGATACTATGTGGTAAGTCCTAATTTATAAAAGTAATCTATAAACTCAACATACATTTCAAGATGGTATTCTTGAATATCCTCTTTTCATATATCAAATCAATAATCTTAGTATAAGGAAATTGTACAAGGTTAATGAGTTGATCAAATGCACTAACAACGTACAAATTATTGATATGAATCTTCAATAACCCTATTTTTCTTATAGGTTTGACAACACAGGGAAATTCACTAAAATGATTTATAACATAAACATGTGAAAGATTTAAACATAACATAACTTACTTGCACATCATAGAAAAGGTTGGAATAGAGAGTCTCCCCCCCTGTAAAATTTGACATGTCCCCATGCCTAAGCCTAAGAGCCTATTTGGTTTTATATCTTATAACAACATGGTGTTATTCTCACCAACTCATTTCAAACACAATGCCAATTTTCTAAGTTTAAGATGTGAATCCAAGGACTTGTGGGTTATGGGCCCATAACGTAACTTAAAATAGACATATTGAATATGATACAAGTATGTTCTCAAAACGAACATAACAAAAATAAGTTCACATGATACTATCTTGATATGAAGACAAATTCCTTGTATAAGAGGATGCTAGTTAAATAAAAGATTGGTTTTCTATTGCTAAATCTATTCTCAAGTTTATTTGAGATCATATGATGTATAAATTGATATTTCTAGAACTTCATCAACCGTCTAATAGTTAGACTTATGTGAGTGAATTACCAAGTTTTTCTTATAAGTAAAATCTCAATTTGAATTGTAAAATTATGACTCTCTTGATATCATACTTTCAATTTCCATGATGTAATCTAATTTGTCCATTGTAACATATTATTCAAATTTTATATTTCAATAAAAATAATATATATATATATAATTTATATATTTATATTATAATCATTAATGTTAATATAAAAATATACTTCTAAATAATAATTAGAGTTCTAATTAAATTTTTCTTATTCCACATAAATATTAAAATAAAAAGTTCTTTTATAAGAACAAAATGTATTTCCTTTATTTTAAAAAAATCTATCATAAAAAGTTAGGCCACTTTAAATGAGGGATAAGAAACATGCGAATCAAGTATTTAGGCTTTAGACTTTTTATTATTAAGATTAGGAATAGCTTTTTATATGTTTGGACTTTTTAACTCCTCCACGATTTATGTAATATACTTTGATAATATCATTTTGATTTCGTGAAGACCATAATAATCGTGAATAGGTTACATTTGTTTCAAATAGACAATTTAGTCAAGTTTTAGGAAGGTACACGACGGTTCATAAGGGCACAACTTTTGTTTTTTGTTTTTTTGTTTTTTTTAAATGCCTATAGATTGTGTGGAGTACATTGTACTTGAAGTGTGATTAGGACTCATTTTCATACTATGAGTGGATGAAATTTAAGAGGAAGAGGTGTAAAGTACATTTAGTAAGAAATGATTCGAAAATATATAGGAATATATTGTGTAAAGTATTTAAGTATTTAAAATAGAAATAATATTATAAATATTATTATTTAAAGATTTATTTATTTTTATTATAGATACTCATTTTTAAATTTTATAGAAAAGTTGACAATTTAATTTATAATTATAGATTATAGGAAGGAAGAAAATGACTTTTAAAAAATCGTAGATCTCAATATAATTGAGATGTAGATGTCAACAAGCAATCTCATAATCATAAGACACAAACACTTGTTTATGATCATTAGGCTCTGATACCAAATGAAATGTCACTTTTCCTCCAAAATTATTTAAGTGTTAGCAGCGGATTTAGTAGATTGAATATTAGAACAAAGATTAAAAAAACTACAATATTCTTAAAATGGATGCAAATAATCAATGCAAAAGATAATATGGGTGAATTTATTAAGAAATTCCAAAATAGATATTTAACCTAATAAATGGAATAAACATTCATATAATTCATATACATTAACACCAAAATCATATATATATTCTCAATGTAATTTAGAATAAATGGTTTTAATACTTATCTAAATAATAATACATGCAAAAGCCACTCTCAATTCAAACACCTTCACATCAGTGACAAAGTACTCAACAACATGTCCATAATGCATTCTAGATAGAAAGAGAATCGATGTATTGTGCACTACATCATGGGTCATATTCTTTCCTCTAGTTTTCTGCACCATTGGACAAATGGGGAGAGGATTCGGTGCATCCCATACTACACCGTGGGTCCATCCTCAACCCCTAGGAATATGTCAGTGGTACTGGCTCTTGCCATGGAGCAGTCTAGGAGGAAAGCACACTTTGTCACTCTACACGAGTGCTGGTTCCACCAGAACAATGCTCAACACTCGTGCCACAAAACCATGCCCTGGCCAGGATCATCCTGAGTGCACGCACTTGTACCCCAGGTTGGACACACACTATAGATGTGCCCCTTCTCCATCATGTCCATAACTCACCAACCACTTCCTTCTTCCTTGGTTGTTCTTATTCCTTGCATGTTCTCTCATCTTGAATGTCCCTCTCAATTCTCACATGAATGATTTATATATCCTTTTAAGGGGTGGTCTCCAAACCATCACACCCTTTCACAAAAGGTTTCCTTTTAATAATTATTTAAATAAATAATTATTCTTCTTCTTTTTTAAAGAGTGTTTATAAATATTCTTTATTAATCTCTCTTTTTAACCAAAGGATCATAATATCCTTTATTTTCTATCTCCCTTTTAATTCCAAAGGGTTATTTATATATTTTTCTTCTCTTGGGGAAAAAGTCGCATGACATATCCCAAGCATCGTCATGACCTGACATCCGAGAGACCTTGGGATAGTGTTCTATAATTTGATTGTGGAAGATTATCTTTCAAGAGAGGTAATGCACCTATGCATTACCTGTGTTGAGAAGTGCATAAAAACACCGTCAACATTCCTGAATGAATATGATGTTATTCTTGTCATATAAGTTGATGTGAATTCTTTTGTGGTATTTCATGATGTTTTTGGATGTTTCTAGATCATGGTTTATCTGTGTTGTTGGTTCGCATTGATCGGTGTGCTCACGATTGAATATTTTCTCTTACATGTTCATGTTTTTCATGTTCATGGTCGACAGGGTGATTGTAGCATGTTTTGGATCTTCAAGGAATAATATTTGAAGTTTTTTTTTTGTTTGAGGATATTTTTTTGGGTCTCTACTATGTTGTGGATGAATTTTGTTGATTCACATTAATAATATTTATTATATAGGCTGACATGTAGTGATGTAATACTTGGTTGTGGATATATATGAGTGATTTTTTCTCATTTGAGACATGCATGAGGTAAAGTGTGTGAAGTGTGAGTGCTATGTGCAAATAAAGTTCAAATATTTGAAGGTAGAGCAGAGTGTGAATAAAAGTGAAGAAGAGTGAAGAAGAGTTTATGTGCTTAACCAGAATTGTAATCAGGCATTAGCATATGCTATTTTCTCAGTTCAAATTCTTTAGATGGATTTAATCTGAATGTGACTATAAGACAGTGTTTCTTCCTTTGGGCAGTAAGACTTTTTGTAATTGAGCAATGCACCTGAAAGCAAGTGCATTCCCCATTTTCTATATTTTTAATAGAGTATAAACTTGCGGATTAACCTCCACCATGGTTTTTCCCCTAATAGGGTTTTCCACGTAAAACTCTCGGTGTTATGTGTGTTTCTAATGTGTTGATGGTTTATACTTTCATGTTTAATTATCAGATATGAGAATAGGGGTTAATGAGTTTAATAATTTTGAAATTTTGAGACAACTGATTCACCCCCCCTTCATAGTTGTCATCTCTTGTATTGCCAACATATGAAAATCCATGATCCATACCTCCCATTTGCTCCATTCTTGACCATTGATTAGCTTTTTCAATCTCAACCCTCCATTTCCCATTTTCTTTCCTATAAATAGAACACTATTTGGAGACAAATGGATGCGTATTTCAATTGAAAACTTATGCTGTTGAAATCACTCACACTCACATTCATAATATACTCACATTTAGCATATTTTAGTTTATTTTTAGGTGCATAATAGCTTTAAGCTTCCATTAATGGCTTCCATGCATCCATCTTAGCTTGTTTATAAATTATGGTTTAAATGTTTTAGCTTAGAAATTGTATATTTCGATCAATTTTAGCATAAAATCATGTTAATTTAGCTCGCATCATGTTCATTTGAACATAAATAATGTTTTCATCCATTTGTCACAACAATTTCATCGTTTCTCTTCAATAGAATTGATTAAAACAAGCTCACTAATCATAGGATTGAGAAACGGTAGTTGTTCCACATCAACATGACACCAATTCCAAAATGGGATAAGTTCCAAATGGGGTAGAATAGACATTTCAATGTTTTTTATATTTATAATGCTTCATTTTAATAAATTTTTATTTTATCTTTCATTTGAATGATCTTGTCTGAATATTGAGTATTAGTGGCTACGTTATGCTTCGATTCATCATGGATCAAGAGTGATTGGCCCATACTAGTATCCGCGGTCGACATAACTAAATAACCTATTTTCCTCACAATGGAATTTTCCTAAGAATGTTCCCTTGAAACACCCATTCATAAATTTCCCTCCAAAAGGATTTTAAAGCCTCTTAAAAAGGTCTTAAATGCTCTTACAAGAGCCATGTTTTCCTTAAATGGCCTCTTACATGTCATCTTGTGTCTCTTACATCCCAACCACTTAATTCGATTCTTACATTATCTTAGAAATCCACACATATCCCCATGATTTTTTCTAGCCTTGTGACAAGTTTCAAAATGTTATTGGTCCCCATCTTAGTCCCACATTCACCAATTTCATCCATTCTTCAACCCTTCACTCTTATAAGTAGAGGCCTCTTCTACTTGAAATGGATCCACAATTTGAAGCAATGTTACTCTACCCATTTCATTGCTCAATCACTTTCTTTTTCATGTAATTTTAGCTTAGATTTCACTATCTCTTTGCATCAAATTCATCTTCACATCAATAGATCAAGATCTTATCATAAGGGATTGAGAAAGGGCCACTTTCCACATCAAAGTGGCACCAATCCCACTATGGGATGATGGTTTGAGTAGCTTCGAATAAGATTTCATATTAATTTTCTTGTTGTTTCATGGTAGTTTGATAATGTTTTCATCTTATTTGCATGCTCAACAATTTCATGGGGAATGTCTTATTTGGCTTGTTTAAAATGTCTAATCTACCTATATTTGTCCATGTTTGAGCAAGTGAATATTTGGAATTCACATTTTGGTGCCCACCATGGGGTAGATAGAATATTAGTTGTTGTATATAAGTTTTTTCATGCTTATAAATATAATCTTTCTTTCCAATTATCTTTTGCAAGAGGATAGTGCTATGACCAATGTTTTTTTCAAATTTGGAAATTTATATGTTCAGCTGTAAATAAATATTAATGAGATGTGCTAATTTTTTTTAGTTGATATCTTTTGTGCTACTTTTTTAAAGGTTAAAATTATTTTTTCGGCAAAAGGTGATCAAAAGCTAAAAATTGTTTGATTCCTTTCTAGATATGTGGTTTTTGAAGCATTGTTTTTAGATCTATTTGGGTTTGTTGGATGTGTAGTTTTTATCGGTGATGTGGAATTTGGATTGTTGAAGGCTTCAAATTCAGAATTATCAAACATCTAGTGGAGATCATCGAGTGCCTTGAATTTTTGCCTATGTTCTAGATTTGTAAAATCTAAAGCATGACTAAAAATTGGGAAATTTCATACGGAAAGTGTAGTATAAGAAAATCTTTTATTTCATGGAATGATTTGGAGCTTTCTAGTTGAAGATTCTTGCCTCTATGCTCTTTCTTACAAATAACTTCATATGCTTTTGAAAAATCATGATTATTTCTAGAATTTTTTAGCTAAGTTTCTTTTCTGAAAATGTTTCCATCATCTCTTGTGAATTTTGGAGGTTGGATCTCTCTTGATAATATTTATTTCTTCCATCTATACTATTATAAATTAGGCTTCATGAGAAATTAGTGTTCCATAAGTTGATTAGAGAATTGATCTTTAGGAACATACTCTCCCCTATTTTATTGCAATTTCTTGGGAATTATTTTTCTTGATCTTTGACCATGCATTTGAAGGCTTTTTTGGTCTTTGATTTTGAGGTTTTCCATGCAAATTAGAGAATTGAACAATAATGATCTGTATTTGAAAATAAATGATGTGTTTTATAAAAAATCTAAATCAAGTCTCTCCTAAAAAATATTTAATTGAATTATGGAAGCTTGAACTCTCTTGATGATATGCAATCTTCTGAACTTGCACAATCCATGGTGTTAAAGAGAATGGATTCTAGAGAAATTTAAATGCATGTGGATCAGGTTAGAGATTGATATTTTGAAAAACACTTCCTCTTTGCAAGTGAATTTGACTTTTGAATCTAATCGATCTCTTCTTTGCAATGGGTTGTACTTGCATCTTAAAATATGATTTTCTTGCTATTTCCGTCATCTAAATAGAGTTGATTTCTAAGCCAAATTTCATCTTTTGACTTCATTGTTCACATTTATTCATAATAAATAGCACTAAATTTCCCTCTATGTATCTTGGTTGGATACATTTGGATTTCTATTTTTCTCAATTTTGTTTGTTCCTAAAACTCCTTTGCAGTGACATTTAACTGTCAGATGAACCAATGTATAATTTTTTTGTCATGCTTCTAAAAATATGATTTTTTGGTGCTCTAACCATCTTTTTTTTATAACTTGAATTTTCATGATAGGTGTAACTTTCTTTGTGATAGTGTTGAATGCTTCATTAATTCCTTGAAATAAATCTTATTTGTGATATCTTTGTAATGTTTACAATTCACATTAAGAATCAATGGAGACCTCTCTCACATTAGGATCACTAATATGATGGTGTAGCAAGGCAAATAAATCTAGAAAAAGAAAAAGAAAATTTGAGTTGGAGAATTGGGCATTGGAATTAAAAAATAATTTTTAAATGCTCATTGTAATAGCCTAGGGAATTCTTTTTAGCTTTTATTTTTTTTGTTTTGGGACCAACTAGCTTCATTTTGGGTTTAAAATTAACCATTGACTTGAGAGCTTTTCAAATTGGTTAAAATTGAACCTACAAACTTACTAAATCATTGCTATGTGGGATAAAATTGAACAAGGAAAACTCACATCTAGTTTGGTGCTTAAAATGAACTCACCATCGCTTTGAGGTTTGAAAAGAACTAGTATTTTCTTTGTCTTTTGGTTTGGAATTTTTCCATTGGTTGTTTTTACTGTAACTAGGTTGATCTCCTAATCTACCTATGGAATTGCCAATTCCAATCAAGAGCAACTTGAAGGACCTAGACCAACTGATGAGGATTTTAAATACCTCCTAGACTTTGGACTCTGCAAGCCCCGGGAGGGTGATCCCTACTTGTGTTCATTTGATAAATTCATTCCTCAAGAAAACTTCAACATAGATTTACTCCTACTCAATGCAAATAGACATTATTTGCTGATGGCTTGGCAGACCCTAAAATGAATAATCACTTAATGCTAGGAAATGAATAACTCTTTATAGCACATACATCATAATTGAAACATTTAATGTTTTATAATTCTATTCTCATTTGAATCTCAAATTTGAGATATGATCAACTCAATTATTTCATTATTTTCAACAAATGGGCCAATGCCTCATCAATTGGGTAAATGGAGTTATGTGTGCAACAACTAGTAATATAATAGATGCTGAATTCATAAATGTTTTGACCATTATCACAAAGCTTTTCAATATGAGAACTCACTATGCCTACAACAATACTTCTTATCAAATCCTTAGTAACTCCTTACAAATCTGTGGTTCCCCTTAAGCATTTAATTAACTCTTTGAGTTAAAGCTAAAATAGAGCCACACATTCAACTGAACTATTGAAGATGAACAAAGAGATCATTGATATTTTCATTCATAATTTGTAAAAGAGAAAACAGAGGAGAGCATTGTCCAAGAACTAAAAATTGCGTGAACATCAATAACTTTATAAAAAAAATTAAGACTATCACACTTAACGCCTAACCAAGACAAAATATTGTCCATTAATTTACATCATTTCTATATGCTTCCAATTGGAGCAGATTTTTACCCAGACCTCCAAAAATATCAAAATCCAATCTCTAATGAGAGAAAAAATGAGAAGATAAAGAAAACGTAAAACATCCGAGCAACCCTAAAATGCATCCACATAGGCCAACTGGTAGCCTCCTCTCCATTTATTTTGCAATGAGAAAAACTCAAAATCCTCTCTCTTCTCACTTCCATTTTAAAACCCTTTTCAAAAATAAATCACCCATCGACAAATATTAAAAAAATAAAAAAATGTCAATGTTTGGGCCCACCATATTTACCCTGCTTCCCCACAATCAATAACTCGAGTGCACCTTGTGATCACGATATGGAGGGGAAGGGCCAAGAAGAGATAGAGTCAACCTTAATTCTCCATCATTGATTTCTTTTTCTTTTTCATTTTCCCTAACTCATCTCGTTTGGTTGTTTGGCTGCTCAATAGCCTGGCGATGGTGACCATCTATAGTTCTGATACCTTTCATTGCAAGCATAAACAAGTATACTACAAACTAAACATATGACAGACTTACCCACATCTCGGCATTGACCAAAGATGCTTCAATAGCTACTTCTATGTATTATCTTTCATCTATTTAGAAAGGCTCGAGCCCCTTATGGTTGTTGATGGCGCCTCATTTTACAATGGGAATATTTTAATTCATGCCACACTTCAAAAATTTCATGCAGCCATACTTCTAATCCGCCCTCAGAATTCTTGTGTATGAACAAAATAGTGCCCCATTCAAGCTAGCTCGATGGCAACCACTACTATATAGAGCACCTCCAAATCCCTCTTCTTGCCATGCCAAACCAAAAATAATTCTTCAATCCTACCACTGCTTTGCTTCGTAATGTCTGCAAGCCGCACATAGCTATTGGAAAATAGAATTTCCTCAAACAATTTTGATGAATTCTCAATAGAAGCTTAGACTCTCGTGGAGAAACTCGCACAAAATTTCCTTTACAATACCAATTTGTCCCCTCACTTTGTATGATGGATCCTCAAGATTTGATGGATGCCCACCCTTTCAATAACATTTTCTTTGAAAATTCAAAACCCTTTTGACACATTCATTATGTGCATCAACTGTTGTCATTGTGTTCCCTGAGACCACATGGTCTGGACATTCCACCAAACAATTCATATGCCTTGTCTATTAGCATGTCGTTCCCACACATAATCAAAAAAACTTGTTCATTTACTGCAACTTAGGATTCTCCTTATGCTTTAATGAATATCAGTTACCTGTTCCAAAGATCGCATAGTCCAGCCATTAGCATTTTCAACAAATCCAATCATGTTCATCAACTGCAATTATGGTGTATATACTACTGCGCGAAATTTCATGGGATTACATTCCTTTTATTTTGCACACTCACCTTGTATTCCATCCTCTCATGGCCTCAATGTGTGCATTTGATCCCCTCCATCAGGTTGCATTTGCTTTTAAATTTATGAGGTCTAGAAATCATGTAGTTCTACCTTAGCATGGTCTCCCTTCAAATGTAGTTGCATTGCCTTAGTTACCAATTGTTTTGCAATTAATCCATGTACAATTGGAAAATGGTCAGTAGATGTAGCCTCAGATTTGTGAGGATCATTTTTTGTGTCAGCTTTTTGATAAGCATAGTCTAGTGAAGGGTGCTTAAATACTCAAAATCTACATGAAAGTTTCTAAATCCTTTTCAACACATTGATTTTGTTCTTAGCCTACAATTATGGCTCTCCATGTCACCACATTCATCTGAGAAATTCCGTTGCCTAATCACGTCTCCAAGAACCTCCACTTGATTGAAAGACATCTCTATTGACTTCTTATACAATAAAAATTACTGATCTTGTTTTGCATTATCTCCTTCAGAATTATTAAGAGAAGCTTTTCTAGTTACATAGTCACAACCCCAACTCTGCTCTATTTTAAATGATGTGGTCTTAGTTTCATTTTCATCCATCACATATGACACAACTCTAATCCCTAATTTATTTCTTTGAATTCGACCATTTCCGAAGTGCACCATGCATTAGGCTTTAGTAGAATCCCTTGAATTAGTGATTCCATACCAGTACCATTCGATATTCAATGGTAAAACTTTTTGGCTCCCATTGAAACCTTTCTATTCTACTCTCCAAAAAAATTGACATATCCATAGCCTATTCTTCCTAAAGTAAAATCTAAATCCCTGCGACAATATCCTGGCTCAAGACACTCTTTGGTAATTCATTTTTCCACTGGAGGTTCTATAAAATAATCTGCATCATAGACCTTTGGAATAAATTCCATATTATCAACACCATAAGAAACCCAAATTTCTTGGTCTCTCTGATTTTCTTATGTGATGCTACAAATTTGTGAGGATTTTCATCCACACTTGGAGTCATGCTTAATTCTCCATTGTATTGTTAGCTCACCAAACTATCATGGCAACTAGTTCCAATTGATTTTGAACCTTCAAAAAAAAAAAAAATCCCCACTATTTATGAAGACTAATCCTCCATTCTTTAATTCCTTAATATGATATCCATTGAAGTCTTTACAAGGAACATTCAACATTTGTTTGAAACTGATGATGGCATGACCTTCAGACTCCATATTTGAAAAGTAGATCTCATTGTTCAATTTAAAACTTGAAGGTGAGTGTACCCTCTATGTAATGCCCTATTCAAATCAATCCACTTGAAGTAATTTTCTTAATGCAACACTTACAATTTCACCATTGTGCAAAACATGTTGAGCCCCATGTGGGCCCGACTAATTTTTTTTTTTGTTTTCAAATAAGTTACGTGTCCAAATTGCCTTGAGACAACTTTTGAATGTATCAGAGGTGAAATTATGAAGTGGGTTTCCAATAAAATGTGTTTTCGGACATATTTAAAAATGGTGAAAACTGGCCAAGTTAGCTCTGGAATCGCCTTTGGAAACTAGGCAAATGACCTCCCGAAGAGATGAAATATTGCAAGCATGTAAAATTTCGGTCCAAGAATGCAATGCAACAGAGATTTCAAAAAAAGGAGTCACAAAGTGAAATATATTAATCGGAAAAGTCGTCTACTATACTTTCTACAACAAACAGCCTATTGTGAACCAATTGAAACTGATCAAAACACCTTACTGACAAAATATCAAATCAAATCTTGGTGAGTCGTCGTTGGGCACACTAGCTCATCTTGGTACACTAAGTAGGTGTGCAAAAGGAAATTTATTTAACCATTAATGATAAAAATATATTGATGCTCAAAGTTGGACTCGCAAAAGGGTTTCTAAAAAATGCAGGTGTAAAACAAGAGAAGTTAGATTTTGTTTTGATCTGTTAAAAATAGAAAATCAGATCATGAGACTCTGAAAATTGACATACAATCTCATTTAGGTGGGGGGAATGCATAAAAACACTCATTTTGACATAATAATCAACCATTTGTGAAATGCAAGCTCAAACAGGAGGCAACTTTGCAAAACAGACAGTTTGCAAACAACATAAAAGTGCAGAAACCTTCCAACTTCGCTTTTTGAAACCCTAACAAAAATCATCGTAGGAAGCTAAAAATTGACATGTATGTTCACATATGTCAATTGAATACGTCTACAAATGGGTTTTGCACAAAAATTAACAGGCTCTAAATTCTAACCCTCCAAAATGGGTCACTCAGACCGATTCTTCAAGTGCACTTCTGAAAGTGTATAGGCAATTTTTTTGAAATGGGCGTCTCAAATTTGCAAAATTTGAGAGTGCCATCAGTGGCTCCAATTGGGGATCTATGCCCCCTATGGGCATAGCAAGAATCGAGATCTTTGGGAAGTAGACCAATTTCTGAGTCCATCAGGTGCCCTCAACTGCTCCTTTATTCAGTCTTCTTTTGAACTTCATTTGGTGACCCTAGGTCACCAAATGAAAAAGGGGAATCAACATGTAAAAAGATTTGATCTGCCTCAACTTATGCTTGCCTCTATCATACCACAATGACATAGGTGATTGCATCTTTGCAAACACAAGTATTAGGGTGCCTTTGTGCAAATGTGAACTTTCTCTCTGTTTAGCTTTGTCATAAAGTGGCAACCAAATCAGATATGTCATATCACTATCACTTTCTTCATTCTCTGATTTGGCATCAAGTGATAACATTTGAAAATGGTGATTGAAACTAGATGAAAGCATAGTTTGAGCATAACCATCTACCTAATTGAACATGTTAGTACCTCCTAACAGGTAATCATTCACAACATTATCAACATGTTCATAACCATTGTGCATCTGAAAGTCATGCATACTTTCAAAATTTTGATTATCATGTGGCAACAAATTATCACATTCATCATATGAATCATTCTCAGACTGAAAACAACTTGCGTTAGTATCTTGCACATTGCCACACTTCCTGTAAACTCCTTCCAGCTAACAAAAATATCACTTAAACTCTTCTATATGTCTGGAATTATTGGGCTCAATTTGATCATTAGTTTGCATGTCAAAATTTAAATCATCATGAGAGCTTACCAAAAGATCTTGCTCATCATGCAAAAATATCTTCAACTGTTTGTAAAGAGATACACTTATGCATTAGCACACTTTGCAACTTTCCTTCATCATGCTAGTCTTGAGAGTCATCATATTTTATTGACTTGTCAGTATCTATAGTCATCTTGTCATCTTTTGAACATAACATATCATCATCTTCAGCAATAGAAGAAGTCTCATCCACATAATGTGGAATCAGATCACTAATGACATCCTAGTCACCATTAACATTCTTTGTACAAAATGATGCAACATTGAATTCATCTAAGTTCTCAACAAAGAGTGGATTATCTCTGCACCAATAAGGATCATCATTAGTACTAACTGATGAGAAAGGAAACTCATCAAATAAGGGGTTTTTCCAAACATTAATTGCTGATGCAAACATCTTTGTCCCCTCCACGCAAAATTTTGAATTTTCCTCAGCATCACTCATTTTGTTATCCTCTGAACACAAGGTATCAACACTTTCGGTGTCACAAGCTTGCTTACCAACAAGAAATTCTAGTTCAAAACCATAATATAATTTCTCATTGAAATCAAAATTTGTATTCACATTCAAAAGCTCATGGCTAGGCTCATTCAAGTCAGTAAACAAATACTTGTTCAAATCTGCATCAAAATCTTCAATACTTGACTCATTAGATATGCAATCCTCATGGTTATCAATTGCTTCAAACTCATCAAAACAGATTTCCAAGTTTGCATCAGCATGCTCATTGTCATATTCATCATACATTGCATCATTACCATCAAGTGATTGCTTGTCTTCATCCTCATTATCATTTTCATGATCAGCTGGTTCATAATTGGAAGGAAAATTAGAAACATATGCATTACACCCTGCATCTTGAAGGTCATCATCACTATCAAACTCAGTAGGGGTTGCACACAACAACTGAGAGTTTTCCTCATGTGCACATTCTTGATATTTTGTGGTCAATAGATCTGAAATTTTTTCACAACTTAGTAGATCTTTGCTCTGATCTATCCTTTCACCCACTTCCTCTTCTTGACCTTCACCTAGGTTAAATACACTATCAAATTGCAAATTAGGATATCCCAAAGTGTCTCCATCATCAAAATCTGAAAACTCAATGGGCTGATCATAAATAGGAGCTCCCCAATCATATGAGACTGAATTGCTAATAACATTGTCACATACATGGTCACCATCCATCATAACAAATAAACTGTTAACTTGTTCATTCTTACTCACTTTTGAGCTATCATAACAACAATCCACATCTCTTTGTACTTCAACGTTAGACTATGTGTCTTCACTGAGCCTATCATTTGCATCCTCTTGAGGATAGACATAAACATCTTCTTTATCATATTGAAAACCATAAATGGTCTCCTAATTGCAGCTACTTGTGGCTTGTCTTTCAAACTATATTTCATCACATAATTCTTCATTTGTAGCTGATAAATTTATGTTCTCAAGAGAGTTCCCTAAATCAGCAAACTCCTTTGTCTCATCATGAAAATTTGTATCAAGACTACATTCCTGACATGTATAATAGACATAATCAATTGTATCATCGCCTTTCTGATCACATTTCTCTTCTTCAAAGAGTGAATCCAACTAACATTCTTCATCATGTTCTTGGCTAGGAAGACTCAGCTGCTGATTTGCATTTGGATATACTCCTTTTGTGAGTTGTTCAAAGACAACTTTCTCATCACTTGATGATGCATCCTTCTTGTCTTCAAACTTCTCAAGTGTCACTTGTTTGAAGACCTCTGATCATTTGCATTTACATAGTTTCTGATTTCATCAGCATGTTTATCCATAAGTGAAGACAACAAACTTAACACATATTTAGTTCTTTGTTTCTCCAAACCATCTAAAAATGTATAAGCCATCTGCATGCTTAGTATTTCAAAATATTTTAACAATGCACTAGACCCCTCTTCATAGGCCTCAAAGTAAATAGGAATATAGTCAGGAGTGCTAGGTCTAAAACTTTCTAGGATTAGTGACAAGGCGACAACAAATCTATGACTGAAATCAATGCCTGACTCTTCATTTTTCTTTCTAATCTCTTTTAATATTGTGACAAGATCTAGAGGTTCTCTTGCAAATTATTTTCTATAATCATTCACTAATTTATCCCAGCAAGGAAATGACTTCTCAGGAAAACTTAAATACCAATCCCGAGCTCGTGCTTCAAGGGATCTGACAAAATATCTCATCCACATATCCTGATCTCCAAATGAATGTTTCTCCATGAAGCTAGAAAAACCTTTAACATGTGCATCTCCTTCACAAATATTGTATCCATCAAATCTAGGAATCTTCTTATAAACTTGATTTGGCATACATTTCACTTTGTAATCAATCCATGATAAATCTAACTGAGCATATAATGGGTCAAATGAATTGATAGATGGTGCAATGACTTGACAAGTAAACACATTTTTATGGTCTCTTAACTAGGCTTGTTGAAACAGTTGGTGTCTTTCATCCATATCTTTAAGCCTTCTTTCATTTCTATCTTTCCATTTAGGACTGAACCTAGGCTTATTAATTCTTGGGTTCTTACACTTTGGGGTATTAGATGCTTGAAGATGATGACACTTTCTGACAAGCTGAGTCAAAGTGTTCACTGGTATCGTTACTTTACCTTGATAATCCATGGTTATTACAAATTAAGGCTCACTAATTTTTCATAGTTAAAATCATGACCAAATGAAGGATAACTATGACAATGGCTGACATAATGACAACCTGGGCTTGAATCATATGATAATATAAATGGATGGAAACCCCTAAGGTACACAAATGAATTCTAACCATCCATATAAGCAAATATTTGAGCACTACACAAAACTCTTTTAATGGAACTGAAATTACATTCAACAGATCCAACAAATGGAAGTGTGCAAACTTAAATTTACTATCCTTTCCCTCTCATAGTGCTAAATCACTAAGTAGGGAACCAAAATTTATTCTAAGAAGTTCAAAAATGGTTTTCATACAATAGTTTCTTGAAAACCAAGAGTAAAAACTACCTAGAATTGTTGCAGCAGTTGTAAATTGTTCTTCTGATTGGAAAAATTTGTAGATCTAGAACCATATTCATCTCTTCATTAGGTTCTTAAGTAGAGTCACCACCTCTTTGCAGAGGAAAAAAATTTGAGCAACTAGAAATTCTTCACAGGTCAAATTTATTCAAGAACCAGCATAAGCATTGCAACACCTCCTTATCCAACAATATGACATCATATGGATTCCTTCCTCAAACTTGTCAGGGTACTTCATCATAAGAGATCGAACCTACTTCATCTCTATTGCAAATCCTTCAGTTCTTCTCAAATAGTGAACACTAGTGCATAGATCTCAGAGACACCACTTAGTTTGTGAGGTATTATGAAATAATCATGAGATATGGACAAATCTAGAAAAAACTTACATTGAAAGATGAATTACAATATATTCTCTGGAAACATTCATGAGAATTGACTCACTTGGCAAGGAGATTGAACCTTTTGTCAATTCATGACTCTATAAGGTAGAATGATCTTGAACAATGTCCCCAGTGGAGTTGCCATTTTGTTAGTTTTTTTTACTGTAACCAGGTTGATCTCCTAATCTACCTATGGAATTTCCAATTCCAATCAAGAGCAGCTCAAAAGACCTGGACCAACTGACAATGATTTTAAAGACCTCCTACACTTTGGGCTCTACAAGACCTGGGAGGATGATCCCTACTTGTGTTCATTTGATAACTTCATTCCTCAAGAACACTTCAACACATATTTAATCCTACACAATGCAAATAGATATTAATTTTCGATGGATTGGCAGACCCTCAAATGAATAATAACCTAATGCTAGGAAATGAATAACTCTTTATAGCACATACATCATAATTTTAAATATTTAATGATTTATTATTCTATTCTCATTTGAATCTCAAATCTGAGATATGATCAACTCAATTGTTTCATTATTGTCAAAAAATGGGTGAGTGCCTCATCAATTGGTTAAATGGAGTCAGGTGTGCAACAACCAGTAATATAATAGATGCTGAATTCAGAAACGTCTAGACCATTATCATAAAGCTTTGCAATATGAGAACTCACTGTGCCTGCAACAATACTACTTATCAAATCCTTAGTAACTCCTTACAAATCTATGGTTCACCTTAAGCATTTAATTAACTCTTTGAGTTAAAGCTAAAATAGAGCCACACATTCAACCAAACTATTGAAGATAAACAAAGAGATCATTGATATTTTCATTTGTAATTTGTAAAAGAGAAAACAGAGGAGAGCATTGTCCCAAAACTAAAAATTTCTTGAACATTAGTAACTTTATAAAACAAATTTAAGACTGTCAAACTTAACCCCTAACCAAGAAAAAATATTGTCCATTCATTTACATCATTTTTGTATGCTTCCAATTTGAGCATATTTTTACCCAAACCTCAAGAAATCTCAAAATCCAATCTCCAATGAGAGCAAAAATGAGAAGATAAAGAAACCAGAAAACACCCGAGCAATCCTAAAATGCATCCACACAAGACAACTGACGGCCTCCTCTTCATTTATTTTGCAATGAGAAAAACTCAAAATCCTCTCTCTTCTCACTTCCATTTTGAAACCCTTTTCACAAATAAATTACCCATGGACAAATATTAAAAGCATAAAAAAATGTCAATGTTTGGGCCCACAATATTTACCCCGCTTCCCTGCAATCAATAATCCACGTACACCTTGGGATCATGATATGGCAGGGAAGGGCCAAGATGTTGTTGGAGTCAACCTTCATTCTCCATCGTTGATTTATTTTTCTTTTTCATTTTCCCTAACTCATTTCGTTTGGTTGTTTAGTTGCTCAATAGCTTGGTGATGACGACCATCTGTAGTTTTGATACCTTTCAATGCAAACGTAAACAAGTATACTGCAAACCAAACATATGACAGACTTACCCACATCTCAACATCGACCAAAGATGCTTCAGTAGCGGCTTCTATGTATTATCTTTCATCTGTTTAGAAAGGCTCGAGCCCCTTATGGTTGTTGATAGCGCCTCATTTTACAATGGGAACGTTGTAATTCATTCTACACTTCAAAAAATTTATGCAACCATACTTCTAATCTGCCCTCAGAATTCATGTGTATGAAAAAAATGTTTGCCCCATCCAAGCTAGCTCGATGACAACCACTATTGCAGAGAGCACCTCCAAATCCCTTTTCTTGCCATGCCAAACCACAAAGAATTCTTCAATCCTGCCACTTCTTTGCTTCATAATGTCTGCAAGCCGGATATAGCTATTGGAAAATAGAATTTCCTCAAACAATTTTGATAAATTCTCAATATAAGCTTAGACTTCCATAGAGAAACTAATGGAAATTTCCTTTACAATACCAATTTTTCCCCTCACTTTGTATGATGGCTCCTCAAGATTTGATGGATGCCCACCCTCTCAGTAACATTTTCTTTGAAAATTCAAAGCCCTTTTGACACACTCATTAAGTGCATCAACTGTTGTCATTGTGTTCCCTAAGACCACATGGTCTGGACATTCCACCAAAAAATTCATATGCCTTGTCTATTGGGTTGCCGCGCCCACACATAATCAAATAAACTTGAAGTTTATTCGCTGCAACTCAGGCTTATCCTTATGATTTAATGAATATTAGTAAATTGTTCCAAAGCTCTCACGGTCCATCCATTAGCATTTTCAACAAACCCCATCATGTGCATCGACTACAATTATGGTGTATATACTATTGCGCAACATTTCATGGGATTACATTCCTTTGATTTTGCAAACACACCTTGTATTCCATCCTCTCATGGCCTTAGCACGTGCATTTGATCCCCTCCATCAGGTTGCATTTTCTTTTTAAGTTTATGAGGTTTGGAAATCATGTGGTTCTACCTCAGCATTCTCTCCCTTCAAATGTAGTTGCATTGCCTTAGTTGCCAATTGGTTTGCAATTAAGCCATGTACAATTGGAAGATGGTCAATAGATGTAGCCTCATATTTGTGAGGATCATTTATTGTGTCAGCTTGTTGATAAGCACAGTCTGGTGAAGGGTGTTTAAATACTCAGAATTTGCATGAAAGTTTCTAAGGCCTTTTCAACACATCAATTTTGTTCTTAGCTTGCAATTATGGCTCTCCATGTCACAACATTCATCTAAGAAATTTATCTACCTAATCACATCTCTAAGAACCTCCACTTGATTGAAAGACATCTCTGTTGACTTCTCATACAATAAAACTTACTGATCTTGTTTTGCATTCTTTGCTTCTAAATTATTAAGAGAGGCTTTTCCAGTTACATAGTCACAACCCCAAATCTGCTCTATTTTAAATGATGTGTACTCTTAGTTTCATGTTCATCCATCACAGATGACACAACTCCAATCCCTGATTTATTTCTCTAAATTCGACCATTCCCCAAAGTGTCCCATGCATTAGGCTTTAGTAGAATCCCCTGAATTAGTGATTCCATACCAGTACCATTCGATATTCCATGGTCAAAATTTTTGGCTCCCATTGAAAACCTTTCTATTCTTCTCTCCAAATAATTTGACATATCCAGAGCCTATTCTTCCAAAAGTAAAATCCAAAACCCTACGACAATATCTTGGCTCAAGACACTCTCTAGTAATTCATTTTGCCACTGGAGGTTTTATAAAATAGTCTGAAACACAGAACTTTGGAATAAATTCCATATTATTAGAACCATAAGAAACCCAGATTCCTAGGCCTCTCTAATTGTCTTATGTGATGCTACAAATTTGTGAAGATTTTCCTCCACACATGGAGTCATGCTTAATTCTCCATTGTATTGTTAGCTCCCCAGACTAGCATGGAAACTAGTTCCAATTGATTTTGAACCTTCCAAAACTAATGAACTCCCCACTATTTATGAACACTAATCCTCCATTATTTAATGCCTTAATATGATATCCATTGAAGTCTTTACAAGAAATATTCAACATCTGTTTGAGACTGATGATGGAATGACCTTCAGACTCCATATTTGAAAAGTGGAACTCAATTTTCACTTTAAAACTTGAAGGTGTGTGTACCCTCTATGTAATTCCCTATTCAAATCATTCCACTTGAAGTGATTTCCTTAATGAAACACTTACAATTTCACCATTCTGCAAAACATGTCGGGCCCCATGTTGTCCTGGCTAAAAAAAAAAATCATTTTCAAATAGGTTTCGTTCCCAAATTGCCCTGAGACAACTTTCCAATGTATCAAAGGTGAAAAGATGAAGTGGATTTTGAATAAAATGTGTTTTCGGACATATTGAAAAATGGTGAAAACTGGCCAAGTTAGCTCTGGAATCGCCTTTGGAAACTAGGCAAATGACCTCCTGAAGACATGAAAACTTGCAAGCATGCAAAATTTTGGTCCAAGAATGCAATGCAACAAAAAGCTCAAAAAAAGGAGTCACGAAGTGAAAGATATTAATCGGAAAAATTTTCTACTCAGACTTTCTGCAACAAACAACCTGTTGTGAACCAATTGAAACTAATGAAAACACCTTACTGAAAAAATATCAAATCAACTCCCGGCAAGCCGCCACTAGACATAGTAGCTCATCTTGGTACACTAAGAAGGTGTGCAAAAGGAAATTTATTGAACCATCACTGGTAAAAAGATATTGACGCTCAAATTTGGCCTCTTAGAAGGGTTTCTGAAAAATGCAGGTGTAAAACAAGAGAAGTTGCATTTGGTTTTGACCTGTTAAAAATAGCATATTAGATCATGAGACTCTGAAAAATGACATACAAGCTCATTTAGGTGGGGGGAATGCATAAAAACACTCATTTTGATATGAAATTCAACCAATTGCGAAATGCAAGCTCAAACAAGAGGCAACTTTGCAAAAGAGATAATTTGCAAACAACAGAAAAGTGCAACAACCTTCGAGCTTTTCTTTTGGAAACCCTAACAAAACTCATCATAGTAAGCTGAAAATTGACATGTACGTTCACATATGTCAATTGAATACATCTGCAAATGGGTTTTCCATGAAAATCAATAGGCGCTAAATTCTGACCCTCCAAAATGGGTCACTCAGACTGATTCTTCAAGTGCACTTCTGAAAGGGCAAAGGCAATTTTTTTGAAATGGATATCTCAAATTTGCAAACTTTGAGAGTGCCATCATTGTCTAAGGTGTGTATGCTATTCTCTCGCACCATTTGGTGATCTTGAGAATCAAAAACATCTTGTGGCGTTTGCATAATCACCAACACATTTGGTTTTGGGTTGTTTAAAATGAACACTATCTAGTATCTCTTCCAACCTAGGTTGTGCATTCTTATGAGTCGGTTAAAACACATTGCTTGGTTCCAAAACATTGATACAAACATTGAACAAATCCTTTAAATTTCAAACCCTTTGAAAAGTGTGAATACCTTTGAAGAGTTCACTATTACGGCCTTTCCTTAAGGATCTCATCTTTAGAGGCTTCTAAATACTTGAGATCATATCTCAATTCACTCTCTTCAAAGTCAACCCAAGGAAACTATGACCTTGGCTCTTTGATTTTCGCATAATGGACCATGTGGAATGAAAAGGACCTTAGATGTATACATTTAGTTTTAAATTTAACCGAGACAAGTTGATGTGGTAAAAATAAACTGTAAATCAAAATAAATCACAATTGGACCCCACACATGTATTTTTTGTCATGATCTCTCACAAGGTCAAAATCCCTAAATGAAGGTCCACATTCTATCACTTCAAACTTAGGTCTCATAGTAAAAAAATTGTCAAGAAACACCTTGTGGGTCTTTATCGCAACAAAGATATCTTGGTAAGAAATTTATATATTCATCTTATGAGGGATGATCCAAACTTGTATGTCCAATATGAGCCCCTCATTTAGAGAAATAATATTTTTGGTTTGAGTCATCCATAGGGTAAAAGTATGTTCTTCAACACTTTGGTTTTGTAAACCGTGTCGCCAAAAAATGTATACCTTTGAAGAAAAGGATAATTTTGTGCCCATTTTGGCCCTACTTTAGGTACCCTTGCATCAATCACCCTCGTAAAACAATATTTATAGGCCCCTAAGGCTCGTTATTCTTTACTGAGGCTTATTTTAGCTAAGGAAGTATACAACCCTCAAAAACAACATCAAAATTAGTTAAATATCACCAATCCTACCTCAAAAACCCTTGGTGGGACTAGGTCACCCAAGGTGGTGACCTAGTCCTTTTTAGGGATTTTTGCATTTTTGAGCGGGAAAATGTTTATCTTGCTTAAAATTCTTGATGGGTGTCAGCCTATTAGGTCAAAATAACCAAAAAAATAGGTATTGTTGCTTAAAAATACTTGTTTTTAGGTCATTTTCACAACTTTTTGATCATTTTTCACAAGCCATCTCAAGAATCAAGCATTGAACATCTTTCACAAGAAGATTCATCTCTCTTTATATAGCAAGGTTGAAGCTTAAGGCAAAAAACTAGGGTTTTTGTAGGTCTTCAAGCTCACTTCACACTCAAGATCTCACATTGCAAAGGGTTGATCATGGATGCCTATGGAGAATCGTGGATAAATCTAGGTTGAGGATGTGCAACTAGCCACCAAAACACACCTAAAGACTTGTTTTCATAGTGATTCCATCTTCTATTTCCTCCCTATCTTTAGATTTAAGGTTTGCATTTCACTTGTATGAACTTTTAATGTTGTAGGGTTTCTTAGATTGAAGTCTTGCATCATGCAAATCTCATTTTTAAAACTTATTCTAGCACAATAGACTAGGGTTTTTCCATACTTCAGATTTTCCTAGTTCTAGACACACTTAGGGCTAGGGTTTATGCATATTTATTATCTCTTTCCAAGTTTAAATACAAACTGGAAACCCAAATATACTCTATTTTGTAGGTGATTTGTGAGTCTAAGTCCAAATTTTAGTGAAGAAGCAAAGTGCACACCATAAGCATCCGCATCCACTTTTAGTTTTCTTCAAAAGCTGAAAGGGACTAGGTCACCAATAGTGGTGACCTAGTCCCACTTGATATTTTTGTCAAATATTTCAGTGGATTTGAGCACTTAGTTGGTTGGAATGGAGCTTGGAACATTTTTCCTGAAAATGGACTAGGTTGCCCAGCTTGGTGTAAGTGTCCTACTGGGCATAAAACTTAGATTTTCTAGATTTCCAGAGGCTTCTGCAATCTCTACTTTGGCCTTAAGTAGTTTCCAAATCCACTTGTCTGATTTATTAGGTTATCTTGCTCTCTATAGTCTTTACTTTATATTTTTTGTATTACATAATGTGTTTTAAAATAATGTAGATTTCATTAGTTCATGATTAATAGTTAGCCTCATTTACAAGATTATAACATTTAGCATACTTCATAATAAGTATTTCAATCACTTCAATTCTTACCATTGAATGAATCAAAAGATTTATGCTAAAAAAAAAGGATATCCCCTTCCCTCTAGGTGGAAAACCCTATAAATTTTTAGGGGTCTCATCCTTTAACCGAAAACCATAAATTTTTTAGATCATTTTGATGAGCCTGCATTTACACACATATTACTTCTGATTTAGTTTGCATTGGCATTCTGGAACATTCTTCGTTTAGCATTTCATTGTATCTTGCATTGTTTAAAAGGGCATCCTAGGGTTTCATACTTTACATTAGTGAAAAGGCTCATTTTTGCATTTATTTCCTTTCATACTAGAGAAATTTTGCATATGCCATATAGCTCTACACATTACAGTCTGGAATACAACATTTTTCATAAAAAAAACTACAAAAAACTAAAAAATATCCATATTGGGACTAAGTCGCCACCTTGGGTGACCTAGTCCCAATGCATATTTTGCATCAGTAATTTATGTATTCATTTTTCATTTACGAAGTTTTTGTTTGTTTTATTTTATGCTCTATTTTAGTTCAGTTACTTTCTATTATATGGTTATCATTAGCTTAAACATCTTCTACTTTTATGGCATTTATGAACAGCAGTAGATCTTTACACATTTCATTTTCAACATTAGTTCCTAGTTCTTCTAAAGAAACTTCATTGGAACATGAAAACAAAAACATAGATACATCACATGAAATACTGCACACACTTCTTCACTATAGGAAAATGATTTCATCTAAACGTTTTAGTAGTGATGAATTGGATAAGATAGATGAAGCTCTACAAGGCTTCCTCTCACCAAGTTCATCCACTAAGGTTTGCGATGACAAACCCCAACCCACCACTACTAGCCTATCTCCCAAACCTTTTAGTTGTGATGATATGGGTATATTATATGATGTTCTTCAGGATTTCATCTTAGCTAACTCATCCACTATGGTTTGTTGTGAGAAAACCCAGAAAAAAGATGTTAATGTCATCCAACCTGAACTTGTTCTCTACCCACCCTCCCATAAACCCCAAACACCATCTCAACTTTAATTTACTCTTTACCCACCCAAGAACGATACTATGGCTCATACTCATTATACTCAAAATAATCCACATCCCCAACAAGCCACCTCAACATCCTTACCATTGCCCAACCACATCTTACCTACAACACCTCGTTTAAACTCCAAACTTAGGGAGTATGATTTGGTTGAACCACTGAAGATTACTCCTGCCAAGATATCCCTTTGGGATCTTACCCAAAACTCCCCCAACTATCATTCTATGCTTCAAACAACATTGCAACAGATAGTGGTTCCTCTTGGTATGAATGCTAATGATGTGGCAACTCTCCTACAAGAAATGAATACTATCAATGTAGAAATTACCTTCTACCAACATGAGCTCCCTCCATTAGAGTTACGAAAGAAAAAAAAAGCCTTTATGATCATACCCCAATATGATCTCATAGGCATCAAACAAACCGTCATTGATAATGACTTTGCCTTAAATGTGTGTAGTGTGAAGCTCCTCGATAGGTTGTGTGTGGATAGATCACAAATCAAATCTGATTCTCTATCCATTAGAGGATTTTACAATGTTATAAAGCAACTCCTCGGCGTCATCACTTTAACTATTACTGTCAGAGTGGTTACATTGAAAACTCCTCTTCATGTCATGCCCTATGACCTTTCTTATAATCTCCTCTTGGGAGGACCATGTATACATGAGATGCATGCACTACCCTCGACCCTTCATTGCAAAATGAAATATGTCTATAATAACAAAGTTTTATCAAATTGACATAGACCCTGAGCCTGAGAGTTGCTTAAAACTAGAAAAGGGAACATCAAGTCCTCTCAACACATTAATTCCTACCTCCAACATCACCTCTTTTGAGAACAATCAACTAGAAGACAACTCCAAGTTTAAATTACTTGGTGATGATTGGGGATTATTTGAATTCACACCTTCATTTATGGGTGAGTTTATTGTTATAAGAGCAGAGGAAGAATGACAAGAACAACTAGCAATCCTCTCTACCCAAAATGAAACTAAGTCTTCCCACACATATATCTCACCCCCTTTGGAAGAATATGCAACATATACAACAAACATTGATGAGATAGATTATCAAAAACCACCTAACCCACATGAAATGGAAAGACTTTATGGATGGGGATATGATATTTTGAAACAATTAGGCTACAATGGTAAAGGATGCAAAAATCATGAGAAAGTCATTCATGTTCCCATTGAACCTGATATATATAGAACTAAGAGTGGTCAGGGGTTTTCCTTTTCTAATCATACCAAAGAAAATAAAATACCCTCCATCAACATCAACACTATCACCTGCACACCAAGAACCAATCTCACACTCAAACATCCTGGATTACTTGATATGGATTCCCCACCATTGACACATGTTGATAATGATGAATCTTTGAAATATCCATTAGGTGCTTGGGATAAGCCTTCTATCTCCAAGCGACATGCCTCTTGTGCTATGATAAGTTCTGAGCTCAACGTTATTGGCATTAATGTTAGTCTCGCAAGCATGGAACCATATGATCCTAAACTTTCTAAGTCAAATGCATTCCCTTTAGGAGATACCCTTGACATACCAATGGACATCGATGATAAAGAAAAAATCATTTAAATTGGGAAGTGTCTTCATGATGAAGAACAAGAACATCTTGCAACCTTGCTTCACGATTTTCCTAAACTATTTGCTTGGAAATATTGTGATATGCTTGGAATAGATCCAAAAATAGTTACCTATAACATTGTCCTTATTGAAAATGCTAAGCTCATTCGCCAAAAGATATGTAAGATGAACCCTAAGATATCCTTGCATGCCAAAGGAGAACTTTGAAAACTCCTTGATGCAAGTTTCATTCACCCCATCAATTATTCTCCTTGGATATCGAACATTGTCGTAGTTGCTAAACTTGATAATCGTGTTAGGAAATGCACATATTTCTCAGAGTTCAACAAAGACTCTTTAAAAGATGACTTTCCTCTTCCTAACATTGATATTATTGTGGACTGAACTGTTGGACATGCTTTTTTATCCTTTATGGCTATATTTTCTTCATATAATCAAATCTTCATCAACCTACAAGATCAATACAAAACAGCCTTTACATTCACCTATGAAACTTTTTGTTGGGTTATGATGCCTTTTGGTTTAAATAATGCTTGAACTACTTATCAAAGAGAAATGACATTAATCCTTCATGATTACATACATAAAATCTTAGAATATTATGTTGATGGCATTCTAGCTAAATCCTTAACTTGACAAGATAATGTGAATGTTCTTTGACAAATCTTCGAGTGCATGCATAAATATGACATACGCTTAAATCCAAAAAAGTGTGTATTTGGAGTAGATAGTAGTAAAATTTTAGGGTTTATCATATCTCACAAATCCATTCAGGTGGACACAAAGAAAATTGATGCTATGATTAGCATGCCACCTCCTTGTAACATCTCCCAATTGTGTACATTACAAGGAAGGATTCAAGCCATCCATCATTTTGTCACATCCTTAGCCAATTGTACGTTGCCTTTTACTCACCTCCTAAAAAATGATGTCGATTATGATTGGAATAAGGATTGTAAATAGGCCTTTGAGAGTTTGAAATAATATCTTGCAACTCCCCCTATTTTACAACCTACTACACCAAGCAAACCCTTCATCCTTTAGATTGCTGCTTCTACCCACGCTCTTGCTACATTATTGGCTCAACAATATGACAATGGAAAAGAGCATCCTATTTATTATATCATTCAAACTCTCATAGAATATGAAATACACTACTCAACAATTGAAAAAAAATGTTTGGATCTTGTATTCGCTACTAGTAAGTTGCGACATTACTTACTAAATACATAAGTACAAGTGATGACAAAGTTTGATCCTCTTAGATATCTTTTCAATAGAACAAAACTCTTAGGACATCTTTCTAAATGGGTAATGTTGTGAACTGAGTTTGAACATAATTTTGTGTCTCAAAAAGTGATCAAAGACCAAGCCTTAACCAACCATTTAGCCGATGCTCCATCTCCTTTAGCATTACCCGCTAATGCCTCTTTTCCCGATGACAATGTGTTTACCATAGAACTTCCTACATGGTAATTGTACTTTTATGGATCCAAGTGTCGAATAGGCTCTAGTGATGGAGTTATATTAATTATACCCATAGGTAAGCCTATTCCCTTATCTTATCGCCTCAATTTCCTATGTACAAATAACATAGCTGAGTATGAAGCATTAATTTCTGGATTACGTGTTGCTTTAGTCATGGGAATTAAAGATATAATGATCTATGGTGATTCACAATTAATAATTAAAAAAATAAATGGTCTCTATAAAACTAAACATGATAAAATATTGTAATATAAGGACATTGTCTTGACTTTACTAGAGTAGTTTGCATCGTTCACGATTGATAACATCCCCCAAAAAGACAATCGACACACAGATGCAATGGCTAGCGTGGCTTCTCTTATCTCTCCTATAGATCCTTTTGAACAAGTTATGTTTACCATGCACCCCATCATGAAACCCCCTTCATCAGTGATAAACCCGATGATGTCCTCCCCATATTTCTGAATAATTTGTGTGAATGGTACGATGCTTATAACTATTTAAAATATTGTACCATTCTCGAGCTTATGACAAAAAAAACCCGCATTCGCCTAAAACATTTAGCCACTAAGTACATAATCCTTGTTGATACATTGTATAGAAGATCCTTTGATGGAATTCTCCTATGATGTCTCAAGGATTTTGAAACTCATATTGCCCTCAAACAAGCCCATTCTGGCACTTGTGCAGGTCATTTTGGAGGAAAAACCTTAGTGCAAAAACTCCTTCTCATGGGCTATTACTGGAAGAACATGGAAAAAGACTATTATGAGTATGTTAAGAGATGCCATATAAATGCCATGAACATATAAATTTGATTCATTCTCCTACTTCTGAGCTTCGTGCCCAAATCCCTATTGGCCATTCTCTATGTGGGGCTTAAGATCTAATTGGAAAAATTTCACCACCTTCTTCCATTAGATATACGTTCATCATTACTGCTACTAACTATTTCACCAAATGGGTAGAAGCCATTCCCCTCTAATCTATGACTATTGATGTGATATGCCATTTCTTATTGGAACACATCATCAGGGTATGTGCAGGATCATGATGGGCCAAAAAGTGGCAATATGATGGGTATGTGTAGGGTATGTGGCTGATGAATTTTTTTACCCAAAATTGATTAAACAAAAAGGGTTTTTAAAAGAGATTCTCAAATTTCCACCAATATAAATTATGCTTTACTTTGAATTTAATAAATAATTATTATTCATTTTCTATTTGAATTATGACTAAAGTCCTGATTGATAGGTTGATTGAAAATCATCTATAGCTTTCAAACGATATCACATTTTTTGAATCCAAAACATTTGTCACATTCTATGCTTTGCATACTATAGGATTAAAAAAAAAAATTGAATTTGATGAAGTTTTGACCAAGTTAAGGTGGTCATACATACGAGTTTTTATATTTTTTAAAAGTTGAAATAAAAAATTCATAAATAATTATTTACTTGAAAAAAATTACAAAAAAATATGCATCACATTGGGACATGAGTCATCTACTTATATTTAAAATATTATAAAAAAATATTATCATTTTATTGTGGTTAGGGTGGTCAGACAGACACTTACTTCTTATTTTTCCCTGAAATTCAAGTACTACTACATTAAAATTTCAAATTTTCACCAAATAGATATATATATTTTTAAATAAACCTAGTAGTTTAGAAACTAAATTCAATTTTCTATAGATTCTATTCTTACATATTTGTGAAATAATATAAATAACTTATTCAAAGTTTTACATCAAGTTGCCTAACTTTGATTTTTCTGAATTTTTTGCCACTTAAGGGCCTATTTTTTCCATGATGATCCTGCACATACCCATCACTCACTTTGGACTTCCTTTCACATTAGTTTATGAAAATGGCACAAAATTTAAAAATAATGATATGAATAAGTTCCTAGAAACCTTTCATATCCAACATCATTTTTCAACACCTTACTACCTGCAGTCTAATGGTCAAGATGAAAGCACTAATAAAATTCTTGAGAAAATCCTCAAGAAAACTGTTAATCTAAACCAAAAAGACTAGCACACACAATTGCAGTATACGTTACGGGACTATCACACAAGTTTTTACTCTTCGATAGGAAATACACCTTTCAACCTTGTTTACAATATCGAGGCTATCATACCTTTAGAGTTAGGAATCCCCACATTATAGATTTATCTCCAAGGTCTAGTCGATAATGACACCTATAAGCAAGAATGATTACATCAGCTTGAAATGCTTGATGAACAACACATTAACACTCTTAAGAATCTTCAAGATTACGCTAAACAATTACAACACAAACATGATATTGGTGTCATTCCTCAAAAATTAAAGAAAGATGATTTGGTTTTATACAAAAATCAGCACAATACTACTGTTGATTATGCTAAAAAGGGTAAGTTTCGTCCTAATTGGTTAGGCCTCTATGTGGTCAATACAAATTATGGATATGGTGCTTACACCTTAACTGAACATGATGGAACTCATCTTAAAGACCCTATTAATGTCATGAATTTGTGTAGGTATTATGTCTAGTTCCGTTCTGAATGGTATGACTTATAAAGTAGTGTTGTTAAAGTTATTGTATTCTATCCCATTTGCTTTCTCATTGCTTAGTTCTTGACAAATTATTATGTATGTGTCTTGAAAACAAAAGTGATTATTTAATTCATTTTATAATTGCTTTAGATGTCATAATATTAAAAACAAATGTCTTGTGTGTTATGTTACTTTAAATCATAAGTGCATAGAATACTTAATCTTCATGTTGCATCTAATGGAAACTCTAACAAGCTTATTTGAATTAGATCACATAATTTTTGTTAAATCATGTAGACATTCATTAAGTAATATTACCAAAGGCAATTTAATTACTCACATTGGCATTTAACATTCACACATTAAATTACAATATACAACATCAAAATGCATATATATATCTCAAAATCTTTATGTTCATGTCATCATAATATAGATTGTCACTGAGGACTGTGATTACTAGATCCCTCAGGATCTGGTACTCGCATTGCATCAGTAGCCAGATGTCGAGAGATGGTTGTGCATGATCATGATTGTGATCCGCTGAATCTGATCGTGAACTCCATCCCATCCATCCATGCAAGTTCCACTTGATGCTCTCCTAATATCTGATCCATCTCTACCTATAGAAGTGTCACCTCTCTCTCTAGCCTCTCCACCTCCATAGGGTTCCTAATGGCTATGCCTCTGGGGTAGTCATCGACTGACGAATCTATCTCTTCAAACCCTCATATGTTGCTTGTAGTCTCACAAAGGGTCTCAGTGACTCTAGATCTCACTCCACAATAGGTGGGGACACATAATCGGAGTCCATATCCTCTTCAGCAAATGATGCTAGCACTATCTTTGCAGCTTCTTGATGGTAGAGATCCTTCCAATCCTATGTGGGCCCTACAAGATAGAAAGAAAATATAATCAATACACATCTTGATATATATATATATATATATGCATCAAATCATACATTAAAACACAAAATACATCTATAAAAATTAAATATCATCACCTATATCTCGAGTGGGATAAGCAATATCCACCTCATCCTATGCAGGGGACATGAATTCTTTGCTAGTCTCTCCTCAACTATGAGTATTAGTGCCTACTAATACTGTTGTTCAAGATCTAGTCATATGGATGGGAGCAGCCTCTCTCCACTCATATCAGTCCTCCACTAGTGCCTCATCACTCTCACTCAAGGGTGGCTCCTCATACTCATCCTCATCCTCTCCCTCTTATCCATCATAATCTGGGTCTACATCCTCATCATACTCCTCATCAATAATGTTAGTAAATATATCCATAGCCCTATAGAGTGTCTCCTTGTCTCTATCCTCTCTTTCATCTCCCTCATCTGACAGTGGTCTTGCATCCCCTACTGGCTCATCAATTGGAAACACTGGAGTTGGTCGTGATGCTATCGACCACTCCTCATGATCCCACGTGCTAGAAGAGACTCACTATATGATCATTCCACCCAACCAAAAATATATCTAGCTACAGTCTCCTCATCTATCTAGTGTCATCTGACCGTTTTAGTACAAGATGATACGGTCTCCACATGATATCATTATCCTATAATTGATCAAACATCACTCTCCAAAAGTGTAGATATTTGTAATACCATAGCCATCGGAGAGGATAGCCAAAAGCCCGAGGATACCCCATTGTTGTCGAACATGGGAAGCCAGTAGGCTTGGTGCACATGATATGTTCAAGGCACCAAATCTATAGAAGTGTATACTGCACCATGTTGTCTAGCTCTTAGAATATAAATCTCCCCAAATAATAGTATAAGTGTGCAAGGATGCACCATCCTTAGGCATACACTGTCATTTTCTCCACCATGCCCTATATCAGGTGCACTATTCCACCCTCAAGGTGTGTTACTCATCCATCTGAGAGGAGTACCGATGTGATGGTGTGCATCATAATCTGTCTCACCACTAGCACTCATGAATATAGTATAAGTGTCAAGTCAATATGTCCTTCAACCCTATCATCATGAACTAGTTTGCCAAGGTAATACTATATGTCCGCTCACTTCTCTTGAAAGGTCCAACCCCTCTAGAGGTGCACTTGCTCCCCCCAAATATGGACTTAGAGTATCTAGGGTACATCCTCTAGTGTGATGGTCATCTCTCCAGTAGGGAGGTGGAAGGTGCATGTATCCACGTTCCATCATTCACACAATGCCATCAACATAGTATCATGGTACCTCAAGGGGGGCATGAGGTATTCCCAATAAATACCTACCTCTTGTATGTGCTTTGTCTCTATCGCTAAAAAAGTGGGGTCTAGGTCTCTTAGAAAACTTATTTGTCTCCCACTGAGATGCTGACAAGATTGCGTGGGTACCTATCAAAATCATCAAAATATTCTCTCTAAATCTTCTAATATCTTCAATTTTACTCTAAATTCATCATGCAAGTGTGATACTGTTATTCTAGTGTATTTTTTATAAGGCCCTAGACACTTTAGAACCCTTTTGGGATACTTTGCGAAGAAACATGACACTTTGAGAAAAAGTGGGACACTTTGTGAACAAAAGGGACACTTTGCTAACAAAAGCGACACTTTGTGAAATTTTTTTCCAAGATCCTAAATTAACCTAATTATGCATATAAATCAGCCCACAACTGAAAAATCACAAAGCAAAGGTATCAACATCGACTCACCTCATGCTATCGCTCGCCGTTGGCCATGTGGTCTCGTAGTGCATCTAATCTCGTAGGTGTAAAATCTCAAGTCCTGAACATATCTCACTCTCTCCTCATCACTCTCAAGCCACAATAAGGTAAATGAACAAGTAAGTGACAATTTCCACCATTTTCATTCCTTTTACTCTACCTCACTTTTTCATATGAGCACATTTGTAATTTTACCATGTTAGAACTTTTAGTGTGCTTTTCATTCAAATCAACAGATTGGGTGCTAGTGAACTTCTTTTTTGATGTCATTTGTTGTGTCAGAATCATGTTTTCAGACCCTACATCATCACTCACCTATAATTATGTGGCATGGTACATGGAAACTCCCTCTGATACGCGTGTCCTCATTCAATGTGGCTAGATTTCTACCTTGATTCCACCTCCATAAAGCAAGAAGAATCAAGGGGGGCATACATCTATCCTCAAATTTATTTTCTAGGTATTAGATAAGAGGATTTTTGGACTTCTAATGAATTTATGTTTTAGGATGTGGTTCCTAACATTATGGTTTTGCAAATAACTACACTGGGGGCTTCATTCTCCCACCATTGAATGAGTATCCTTTTTATGAGAAAAAAGTGCATTGTTTAGAGTCCTTTAGCTTACATATGCACATAGAGTCATATGGGCACTAAAGTGGGGGCTAAATGTGTCACCAAAAATTGTATACCTTTGAAGAAAAGGACAATTTTGTGCCTATTTTGGCCCTACTTTAGGTACCCTTGCATCAATCACCCTCCTAAAACAACATTTATAGGCCCCTAAGGCTCATTATTTTTTACTTTGAGGCCTATTTTACCTAAGGAATTATACAATCCCTGAAAAAAAACATCAAAATTATTTAAATATCACCAATCCCACCTCAAAAACCCCTAGCGGAACTAGGTTTCCCAAGGTGGTGACCTAGTCCTTTTTAGGGATTTTTGCATTTTTGAGAGGGAAAATGTTTATCTTACTTTGGTTACATTTTTTTCTTCTAAATGAACCACAAAATTTATGCTTTTGGGTTAAAGGATGAGTCCCCCTAAAACTTTCTAGAGTTTTCCACCTAGATGGAATGGGATATCCTTTTTGTGAGCATAAATATTGTGATTCATTCAATGTTAGGAATTGAAGTGATTGAAATTCTTATTGTACAGTATGATAAATGTTGTAATACTATAAATGAATCTAACTATTAATCATTAACTATTGAAATCTACATTGTTTGAAAACACATTATGTAATACAACAAAGATAAAGTAAAAACTATAGAAAGAAAGATAACCTAATATATATCAGACAAGTGTACCTAGAAAATTATTAAGGCTGAAGTAGAGATTGTAGAAGCCTCTATAAATCTAGAAAATCTAAGTTTTATGCCCATTGGGACACATACGCCAACCTAGGCGACCTAGTCCCTTTTCTAGAAAACTATTTTGAGCTCTATTCTAGCCAACTGGGTGCTCAAATCCACCAAAAACTTTGACATAAACATCTAGTGGGACTAGGTCACCACTATTGGCAACCTAGTCCCTTTCAACTTTTTGAGAAAACTGAGAGTGGATGTGGAGGCCTATGGTCTACACTCTGCTTATTCACTAAAATCCAGACTTAGACCTAAAAAATCACTTGCAAAGCAAAGTATATTTTTGTTTCTAATGTGGGTTTTCCTTGGTCAAACCCCTAGTTTGTATTTAAACTTGGAAAGAGATAATAAATCTGCATAAACCCTAGCCCTAAGTGTGTCTAGAACTAGGAAAATATGAAGTATGGAAAAACCCTATAATATTGTGCTAGAATAAAATGTAAAAATGAGATTTGAATGATGGAAGACTTCAATGTAAGAAACCCTACAACATAAGTGGATACAAGTGAAATGCAAACCTTAAATTTGAAGATAGGGAGGAAATGGAAGATGGAATCACTATGAAAACAAGTCTTTAGGTGTGATTTGGTGGCTAGTTGCACCTCCTCAACCTGGATTTCTCCATGATTCTCCATAGGCATCCATGATCAACCCTTTGCAATGTGAGATCTTGAGTGTGAAGTGAGCTTGAAGACCTACAAAAACCATAGTTTGTTGCCCTAAGCTTCAACCTTAATATAGAAAGAGAGATGAATCTTCTTGTGGAATATGTTCAATGCTTGATTCTTGAGATGGCTTGTGAAAAAAGATCAAAAAATTGTGAAAATGACCTAATAACAAGTATTTATAAGAAACAATACCTAATTGTTGGTTATTTTGACCTAAGAGACTGACACGCATTAGGAATTTTTAGTAAGATAAGCATTTTCCTACTCAAAAATGCAAAAATCCCTAAAAAGGACTAGGTCGCCACCTTGGGTGACCTAGTCCCACCATGGGTTTTTGAGGTGGGATTGGTCATATTTAAATAATATTGATGTTTTTTTTGGGGGCTTGTATAATTCCTTAGGTAAAATAGGCCTAAAAGTAAAAAATAATGAGCCTTAGGGGCCTATAAATGTTGGTTAAGGAGGGTGATTCATGCAAGGGTACCTAAATTAGGGCCAAAATAGGCACAAAATTGTCCTTTTCTTCAAAGGTATACAATTTTTGGTGGCACATTTAGCCCCACTTTAGTGCCCATATGACTCTACACGCATATGTAAGCTAAAGGGCCCTAAACGATGCACTTTGTTCTCATAAAAGGATACTCATTCAATGGTGAGAGAATGGAGTGCCCAGTGTAGTTATCTACAAAACCACAACTTTAGGAATTGCATCCTACAACAAAAAATCATTAGAAGTCCAAAAATCCTCTTATCTAATTCTTAGAAATCAAATTCAAGGATAGATATATGCCCCCTGTTGATTGCACTTACTTTACGAAGGTGGAATCAAGGTAGTAATATAGCCACGTCGAATGAGTACACATGTATCAGAGGGAATTTCCAAGTACCATGCCACATAGCGATAGGTGAGTGATGATGTAGGGCATGAAAACATGATTTCGATGCAACAAACGACATTAAAAATGGAGTTCACTGACACCCGATATGTTGATCTGAATGAAAAGAACACTAAAAGGTCTAACATGGTAGAAATACAAATGTGCTCATATGAAAAAGTGAGGTAGAGTAAAAGGAATGAAAATGGTGGAAATTTTCACTTACTTGTTCATTTACCTTATTGTAGCTTGAGAGTTATGAGGAGAGAGCGGAAGATGCTAAGCACTCAATATTTTACACCTGCGAGATTAGATGCACTATGAGACCAGGTGACCAATGGCGAGCGACAACATGAGGTGAGCCGATTCTGGTATCTTTGATTTGTGATTTTTCAATTATGGGATGATTTATATTTTTAATTAGGTTAATTTAGATTGGAAAAAAAGTTCGCAAAGTGTCCCACTTTTTCTCAAAGTGTCTTGTTTCTTCGTGAAGTGTCCCAAAAGGGTTCTAAAGAGTCTAGGGCCTTAGAAAAAGCACACTAGAACAATAGGAGCACACTTGAATAATGAATTTAGAGTAAAATTGAAGATGTTAGAAGATTTAGAGAGCATATTTTGATGATTTTGATCTAGGTACCCACGTGATCTCGTCAGCATCTCGATGGGAGACAATTTAGTTTTTTGAGAGACCTAGCCCCTACTTTGTCAATGATGGAGACAAAGCACCTACAATAGGTAGTTATTTATTGGGCGTACCTCATGCCCCCCATGAGGTACCATGATGCTATGTTGATTGCATTGTGCGATCGATGGAACATGGATACATGCACCTTCCACCTCCCTATTGGAGAGATGTCTGTCAAACTACAAGACGTACACTAGATACTCTAAGTCCCTATTCAAGGGGAGTGGGTCTACCTCTAAAGGGGTCAAACCTTTCATTAGAAGTGGTTGGACGTGTAGTATTTCCTTGGTGGACCACTTCATGATGATAGGGTTGCGGGACAGATTGACCTAGCACTGCTACTATATTCACGAGTGCCATTGGTCAAGAAACCTATGATTCACACTATCACATTGGTAATCCTCCCAGATGGACAAGTAGCACACCTCGAGGGTGGGCTACTGTACCTAATACAAGGTATGGTGGAGCACAAGAAAATGTATGTCTGGGGATGGTGTATCCTTGCACACTTATGCTATGATTTGGAGAGATTTGTATTTTGAGATCTAAACAACATGGTGCACTGTACACTTCTATAGGTTTGGTGCCTCAAGCATATCATGTACACCAGACCTATTGGCTTCCCATGTTTGATAGCGATGGGCTATCCTTAGGTTTTTGGCTATCCTCTTCGAGAGCTATTACATTACAAAGATCTACACTTTTTGTTGGAAAATGTGCCTCAAACTTATTGAAATGGAACTTCTAAAAGAGAAAAATTGGTGTGACTCTTGGAATTTCTTGTCGAAAAGGAGAAAGGTTTTGAAGGTTCAAAATGATCATGTCAATGTGACTAATGGTTGGTCTTTCCAACGGGACCAATTGGTATGACCTGAACGGTCAACACAAGTTCTCTATCTCTCAGTGAAGGTAGGAGTCTAGCTGATTGGGTGTGATCGGGAAGAGTCTTGTCGAAGATACTAGGTTGGTGTAATATCATTTTTTAGTATGTGTCATATCAGAAGTGCCAGCCTAATTGATAGGTGATGATTGGCAAGAGTCTTGTCGACGGTACTCTGTCAGGGTAACTTTAGTCCTCTGTTAGACCTAGGAAGATTGGACCAATAGTAGAAGTCTGACAAATGAGGTATGGTCAGTGTGAGTCTTGCTGATGGTTCTTCATCGATGTGGAACATGACTTCAGCCTAGCCTTAAGATCTATTTCCAATGATTGAATTCAGGTTGATAGATTGGGATCAAAGTAAGTCCTGTTGATGGACCATTCTTGAGTGGCATCGAAGTAACCTAGGTCTTTGGTCTACCTTTGGATTATCGTTCCAACTGTATTGGTCTTCTCAATGGAATTGATTGGGGTAAGTCTTCCTGATGGGAGATGAACAATTATATCAGTATGACATGAACTATCAAAGGAGATTTGGAGAATCCCTTTGAGGTAGGATCTCAGCCCGATGGTATTTTGGTCAGAGAGACTTCACCAAGTCTGAGGGATGCGTCATTTGAAGACTATGCAGTATGTGATTGGAAAATGAGATTTTTTTGGCATCGGTGAGACATGATCTAGTGTCTCACTGATATGCGATGCAGTTGAAGGAAGTTGAAACAAACTATTTGTTGAGAGAATGAATTGACCATGGCTATGGGATGAATTGCAATGTAATGTAATTTATTAGAGGTTTGAGTAGTTAGTATTTTGAACTGTATGCTATATGAGCATTGGAATAGTAAGACATAATGAAGTGTGATCAAAATTTGTTATGTAAAAGGTTGATCACGGAAATATTGTTGTAAAATTAATGTCTAAAAGTGAAGTTTGATATATTTATGTAATTTGTATACTATAATACAAAGAGGCTTTACTTGGTGTGGTGGGTTTTTTATCCCGTAAGGGTTTTCCCACGTAAATATGGTGTCTAATTGTGTATGTGTTTATTCCTCTATTCTATCATTCCTTTCATGTGCATCTTAATGAACTGTAATTGCAAAATTTAAAGACATTTCTACATTCTATTCTAATTTTTTACATTAGGAGAGTTTGTTCCGCTCCTTAAGCTTTTCTTTCAAGTGGTATCAGATCCTAGATAGTTGTGTTATCCTTGTGGGTAGGTTGGGTTTTTTGTGTCAATTCTATTCAATGGGAGTGTAGTATAATTATGGTATTTGAAATTAAATATTGTGACTACAATGGCAAGCACATCAGGAAAGATTAAAATTGAGAAATTCAATGGCAGCAATTTTGAGTTGAGGAACTCAAAATGGAAGATCTATTGGTTGATCGTGATCTTTGGGTTGTTATGTCTAGAAAAAAACCTTCAGGCATGAAGCAAGAAGAATGGGAATTGGAAGATCAAAAATCAAAAGGGTTGATAAGGCTCGGTTTGGCAGACTCTGTTCTTCTAAATGTTCATGAAGAGAAAATTGTATCTTATTTATGGAAAATACTGGGAGATATGTATTAGGGTAGTTCCTTGGTGAATAATTTATTCTTAAGGAAGAAGTTGTACTCTTTGAAAATGTAGGAAGGAGCGTTTGTTGCTGATCACTTGAATAATTTTAACATGTTGATTCCTCAGTTAGCATCTGTGGGTGTGAATATTGATGAAGAATATCGTTGTATGCTATTGTTATGTTCTTTGCTAGATTCTTGGGATCACTTGGTTATGGATATTGGGAGTATGACATACACTTTTAAGATGGAAGATTTTTTTTCTTCTTTGTTATCAAAAGAGATGAGAAGGAAATCTTTTGAGATGGTGAAGGAGGCTCTTGTTGTTATAGGCAGATCGAAAGAAAGAGGCAAGAAGAAGGACAAGAGGTCCAAATCAAATTTAGAAGGGAGATCAAAGTCTCCTGGAAAGAAGTCCAAGGTGAAGTGTTGGAACTGTGGGCAGCCTAGTCATGTCCAAAAGGAATATATAGAGGAGAAAAAGAAGAAGAAGAAGAAGAAGAAGAACTCTTCTGATAATGATTCTTCTCAGAGTGAAGTGGGTGCCTTCATTCAGCCTTGGCAACGCAAGCATTGGATGATCTCTAGCTAATTGATTCTGGAGCATCTTCCCACATGACATCTCATAGAGACTGGTTCACAAAGTATGAAAAATACGATGGTGGAAAGGTGTATTTGGAAAGTGATTCATCTCTAGAAATAGTTGGTCGTGGAAGAGTCAAAATTCAATTCCGTGATGGAAGAGTGAAGTCAATCAATGATGTAATGCATATACCAGGTGTATACACGTAAAATAGACATCTTACATCTCACTCTTACTAACATCAAATTATCCTATTAATCAGTCAAGACAATTTATTAATTAATATCCTTAGCTTCATTAGGCTTAATTAAATAAATCAAATTATTTCATTAAGTCCTTAAGTTATTCTCATTTGATTCAATAAATCAGAATGATTTAAATAAAATTTCAATCTCCTAAAATCCTCCAAGTTAATTAATCTAAATTAATTAACCTCTAATCATAATCAGTCATTCTCTAGCTTTTGACTCAATTGGAGTCAAATCAAAACTCTTAACTAACCCACCCACTTGCACCAATAAATTATTTCTTTGATTTATTAATTCTTCTAATTACTTTCAAAAAGGCATCAAGATAGAATATTCTATCAATTTGAATCTTTCCTCCAAAGGACTTTTCCCTTCCAACAAAGCATTAAATGCTCTTACACATCTCTTGCACAAGTCAACTTAGCATTTAATGCACCTTTCATCCCCCCTAAACATGTCTTTTCATGCAAAATTCAAATTTGAAATTGGCACATTGGCCAAGACTTGGACATTCCTCACCCTCTCAAATCTTGACAAGTGTCATCTTGTCATTGGCTTATGAATGATCCCACATTCATTCAAAATCTCTCAATCTCCTAACCTTGAATCTATAAAATGCAAAGCATTTCTCCAACACAACTACAACACGATTTGAGGAAAACACAACAACACATTTAATGCAAGGTTACTCTCTACATGCGAGAACTAATCTTGCTCTTCATCACACCATCATTATCATCATCTTTCATTTTGGCAATTTTTCTTATCAACGGGGTGGGAAAGGGCTTTCTTTCCACATTTCAAGAGGAACCACTCCCACTATGGAATGTAGTTTGATCATGTTTTCATATTCTCTTACTTAGATGTCTTTGTGTTATTTATCTAGTTTGCATATTTTAAATATGGTTGAATATTTCATAGGAATGCTAAATCTGGTTGTTTTAAACTGACCAACAATCTAATAGTTTTGTTTGAAGAAATTTTGCAAATTTTGGTGTTTACATCTGGCACTAGAGGGAGGGCTAGTAGAATTTCTTTACATTTTCTATGCATTAATTTATGTTCAACTATTTATTAAGCATAACATTTGTGAAGATTTCTAAAATCTCTATGATGAAGTTGTTTATGCATATTTAGATTTTGCTTCTTTGAGTAACAGTTTACATTTTACATGATATCATATTATCTATGCTGACAACTGATTTTGTAATTATTATTATCTGCTTGGGAGATACGTCAGGTTACAAAGTCAATTGTGGCCTATTCATAAAGTGTTTTCTTTTGTATTCGAATAACCAATCTGATTGCATTCGAGTAAGCTTAGTTGTAGTTTTCTGACTTCAAGCTCGAGACTGAACCAAAGGATCTTGCTTCACATATAAGATTCCATCTACTCTATGCTTCAAGATCTGCATTTAAAGTCAGCACTATTGCTCCATGAGCCACATAGTGAATCTCTGACAAATTTCTCCATAAGTTATTAATTGCCTCTCCCATCTAAGTCCTCCCATCATGGTACCTACCTGAATTTTTTTCCATTTAGTCGTGTCATCAGTATGCGGAGGTATGTCCACTACTTAGAATTAAATGTGAGGTAGGAGAACACATGAAAAGTTTACCTGCGGTCTGAAGCCTCAAACAAAACTGCAATAGTGAATCACTCCAGTGAACCCATCACACCCTCTCATTATTCTTCTTTCCCAATGGAGGGAAGGTTTATAAATTGTCCAATATAACAAAATGCTATGGCTTTACTCTCTGTACTATTTCTTATGGTTCTGGAGGTTAGTATGTTTGAAGTAACTTTCTGTGAATTTGAAGACCATCACCTCCCTAAGTTTTCCTTCGCTAAAAAATAGTTTATCTCTCTCTAAATGCATTCGTGGTTCTTCTATTATCTTTTCCTTTTGGGACTATAATCTAAAGAGATCAAAACATAATTAGAACAGGCCTTGCTACAACTTTATTCTCTGCAATATTTTCTTACAGTTTTGAAGTGATTTTGTTTGAAGTGGAATTCTTTGAATATGAAGACCATCCGTTGCCTACAGTCTACCTTTGTTGAGATACAATTTATTTCTCTCTGAATGCATGCGTAGTTCCTTTATCAACATTTTCTTTTAGAACAAATTCATCTTGTATTCCGCCATAAAATATATCAATTACATGGAAGGCCTTGTCTAATAAAACTTAAAAGAGTTTGGAGGTCAGTAAGTTTGAAGTAGATTTCTTTGAGTTGAAGACCACCCACTATCTACATTTTATGATTTAGTCCTCCATGCACATGGTTTTATGTTTTATGCCTTACAGTCACAAGAAACCATGGGTCTTTAAGATGTCTGTCAAGTAGTTCGGGTGTCTTTTCTATGTTTGTGTTTTCTGTCTTTTCTAATTTGTGGCTTCAATATTAATGATGTAAACTAGTAATGTTGTTCAATATAAATACTTATACTTTAAAATCATGATGGTATTTGTGTGGATGACAGATATTTAGAGCAACTGAAAAATTAAAGATGAAGTGACAGAAAGTAGCACATTTTTTTGATTTAGTCAACCTTTCTAGCAATATATGTTTTTAACCTGATTGTTTGGTGTATTTATAATCCAATACAACATTCTCTCCTATTATATCATTATGCTTATAATTTGTTGATCTTTAAATTTATGTTATAAATTTATATGATAGCATTATTATGGTTATTTCAAGATAATAAATAATGATGATATTGAGAGATTTTTTCTTTGTGATTGATTTATTGACTTAATACTTCTAGTGATGTGTAGAGGGAATTTGATAAGGTGGGGAATGACTCCAACAAGTGTGGTACCTTTCCAATGCAATCAATATCAAAAGCATGACTCACTTATAAATACTTATTTTATTAATCATGATCATCCAAATCATTTGATTGAGATCATGTTATTGTGTGAAGTTAATGATAAAAATGAATTTAATTTTTTATCCTCACATGATTGTCTTCTTTTTTGATAGGAAAATGAAGGAGGATGGATTTTTGTTTGCACGAAGAACTCACAATGTTGAAACATTGGAAGCAATCCTTGAAGAGTCTTGGAGCTAAAGAAAGTTGAAGCCTTAAAAATTGAAGTTAACAAAGCATTTTTAAATGCTTGGAGCATTCATTTTCTACTCTTGTTTTCTATTTTGAACCAACTCATCTTTCTTTTGGGTTTAAAATTGACCATTTGACTTGATATTTTCAACTTGGTTAAAATTGAACTTAGAAACATACTAGATTCCATTTGGGTTTTAACAATTGGACAAGGCAAAATTTACATCTTATTTTGGTGCTTAAAACGAACTCATCATTGCTTTGTGGTCTAAAAAGAACAAGTGTTATTCATGTTTTGCAATATTTTTCAGAAATTGATATCATTTAAAAGGCGTATGCGATTCTCTTGCACTACACAGCGATATTGAGAATCAAAAGCCTTTTGGTGATATTAGTTTGTTTAAAATATTACCTTCACACTTCAACTTGGGATCTAAAATTGAACAAAACATCTTGTGAGTATGAGTAAACGTATTGCGAGTGTTCTCCCTCTATTTCTAAATGAAGGTTGATCGAACTATGAATATGTTTACTCACTTTTGTTTATCTTAAAGGGCTTTCCTTGTGGGAAAAGTACTCACCCAAGGGAACCACCCAACTGGGAACACGCTAAAGCCAAGCGACTTCCAACTAGTATATAAGTGTGGATTCTTGAGGAAAGTTCAAGAATCACGAGGATTATTCCGACAAGATGGACAGAAGTGGACTCTCGCTAATGTTAGATAATCCCCCACGAACAAAATGCCTGAATTAAAACACTTTGCTTAGAAAAGGCCAAATCCTTGTCTATTTTGTTGGTGTAAAAGGTCATGTCCTTTGAAGCCACCCCATGTTACACATGTGGTTTTGTTGTAGAGATGGAAAGTATGCCATGGGAGATTCATGGCTACTAATGCTTGGCTGACTCGAGAAGTGTGTCATGGAGGGGAGATAGTGTGGTCAAGCATTTAGCCATCCACAAAAAATAGTGCAGCTAGATTCGTCCAAGTGGGAACCCAACAAAATATTGTCTCATCATCTTAGGGTTGTAAAAATTGCATGGATTCTATCATCATTTGTTTTCAACAAGGTTAAACATAGGAAACTTTTGCCCTATTTTCCTTGATTTCCACACAATGGACCTTGTGGGATGAGAAAGAAAGAGGGACATTAGACATATAGTTTGAAACATAAGCAATCAAGTGTCTTTGGTAAAAAGAATTCATTAAGCCAAGATAAAAAGAAAAATTGGATTACACATGAGTTTTCTAAAATGATTGGTTTCCAACTTTTACAAAAAAGCTTCAAGAAACAAACCTGAGTTGTATGCATTCTACAATCAACCAAATCCCAAAATTTTTGAACGGTTTTCTTTCCTCCCATAGGAAGTATAGTGTGTTCTTCAACATCGAGGTCTTGTAAGAAGAAGTGTTATCTAGGTCAAGTCTAGGATCAAATTCAATCACTTTCATCCATCTCTCAACCATCAAAATTAGTCAAAAATCACCTCATCAATAGCTCTTGGAAACTTTGTAAACATTTTATATGGTAAAATTTTAGGAGAAATCAAAACCACTTTATTTTACTTAACACACCTAGTCAAACCATCATCTTATACATGAGTTTTCTCTAGGATAACACAACTTCCTAGGGTTTACGAGTTCATCGTGTTTGGCTTAATACACTTAGCCAAATTATCAAATCATCACCTCGTTTGACTTAACACACTTAGTCAAACTGTCCTCTTATGTACAAGTCCACTCTAGGATAACACAAATTCATAGGGTTTACAATTGCATTTATCACTTTTTTTTTTACTTAACACATTCAGTCAAACTATCAATCCAATCACGATGAATCAAAGTCCTAAATTTTTTAGCATTTCCTTCAAAGTTTCTTTAAGAGTTCCATTCATCCATATCACTCATCTTTCATTTATCTCATCCTCATCATCACTTTGATCCTTCAATTATCCTAGTTCTTCACTTCTTTGAACCTAAGGTTTAGACTGATCTAAAGAATTAGAGGTTCATCTCTTACATTTTTGAAAATTGATCTTCATTTTATGGTTCAAACTCGATCTCAACACAAGAAAGACATGGAATATAAACTTGTTCCATCCATCATGAGTAATCCAATTCAACCAAACTATCCAAGTCTCACAATACCATTTGATTATCAAAACTCACATTTATGCAATTCAAGCATGGCATCATTATCTCCTCCAAACTTCAATGATACGATTGTGAGTATGCCCAATCTAAAGTTTGGAACACTTTTCCCAATGATAGATTTCAATCCAAGTCTAAATTTGAAAATCTATCAACCAAATACTCAATGTATGAGTTTTCCAAACAACATTATCCCACCAAATCCATACATGCCAAATGAAAATTTACCAAACATGACCATTTCAAATCCACACTTGGTAAATTTTGGGGTAGACATGTTTGCAAATCCCATCAATGTTGTTGAAAATCCAAGCAATATGTTGGCGACTCTAGGTATTGATCCAAGTAAAGGTAACACCATGCAAAATCAAAGTTACCTAAATCAAGGCAATATGATTTTCAACCACAACAATGTTCAAATTCAACCTATCATGCCAAATAAAAACATCATACCAAATCATCCCATTTTTCCATTGATATCGCAATAGTAGGTGGCAACCATCCAAGCAATCCCAATAATCAACACCATCCCCAACCCACCACCACCGCCACCACCGCCACCACCAAAAAACAACATGACCAATTCATTCTCCATCATGTTGCAAGCCACTTAACAAGCTGCCCACCAAAAGGTACTCCAAGCCCAACAACCCACACAAGTTGCGCAAGTGGCTCAAGTAGCCCAACAAGCATAGGCTCAAGCTCAAGCCCAACACCAAGCTCAGCAGGCACATGCAGAATTTTAGGCACTATTGCAAGCAATCCATCAACAAGTCCATCAACAAGTAGCTCAACAACAAGCCCAATAAAAATCATTGTTGGCACAACAACGACACGACCAACAACAAGTGTTGTTGGATCAGCAGCAAACACAAGCATTACTCGCTCAACAAAGCTTGCAACAAATTCCCACCACAATTGTTGAAATGAAAAATCAAGATCAATCTATCAATAAGCACATTGAAGATGTTTCCACTTCATCCAACGATCAAGTCAACACACCCCAAAATCTACTTTTCAATCATGATCAAAATCCACCAAAAATACCCAACAATGATCAAATTCAAGAAATGTCAACATCACTTGATCCTATGGTTGAAGACTTTGGTAATATCTCTTCCACAATTGTTGAAACCAATGTTTAAAATATTGAAGATGCTTCTACCCTCTCTAGTGATCAACTCAACATTCTTCAAGAGCCACTTTTTAGTGATCTATTTCAAGATTTGTTACAATTATTTGATCCCATTGACATAATCTATGATCCATCGACCAATGATCATATCGAAAAGGTCCCTACATCACCTTATGAGTTAGAGGATATATCTCACAAACGTATTCCAAAGCATGATCAAAATCTATCACCAAGGTCTAGCAATGTTCCTTCCCAAGACATATTGACATCCTTTGGCCTCATGGTTATAGGTATTGAAGAAATCCATAGCTCAAAATTTGATCCAAATCCACTCAAAGCTCAAGAGAATATTGAGCCACTTCCCAATGATGATGTCCAAGAACCCACTATAAGCAATCCATCCTTTGAAATCAACCCATGTCAATAATTTGATTCAAAGCATGTTGAAAATAGTTCTAAAATCACTCAAGATCGAGAATTTGTATCTCCAAGATACTACAATGATCTAATGGGCACTCTCCTATCTATACAAGATGCCGCAAATGATGATCATATCCATATAGCACATATTCCTCCATTTACCAACAAGATGCTTTCTTTGGACGAACATGTAGATGATCTTATTCAAAACAAGAGTCTCATAATATTGACATCATTACCAAGGTACAAGAGTCTCCCACTCTTAAAATTTGTACACATGATCAAAGTATAGAAAAATCTAGAGACATACCAAAAGTGGATCGTGAAGAAGGCTTCTATAAAACTTGCAAAAACATCCTACGGAGACATAGCAAAAATGGGTCATGAAGAAGGCTCCTACATAAGTCATGAATTAGAAACATCATGTGAAAGCATACCAAGAATGAATCATGAGGATGAATTTTACAAGGACAGTGAAGCATCAACACTTCTTCAAGAAGCATTACAATCTGATATCTCACAAGATCAAGACAAAGATATCAATCAGGCATTCATCCCACATGTGGAGGATCCTATCACTTATAAAGTTGGACCACTTACCTTTCTTAGAGCAAGCTATCTTATCAATGAAGAAGTTAGCATCTTTGAAGATCTACAACAAAGAAGAGAAGGATTAACACCTTGTTTCCAAGGTAAATCATATCCTATTGCAGATAAAAAAATTCAGCAGATGAATTATCAAGGTAGAGGATTAGGCCTACATGAACAGAGTATCTTGGAACCAGTGTAGATTGTTGGAAATCCTAAGCATCAAGGGATATCAACATATTAGTAATACTTCCACAAAACTAGAGGCATCTTCATCTCAAGAAAATGTCAACATAGGGAGCATGAAGGATCCTTATGATGAAACCGATGCCAATACTACAACCTACCACATCATAAATCTTCATCCACCCATCACCCCATCCACGAATTGGGACCAACGTCAAAATAAAGACTTGAATCAAAGCATGAAGAATGTTATCAAAATAGAAGAAGCTAAGAAGCATATCAGACAAATCAAATATAGGTGGATACCAAAAAATACAAAGAAATATTATCCCTATAATACTCCATTATTCAAAGAAACTATGGGGCAATATAAAAAAGGGAAAAATATCCATCAAAAATGTCCACAAAAGAAAAAGAAGGCTTCTCAAGTGACATACAAAGTGTACCAAGCAGTTGGTCCTAATTCCATGCACACTTCCACATCCACCCATCATTGCTCATCTTCCCAAGTTTAGAGAGTCAAAGGTTTTAAACTATCGACCAATCCATCAATTATTCCTAAACACACTCCATCCACGCTTCCACACATGATATCAAATTCTCACATTGACCATGTATTGGTAGCGACACTTCATCATAAGGATTCATAAAGCACTCTATCACAATGTGCACACAAAGATAGAGTTAACTCTGGTATCAGCAAAGTAGATCAGGGATCTCAAAAGTTGCATTCAAGTGCACATATCTTGGGAAAAAAAATTCTTCAAGTAGGATATCGATGGAATGTTATGATAGAAGCATAAACATTAGCAGTACCAAGTGGTTTAGCATCACCTTAAAATTTCTAAAAAAATAAAAAAAATATAAAAATATAAAAATCCAAAAAAATCAGAAAAAGGATTGAAAATAGTAAAGAAAAAATCATCCTCTAGTGAAAACCACTTTATTGGTGCTTTGGGAAACTACCATGATGAAAACCTAGCAAACATGCATCATGTGTAGAATCGAGCATCTATGTGCATCAGTTCAAGAGAAAGCATCTTATCACATGCATAATAAAGCCAACATTATAGCCATATCATCCGTTCATCCAACCCATTTTTATCCATCTGCATCCAAGGTCCAAGTTACCTTGATCTTGATAAAATTTTGGTGCACACTTTACACTTGTTTATGGTAAACATCTTGACATGGTTCATTCTCATTGATCCCATCCTACCCAACATTATTAGAGCCTTGAAGCATTATCCAAATGACAATTCTCTATTTGAACACCCTTATCTTATCACAAGATAATTCATATCCATTTGTCCAAAGAATCCACCCATGGCCATTCATACATTGCTAGACACTGGGGGCATATATTTAGATCTTGTTTCAGTAATAAATCTTGATCTATATCTTCACACTTATGTGGTGATCTGAGCATTGGAAAATGTGAAATCAAATTGGTCAAATCATTTGTGAGCATGAATTTGAATCGCTAGCCCATGATATATTTTTACAAAAGGATGTTCCTTATCAAAGCTTTATCTTTCGTCAAACATCAATCCAAGACAATCAATACTAGTCACATCTAACTTGCACGTCAGCGTCACATCAAAACATCAAAACAGTTTTGTTCCAAATCAAGCTTCATCAACCTTGATCAATTGAATCCAATCAATTACCACTTTGTTTGAATTAACACACCAAGTCAAACCATCATCTTATACACAAGTTTTCTCTAGGATAACACAACTTCCTAGGGTTTACGAGTTCATCTTGTCTGGCTTAACACACTTAGCCAGATTATCAAATCCATAATCACCTTGTTTGACTTAACACACTTAGTCGAACCATCCTCTTATGTACAAGTTTATTCTAGAATAACACAACTTCCTAGGGTTTACATGTGCATTATCACTTTCATTTGACTTAACACACTTAGTCAAACTATCAATCCATCAATCCGATCGATCAACATTAAGCTTGGTTTTCAACAAAATCCCAAAAGAAAGCACTAACATCATCATGTATCCATATCCAAATTGTCAAAATCACGAAAAATCCAAAAAATATTGAAAAAAATCATCAAAAAAATCAAAAACATCAGAAAAAATAAAAAAACCAAAAACATTCAAAAATTCATCAAAAATCCAAAAACATTCAAATCATCAAAAATCCAAAAACATGTCAAAATATCAGAAAATCTTCAAAAAATTCATCATTGAGTCTTGTTAGTATTTTACCTTGTCCAAACTACATTGTCTCTGAGCTTGAACATAGGCAAGGTTGTTCTTTGATCATCCCCTGAGATAGTTAGGGTTAGTCCTCAGGCATCCGTCGTATTGGCAATCCGTTTGCCCATCTATTTTACACTTAGGTCAGTCCTTAGGCGTTCGTCACATTGGCATTCTATTTGCTCATTTATTTTACAATTAGGGTCAGTCCTCAAGTGTCTGTCGCATTGGCAATCCATTTTACCATCTATTTTACACTTAGGTCAATCCTTAGGCATCCATCGCATTGGCGTTCCGTTTGCCCATTTCTTTTATAGTTAAGATCAGTCTGTAGGCATCCATCAAAATGGTAATCTATTTTCCAATCTATCTAATCATTGATTCAAGTACATCATTAGTTGAACTACACGGTCTTTGCGTGTATAACGTAGGCAAGGCTAATCTATGGATCAGCTCCCAAGACCCCTAGGATAGGTCTTTAAGTTAGTCTCTTTGTCATAAATCTTGAAAATACCAAAAACATTGAAAAATATGAAAATACCAAAAAAAATTGTAAAACATCTCAAAATACCAAAAATAGCCTCAAAAATATTTGAAAACCCAAAATCATGCATCCATTTCATCTTGCTTTCACCCGTGATTGTCGTCACTCATAATAAAATTGGTCATCGCTTTCACCCTTCGGTGAGTCAATCAGATTCAAGTCTAGCAGGTTCAAAAGTGAACGCCCTAATCGTCAGAGTCTTGAAAACCTAAGTCAATAGGCAAGCAAGTTGGTCAACTCGGAATATCAATATCTTATCACCCAAAATCAGTCCCATCAAAACCCTGATCACTACATGTCCTAGGATGAAGCTTTCCTGTGATGGACATAAGCATTAGGTACCCCACAATAGTTTAGTCATGGCTAGTGGTATGAAGAACATTAGCTTGTTTGTTTGCTTTATTTTGGTCTTGTTTAGACTCATCTTATTTTTCACTCATTCCAAGGACCTCTCGATGATGCCTAAACAAAACAGGTTTAGAGAGAAAGGAATGGGGCAACGATCATTATCTTTTTTATCTACCGTGCTTGTTGGATGTTCTTGTAAAATAACTTGGTGAATACTTACTTTGTTAGGTCCGCCCTAGCAAGGCTTTCGTATGTCAAGTGTGAACATGAATACTCCTATCTAATTGATGATTCAAAGTCCATCACACTAGGTGGCATGCCATCCTGGTTCTTAATACCTTGATGCATTGCACCTATGTTTGTTATCAAACATAAGTAAAGTTACACTCTTTATCTCTCCCATCCCTAGATAAGAAATACATCATGATCATTCATCATCATTTCTAATAAAGTTGTCTTGTTGAACTTCTACATTTTCTTGGATTCAAGGGTTGATCCCTCTCATTCTTCTATCCTATTTCACACTAACAATGCATCCATCCTGCATCCACACTCTTATCTTGCATAATCATGCCATATCCATCTCATACATAATCACGTCATCTCATTTTCATAATCATTTAAGTTGTTTAGGATAATATAAATTTTTTATTCTAAGAATCTTCGAAACATCTCATTTTCATCATCATTATCATATAGTCTAACCTTTTCTCTCGATCTCTCAAGGCGGCAATGTACTAACATACTTCTTTCCGCTAGGGCATCCAAAAAAATCAGGATTTTTTTTTAATTTCGATATCGGCGACATCATTCTTTGAACCAATGCAATGAGTACATTGCTTCAAAGAGGGGAAAAATGTAGACACATAAAAAAGACATCTTACATCTCGCTCTTACTAACATAAAATTCTCCTATTAATCAGTCAAGACAATTTATTGATTAATATCCTTAGCTTCATCAGGCTTAATTAAATAAATCAAATTATTTCATTAAGTCCTTAAGTTCTTCTCATTTGATTCAATAAATCAAAATGATTTAAATCAAATGTCAATCTCCTAAAATCCTCCAAGTTAATTAATCTGAATTATTTAACCTCTAATCATAATCAGTCATTCTCTAGCTTTTGACTTAACTGGAGTCAAATCTAAACTCTTAACTAACCCACCCACTTGCACCAATAAATCATTTCTTTGATATATTAATTCTTCTAATTACTTTCAAAAAGGCATCAAGATGGAATATTCTATCAATTTGAATCTTCCCTCCAAAGGACTTGTCCCGTCCAACAAAGCATTAAATGCTCTTACATGCCTCTTACACATCTCTTGCACAAGTCAACTTAGCATTTAATGCACCTTTCATCCCCCCTAAACATGTCTTTTCATGCAAAATTCAAATTTGAAATTGGTACATTGGCCAAGACTTGCACATTCCTCACCCTCTCAAATCTTGACAAGTGTCATCTTGTCATTGGCTTATGAATGATCCCACATTCATTCAAAATCTCTCAATCTCCTAACCTTGAATCTATAAAATGCAAAGCATTTCTCCAACACAACTACAACACAATTTGAGGACAACAAAACAACACATTTTATGCAAGGTTACTCTCTACATGTGAGAACTAATCTTGCTCTTCATCACACCATCACTATCATCATCTTTCATTTTGGCAATTTTGCTTATCAAGGGGGTGAGAAAGGGATTTCTTTCCACATTTCAAGATGCACCACTCCCACTATGGAATGGAGTTTGATCATGTTTTCATATGCTCTTACTTAGATGTCTTTGTGTTATTTATCTAGTTTGCATATTTTAAATATGGTTGAATATTTCATAGGAATGCTAAATCTGGTTGTTTTAAACTGACCAACAATCTAATAGTTTTGTTTGAAGCAATTTTGCAGATTTTGGTGTTTACATCTGGCACTAGAAGGAGGGCTAGTAGACTTTCTTTACATTTTCTATGCATTAATTTATGTTCAACTATTTATTAAGCATAACATTTGTGAAGATTTCTAAAATCTTTGTGATGAAGTTGTTTATGCATATTTAGATTTCGCTTCTTTGAGTAAATGTTTACATTTTACATAATATCATATTATCTATGCTGATAGCTCATTTTGTAATCATTATTATCTGCTCAGGAGATACGTCAGGTTACAAAGTCAATTGTGGCCTATTCATAAAGTGTTTTTTTTTGTATTCGAATAACCAATCTGATTGCATTCGAGTAAGCTTAGTTGTAATTTTCTGACTTCAAGCTCGAGACTGAACCAAAGGATCTTGGTTAACAGATAAGTTTCCATCTACTCTATGTGTCAAGATCTCCATTTAAAGTCGACACTATTGCTCCATGATCCGCATACTAAATCTCTAAATTTTTTTTGCATAAGTTATTAATTGACTCTCTCGTCTAAGTCCTCCCAGCATAGTACCTAGATGACGAACAATTTCCTTAGCCTCAACCTATGAGGAGGTCTACACGTGAAAGGTGAAAACCAGATAGGTATGGATTCTCTATGTTTGATTCTAGTTGTGCCTATGCTTTGATTACTAACACGGATGAGCCTAGGAATATAAAACAGGCAACTAAAATGTGTGATTTAGATTCATAGCTGGAAGCCATGAATGAAGAAATGGCATCATTAAAGAAAAATGATACTTGGGATCTGGTTCCATTGCCTGAATGTAGAAAGCCCGTGGGCTGAAAATGGGTATTTAAAAATAAAATTGGTCTAGGTGGCTGTGTTGAAAAATATAAACAAAGGTTGGTTGCAAAGGGATATTCCCAGGTAGAGGGAATTGATTATGTGGAAAAAATTTCTCCAGTAGCAAAGATGACATCTATCAAATTTATTTTATCCCTCGTGGTAGCATATGACTGGGAGATTGAGAAGATCGATGTGAAGACAACACTTCTTCATGGTGATCTTGAAGAAGAAATTTATATGTCCCAACCAAAGCACTTTGTGAAAAAAGGTAAAACAAATCTGGTTTGCAAGTTGAAAAAATCTCAATATGGATTAAAACAATCTCCTAGAATGTGGTACCTGAATTTTGACACATTTGTTTTTTCATTGGGATTTGTAAGATCAAAATCTGATCATTGTGTTTGTTACAAAGCTAAGAATGATCACATTTTAATTATTGCCTTGTATGTGGATGATATGTTATTCATTGGGAATAGTAAGTTTATGATTTCTGATCTAAAATCTCAGTTGTCTGTAAAATTCAAAATGAAAGATCTAGGTGCAGGAAGATATATTTCGGGGATGGAAATAACCAGGGACAAAAAGAGTAGAAAATTTTGGCTCAGCTAGAGTAAGTATATTAACACTATTCTCGAGAGGTTTGGTATGATTGATTGCAAGTAGCTAGTTGTTTGAGTTTTGCAAGGAACAAAGTTATCTGTTGAAGATTGTTCAAAATATCCTTCTAAGATGGAGGACATGACCAGGGTTCCTTATGAAATTGCAGTTGGCAGTTTAATATATGAAATGGTCTATACAAGGCCAGACATTTCCCAAGTAGTGGGAGTACTTAGTAATTTTATGGAAAATCTAGGAAGGCCGCACTAGGATGTTGTGAAAAGAGTGTTTAGATATCTAAAGGGTACTTCAGAATACACTTTGTGTTACCATGGCCATTTGGCTGATTCATAGAGGACTCTCAAAATCCATGGGTATGTGGATTCTAATTGGGAAAGAGACATTGAAAACAAAAGATCCACCAGTGCATATATTTTCACAGTGAATGGTGGTGTAGTTAGTTGGATGAGCAAGTAGAAGGCTACAGTCTCTTTTCCCACTACATAGGAAGAATACATGGTAGCTACACATGCCTATAAAGAAGCAAGCTGGTTAAAAAATTTGTGTTCTAACATTAGGTTTGATGCAGGGAAAATTACAGTTTATTGTGATAGTCCGAGTGCTATTTGTCTGGAAAAAAATCCTACTTTCCATGCCAGGATGAAACATTTTTGATGTGCAATATCACTTTGTACAATATATGGTGGACGATGGAAAGGTCTATTTAGAAAAATTGGATACTCTGGAAAATGGTGCAAATGCATTGATGAAACCAGTGAGCATAGACAAGTATAGGTGGTGTGCTAATTTGAAGGGCCTTGGTGCCCATGAATCTTGTAGTTTTTGAATGCTCTGAAGGTGTCAATAAGCTCTCTGTCAAGTGGGATATTGTTAGAAACTGTGCCTCAAACTTATTGACATGAAACTCTTGAAAGAGAAAAATTGGTGTGACTCTTGGAATGTCTTGCTAACAAGAAGCTTGGTTTTGAAGGTTCAAAATGATCATGTCATTATGACTAATGGTCGGCCTTTTCGATGGGATCCATTGGTATGACCTGAATGATTGGAAAAATTTATCTATCTTTCAGCAAAGGTAGGAGTGTGAATGATTGAGTGTGATTGGAGAGAGTCTTTCCAAAGATACTAGGTTAGTGTGATATCAAAATTTTGGTATGTGCCATATTGGCAGTGCAAGTCTGACTGACAGGTGATGACCAATGAGAGTCTTGCCAATGGTACTATGTTGGGTAGCTATGGTCCTCGATTAGACCTAGGAAGATTGGACCGGTAGTAGAAGTTCAACCAATGAGTTATAGTCAGTGTGATTCTTGTCGATGGTTCTTAATCAGTGTGAACCATGACTTCAACCCAGCCTTAAGATCTTCGTCTGATGGTTGAAGTCTGGTTGATGGATTGGGATTAGAGTAATTCCTACTAATGGACCACTCTTGAGTGGAATCATAGTAACTTGGGTCTTCGGCCTAGCTTTGGATTATCATTCTGATTGTATTGGTTTGCTCGATGGAATCAATTCGGGTAAGTCTTCTCGATGGGAGATGAACAAATAGATCAGTATGACATGAACTGTTGAAGGAGATTTGGAGACTCCCTCTGAGGCAGGATCTTAGCCTGATGGTCTTTTGGTCGGGGAGACTTCACCAAGTCTAAGTGATGGACTATTTGAAGACTATGTATTATGCGATTTTCAAATGGGAATTTTTTGGCATTGGTGAGACATGGTCTGGTGTCTCACCAATACACGATGCAGTTGAAGGAAGTTGGACCAAACTGTTGGTTGAGAGAATGAATCGACCATGGCTGTGGGATAAATTGCAGTGTATTACAACTGATCAGAGGTTCAATTATTTAGTGTTTTGAACTGTATGTTGTATGAGAATTGGAACAGTAAGACATAACAAAGTGTGATCATAATTTGTTTTGTACAAGTTTGATCAAGAAAATGTTGCTGCTATAAAATTGACATCTAAAAGTGAAGTTTGATCTGTATATGTTATTTGTCTACTATAATACAAAGAGGCTTTACTTGGTTTGGTGGGTTCTTTTCTCATAAGGGTTTTCCCATGTAAATCTAGTGTCCAATTGTGTATGTGTTTATTTCTCTATTCTGTTATTCCTTTCATGTGCATCTTAATGAATTATAATTGCAAAATTTAAAGACATGTTTGCATTCTTCTCTAAGTTTTGACATTAGGAGAGTTTTTTCTACATCTTAATCTTTCCTTACACTTTTGGAGAGCAAGATTTGATCGATTAGAGGAGGATGATATCTTGTGAAGACTGTATCAACTTGTACTATAGTTTCCAAACCACAATAGAAAAATGAGGAGACCACAACTAGATAGATTTTTTGTTGGGTGGCACGATCATATAGTGCATCCATTCTACTATGATTGATTCATGAGATGGTTTGAGAAGATTAAGGGACCACCCTAGGCACGATCATCTATTAGGAGGTCCATGCAGAGTGCCTAGAGACCTAGTGGCACAACACAATTCACTCTAGAGGATTTCATCAAGAGTGACTCTGATTATTCTAATCACAATCAGTCATCGGTCTCTGACCCAGATGAAGTCGGTGCAATGTAGGATCATCAAGGTTGGTGGATAGCATCATGACCAACTCTAGTGTTTTTGATTGTTGAGCTAGTAGGGGATACAAGACCAATGTCAGATGAGAGAGAGGATAGAGCCGAGGAGACATGATATAGGGATGCAAATATATTTAATGATATTATTGATGAGTATGATGAGGATGCAGACCTAGATTATGATGGATAGGAGGGAGAGGAGGAGGATGAGGAGGAGGAGGATGAGGATGAGGAGCCACCCTTGAATGAGAGTGATGAGGTAGTAGCAGAGGACCGATATGAGTGGGGAGAGGTTTCTCCCATCCATATGACTAGATCTTGAGCAACAACAATAGCAAACACTAGTAATCACAGTCGAGGAGAGGCTAGCACAACATCCATGCCCCCTGCACATGATGAGGTGGATATTGCTTATCCCATCAGAGATATAGGTGATGATATTTAAATTTGATAAATGTATTTTGTATTTTAATGTATGATTTGATGCATATATATATCATGATGCATACTGATTATATTTTGTTTCTATCTTACAACGCCCATAGAGGATTGGCGGGATCTCTACCATTAGGTAGCTACAAAGATAGTTTCAGTGTCGACTGATGAAGAGGAGATGGACTTAGATTATGTGCCCCCACCTATTGTGGAGCGAGATCCAGAGTCACTAAGACCCTTCCTGAGACTATGGGCAACATACGAGAGTTTGAAGAGACAGATCCATCGGTCGAGGACTACCCTAGAGGCATATTAATCATGAACCCCTATGGAGGTGGAGAGGGTAGAGAGAGAGGTGGCACAACTATAAGGAAAGAGGGATCAGATAGTAGGAGAGCATCAGGTGGAACTTGTGTAGATGGAGGAGATTGAGTTCATGGTCAGATTCAGTGGATCATGATCATGATCATGCATGACCATCTCCTGACATCTGGCTACTAATGCAGCATGAGTACCGAATCCCTCAGGATATGGTAACCATAGTCCTTAGTTTCACTGTATATTATGATGACATGTACATAAAGAATTTTGAGATATATATATATATATATATGCATTTTGATGTTGTATATTGTAATTGAATGTGTGAATGTTAAATGAAAATATGATTAATTAAATAGCCTTTGGTAAGATTACTTAATGAATTTCTACATGATTTAACAAAATTTATGTGATCTAATTGAAACAAGTTTGTTAGAGTTTCCATTAGATGAAACATGAAGATTAAGTATGCTATGCACTTATGATTTAAATTAACATAACACACAAGAGGAAAGTTTTGAATAGTATGATATCTAAAGAAATTATAAAATGAATTAAATAATCACTTTAATTTTCAAGACACATACATAATAATTTGTCAAGAATGAAGCAATGAGAAAGCATATGGGATTGAATCCAATAGATTTAATAAAATTGCTTTATAATTCATTCGATTCAAAATGGGACTAGATATAATACCTACACAAATGCATGACATTAATAGGGTCTTTAAGAGGAGTGTCATCGTATTCAGTTAAGGTGTAAGAACCAGATCCATAATTTGTATTGACCACGTAGGGGCATTAGCAATTACTACTGAACTTACCTTTGTTAGTGTAATCAACAGTATTGTTGTGTTGATTTTTGTATAAAACCAAATCACCTTTGCTGAATGTCTGAGGAATGAAACCAATATCATGTTTGTATTGTAAATTTTTAGTGTAAGCTTGAAGATTCTCGAGAGTGTTAATGTGTCGTTCATCAAGCATTTCAAGTTGGTGTAATTGTCATTTCTTATAGGTGTCATTATCGACAAGACCTTGGAGAGAAATCCAAAATGTGGGTATTTCTATCTCTAAAGGTATTATAGCCTTTGTATCATAAACAAGGTTGAAAGGTGTATTTCCTATAGAAGAATGAACACTTGTATGATAGGCCCATAATGCATATTGCCATTACATGTGTCAATATTTTTGGTTTAGATCAATATTTTTCTTGAGGATTTGCTAAATAATTTTATTAGTGCTTTCGGCTTGACCATTAGACTATGGGTGGTAAAGTGTTGAAAAATTATGTTGGATATGAAAGGTTTCTAGGAAATAGTATTTTTCCGTGTTTTCTAGTAATAACCCATGCGAAGGAGTTTTTGCACTAAGGTTTTTTCTCCAAAATGACCTCCATAAGTGCCAGAATGGGCTTGTTCGAGGGAAATATGAGTTTCAGAATCCTTGAGACATCGTAGGAGAATTGCATCAAATCATATTCTATACAATGTATCAATAAAGATTATGTACTTAGTGGCTAACATTTTTAGGTGAATGTGGGTATTTTTGGTCGTAGGATCAAGAATGGTACCATCTTTTGAATAGTTATATATAGAATCATACCATTCACATGAATTATCTAGAAATGTGGGAAGGACATCATCAGGGTTATCACTGATGGAGGGTTTCATGATGGGGTGGATGGTAAACAAGACTTGTTCAGAAGGATCTACAAGAGAGATAAGAGAAACCACACTAGCCACTGCATCCGCATGTCGATTTTCTTTTTAGGGGATGTTATCAATGGTGATTGATGCAAAATGCTCTAGTAAAGTCAAGAAAATTTCCTTATATTGTGATAGTTTATCATGTTTGGTTTGATAGAGACCATTGATTTGATTAATTATTAAATGTGAATCACCATAGATTTTTATATCTTTAATCCCCATGACTAAAGCATGACGTAATCTAGAAATTAATGCTTCATACTCAGCTATGTTATTTGTACATATGAAGTTGAGGTTATAAGACAAGGGAATAGGCTTACCTATGGGTGTAATTAATATAAATCCAGCATCATAGCCTGTTCGATAGTTGGATCCATCAAATTACAATTCCCATGTAGGAAGTTTTATGGTAAATACATTGCCATCGAGAAAAGAGTTATTAGTGGTTAACACTAAAGGAGAAGGAGCTTTGACTAAATGGTTGATTAAGGCTTGGCCTTTGATCGCTTTTTGAGACAAAAACTTAAGGTCAAACTTAGTTAACAACATTACCCATTTAGCAAGACGTCTTGAAAGGTTTGTTTTATTGAAAAGATATTTGAAACGATCGAACTTTGTCATCACTTGTACTTTTGCATTTAGTAAGTAATGTCACAACATAATAATACCAAATACAAGAGCCAAAAATTGTTTTTCAATTTTTGAGTAGTGTGTTTCATAATCTATGAGAGTTTTACTAATATAATAAACATGATTCTCTTTTACATTATCATTTTGTTGAGCCAAGAATGCAACAAGAGCGTGGGCATAAGCGGAAATGTAAAGGATGAAGGGTTTGTTTGGTGTAGCGGGTTGTAAAAGAGGGGGAGTTATAAGATATTATTTCAAACCCTAAAATGGATGTTTACAATCATTATTCCAATCAAAATTGATATCCTTTATGAGGAGGTCAGTAAAAGGCAGCGTATGATCGACTAACGATGCGACAAAATGACAGATGGATTGAATCCTTCCTTGTAATGTATGAAATTGGGAGATGTTATGAGGGGGTGGAATGTTAATTATAGCATAAATTTTCTTCGTGCCCACCTCAATGCCTCTGTGAGATATGATAAGCCCTAAAATTTATACCGCTATCTACTCTAAAGACATGTTTTTGGATTTAACTTCATATGATATTTACGCATGCACTCGAAGATTTGTCGAAGAACATTCACATTATCTTGTCATGTTAAGGATTTAGCTAGAACGTCACCAACATAATCTTCTAAGATTTTATGTATGTAATCATGAAATATTAATGTCATTTTTCATTGATAAGTAGCACCGATGTTCTTTAAACCTTAAGACATCATAACCCAATAAAATTTTCCCCAGGTGAACATAAAGGCTATCTTGTATTGATATTGTGGGTTGATGAAGATTTCATTATATCTAGAAAATCTATCCATAAAGGATAACAAAGCATGTACAATAGTTGATTCCACAATCATATCAATGTTAGGAAGAGGAAATTCATCTTTTAAAGAGGCTTTGTTGAAGTCTTAGAAATTTGTGCATATCCTAACATGATTATCAGGTTTAGGAACTACCAAAATGTTTGATATACAAGGAGAATAATCAATGGGGTGAATGAAACCTATGCCAAAGAGTTTTTCAAGTTCTCCTTTAACATGCAAGGGTTTCTTAGGGTTCATCTTGTGTATCTTTTGGTGAACGATCTTAGCATTTTCAGCAAGGACAATGTTATGGGTAACTATTTTCAGATCTATTCTAGGAATATTAGAATATTTCCAAGCAAATAGTTTAGGAAAATCATGAAGCAAGGTTGCAAGATCTTCTTGTTCTTCGTCATCAAGACACTTCCCAATTTTAATGACTGTCTTTATCATCAATGCCCATTGGTATGTCAAGGGTATCTCGTAAAGGGAGTGCATTTGACTTAGGAAGTTTAGGATCATATGGCTCCATGCTTGTGGGATTGTCATTAATGTCAATAATGTTGAGCTTAGAACTTATCATAGCACAAGAGGCATGTCACTTGGAGATAGAAGGCTTATCTGAAGCACCTAACATATATTTCAAAGCTTCATCATTATCAACATGGGTGAATGGTGGGGAATCCAATCAAGTAATTTGGGATGTTTGAGTGTGAGATTGGTTCTTGGTGTGTAGGTGATAGTGTTTATGTTGAGGGAGGATCATTGATTTTCTTTAGTATGTTTAGAAATGGAAAACCATGGACCGGTCTTAGTTCCTTGTGTATTAGGTTCAATGGGAACACGAATGCCTTGCTCATACTTTCTGCATCTTTTACCATTGTAGCCTAATTCTTTCAAAAGATCATATCCCCATCCAAAAAATGTTTCCATCTCATGTGGGTTAGGTGGTTGTTGATAATCTATCTCATAAAATTTGGTTGTATATGTTGCATCTTCTTCCAAAGGGGGTGAGATAGATGTGTGGGAAGACTTAGCTTCATTCTAGGTAGAGAGGACTATTGGTTTTTCTTGTCGTTGTTCCTCTTCTCATGTAACAATACACTCATCCATAAATGAAGGTGTGAATTCTAATGATCCCCAATCATCAGCAAGTAAGTTAAACTAGTATTTGTATTATGGTTGATTGTTCTCAAAAGGGGTGATGTTTGAGGTAGGAATTAAAGTGTTAAGAAGACTTGATGTTCCCTCTTCTAGTTGTAAGAAACTCTCAAGCTCGGGGTCTATGTCAATTTGATAAAAAAAATTATTATAGACATATTTCATTTTACGATGAAGGGTCAAGGGTACCACATGCATCTCATGTATCCATGGTCTTCCTAAGAGAAGATTATAAGAAAGGTCATTGGGCATGGCATGAATAGGATTTTGCAGTGTAACCAATCTGACAATAATAGGTAAAGTGATGACACCGAGGGGTTGCTTTGTAACATTGTCAAATCTTCTAATGGATAGGGAATTAGATTTTATTTGTGATCTATCCACACACAACCTATCGAGGAGCTTCACGCTACACACATTTAAGTTAGAGCCATTATCAATGAGGGTCCATTTGATGCCTATCCAATCATATTGGCCTATGATCATAAAAGCTTCATTTTTCTTTCTTAACTCTAATGGATGGAGCTCATGTTGGAAGAAGGTAATTTCTACATTGATAGTATTCATTTCTTGTAGGAGAGCTGCCACATCATTCGCATTCGTACCAGGAGGAACCACTATATGTTGCAATGTAGATTGAAGCATAGAATGATAGTTGGGGGAGTTTTGGAGAATATCCCAAAGGGATATGTTGGTAGGATTATTCTTAAGTTTTTCAACCAAATCGTACTCCCTAATTTGTGAGCTTAAACAAGGAGTCACAGGTAAGATGGGGTTAGGCAATGGTAAGGGTGTTGAGGTGGCTTGTTGGAGATGTGGGTTATTTTGAGTATAATGAGTATGAGCCATGGTATCATGCTTGGGTGGGTAAAGATTAAATTCAAGTTGAGATGGTGTTCGAGCTTTATGGGAGGGTGGGTAGAGAATGAGTTGAGGTTGGATGGCATTGACATCTTTTTTTTGGGGTTGCTCACAACAAACCATAGCAGATGATTTAGGCAAGATGAAGTCCTAAAGAACATCATCTAACATATCATAGCTAAAAGGTTTGGGAGATAGGCTAGCAGTGATGGTTTGGGGTTTTTCATCACAAACCTTAGTGGGTGAACTTTGTGAGAGGAATCCATGTAGAGATTCATCTAGCTTATCCAATTCATCACTACTAAAGGGTTTAGATGAAATAATTTTCCTATAGTGAAGAAGTGTGTGCAGTAAGTCATGTGATGTATCTATGTTTTTATTTTCATGTTCCAATGAATTTTCTTTAAAAGAAATAGGAACTAATGTTCAAAATGAAATGTGTAAAGATATAATACTATTCATAAATTCCATCAAAGTAGAAGATGTTTAAGCTAATGATAACCATATAACAAAAAGTAACTAAATTGAAACAAAGCGTAAATTAAAACAAACAAAAACTTCAAAAACTGGAAAATCAATACAAAAATTACTGATGCAAAATGTGCACTGGGACTAGGTCACCCAAGGTGGTGACTTAGTCCCAATATGGGTATTTTTAAGCTTTTTTGGGTTTTTTTGATGAAAAATATTGTATTCTGGACTGTAATGTGCAGAGCTATATGGCATATGCAAAATTTTTCTAGTATGCAATGAAATAAATGCAAAAATGAACTTTTTCACTAATGTAAAGTTTGAAACCTAGGATTCCCTTTTAAATAATGCAAGATACAATGCAATACTAAAAGAAGAATGTCCTAGAATTCCAATGTAGACTAAATTAGAAGTAAGATGTGTCTAAATGTAGGTCCATCAAAATGAACCACCAAAAAGATATATTTCTAAAAGGGAAAGAGGATTCCCCTTACTAGACCCTTAGGTTTTTTCACCTAGGAGCACAAGGTTAGAAAAATGACTCTCTTTCAACTAATGATATGCTCTTTTTGGCGAGTTCATTCAAAAGGGGTATGGGATGAATAGGGATGTGTTGTGTGTGTGGAGTGTGGCTAAATGTTGGAATGAAATGAAACTAAACTAACTATGGAACGTAAGCAAAGAAAATGTAAACTATATGCAAACTAAACTAAATAGCCTAAATGTATGCAATCTGGAAGGAAACTGGAAAATACAAAGATTGTGCACCTGGGAATTGAAATTTGTAGAAGAGGATCTTTGGAGCATTCTAGAATTTTCTCGAAGTCTACATAGGGATACTTAACCTAGAATGTTTGACCTAGTCCTTCTCCTAGAAAAATCTGTTAGAATGGGTTTTTGCTAAAAGGGTATACAGAAATGTCAAAACCCTTTTTTAGGCCTGGTATAGTGACAAGGTCACTAATCATGGTGACCAAGTCCTCTTGGTACTTTTGGGAGTTCTGAGGTTTGAATAGTTAGTTCCCCACTTGTAGTTCATTTTTTGTAGAGATCCATGTCCGAATCTTCAAAAAATGACCCGCAAGTTGTCTTTTTTCTCCTCCTAGGGTTTGATGACTTGAGCTGATTTAGATGGAATTATGGTACCCTTTTCAACACTTCAATCCTTGTTAAATATACATACACACTTGAAAAGTACACATGCAAAGGAAATGAAAGGGTTAGGGTTAGAGAATAAGGGTTTTCCTTAGTCAAACCCCTTTGTTGGTAATCGAACCAAAATAAAATATAATGAAAGGAAAGGATGATTGAATGAAAAAGAAGATACAAAAACTTACCAAATCATTTGTTGAAGATGCCTGCAACATGCAAGAACCAACTCTAGTGGAGGTTGATTTAGGTGCCTTGTGATTGAATGCTTTCTTGTGAAGGTTGAGTGCAAGAGTGCTTGTGAAGATGAAAATGATGCTAGACGGGGGAAAAATGAAGGTGAAAACCCTTATTTATAGAAGATATGCCCTCATTTCCCAAAAATAACACATGATAGGATAAACTTAGGGTTTTGGAGGAAAATTCCCGTTAGGTTTTTGTTTTAATTTCAAATTTTATGCCAAAAGGGACTAGGTCACGAAAGGTGGTGATCTAGTCCACTTGGAAAAATTCAAGTGATGGTCGGGAATAATTTTTTTTTAAATGATTATTATCAGGCTTGCCTCCTGTAACAGACTTAATTTCGGCTTAAAAGTACATTAAGGGACCAATTTAGCATAAGGAAGGGTTGAATTAATGATGACAAGCCTAGGAAAGTGTAAAACTTCATTACAACACTTTGGCACAAGGCTTGGAAAGAGGTAAAAAGGGGTTGTTTAGGTGAATTATTTTCAAAGGGTCTTAGAAAAGTGGGAGGATGTGTTACAACACTTCACAACACCTTTGTAAAAAACCTTTAGGTTGTTATTGATTTGCAAGCATTCAAAGCCTAATGTGATTGTATTGGCCACACTACAACATTAGATCAAAGCAAAACCAAGCCAAAATCCAATGGAAAAGGCCCAAATGAGTGGAAAAGTGCCAAGTCTACACTTTTTGGCAACACATTTAGCCCCCACTTTAGTGAGAGGATGAAATTGATTCAAACTCACACTAAAGTAGCTGAGACATACATATCAAGAGGGATCCAATTTATTCATGCTAGTAAGGTGAGATGACATCAATCAAGAGGGATGATCAAGCCCCCAAGATCAAGTTCCTAGGAAAAACCAAACATGAGTACAAAAGATCACACAAGAAAGGTTATGTGAAAGGGAGTAAAGAGAGAGGGGAAGTCATATCAAGCTTCGACCATTTTTCGAGCTAGTTTTGCATCAAATCTAAGTTGTTTGTCTGAAAGGAAAGTGTACTCACTCTGCGGTGACGGTACTTTCGATTGTCCATCGGGTGAGAAGGCCCAAAAGGGTGAGGAACATACACTCAATTGGTATGCACTCACACACACAAAGGTGGCTATGAGGAAAGTTGTGCCACTAGTTGGGCTTCATGCTCAACCATACCAAAGTTACACCTCCTAAAAACTTTGATAAGGTGCCACAAAAGACAAGGTACCATAGACATGTGAGTTGTGTTATATGCAAGATTCCCATGTATGGAAGGATGAAAAAATGCAACATGTGAAAGGTAAAATGCAAAATGTAAAATATAAAGTGTAAAAGAGTGTTCCAAGGAGTCTTATTTAGCTCATATGAGGTCTTTGAATTAGGGAACATTGCATCTAATATCTCCAAAAGAGGACCTATCAAAGAATATAAAATTCACAACTTAGGGGATGTAGTGTGTCGCATCAAGCCACTAAGAGGAATGTAATATGCTAAGATAAGTCACACTTATAAAGGAAATTACACCCAATGTCATCCACAAAGTGAGAAAACACATCATATGAAGTGACAAGGCTGTACTAGGAACCAAGGATAAAAAAAGAAATTGAAAATGCAAAATAAATAATGCCAATGTATGCCCCCACTTTAAAGGAATTGCTACACACTATTTTGTGAGCAATTGCTTTAAAGTAGAGAAATGCAAGATGTAGAAAAGAAAGAAAAGGACATGAGAGCCAACATAGAAATCCCTATGCCAAGGGATAGGTTTCCAAGGAAGGCTACATCATGTAAAAGGAAAGGAAAAATAAAAGGGAAGGGGGTTGCCCCCAAAAAGAAAAACCAAAAACACATAAGGGATCTATGGATTTGGGGTTAGTATGTTCATTGCTGCAATATTTGTGTAGAGAGCTTAAAACTGTCACCATCTCCCCAAATACATAGAATTGGAAGAAAGACACAAAGAGAGAGAAAACTAATGAAAGGGAATATTTTTTTTTGGTCAACATGAAAGAGACATATGGTGTCTCGACATTTTGCATCATCCCCAAAAGGACAAAAAAAGAAAAAGATAAAGATAAAGACAAGGAGCCTTTTTGAGTCAACATGAAGGAGACATTGTAGTCTCAATGCCTTGTATCATCCTCAAATGGAAGGAAAAAAGAACAAAAGAAAAGGAAAAGGGTCCAATTGGGTGAACATGAAGGAGACATTGTGGCTCAATTCCTTTCGTCATCCCAAAATGGAATGTAAAAAGAAAAGAAAAAGGAAAAGGGTCCATTCAGGTCAACATGAAGGAGAAATTGTAGTCTCAATGCCTTGTGTCATCCCCAAATGGAAGGAAAAAAGAAAAGGAAAAGGGTCCATTTGGGTCAACATGAAGGAGACATTGCAGTCTCAATGCCTTGTGGCATCCCCAAATGGGAGGCAAAAATAAAAGGAAAAGTGAAAAGAGAAATGAATGCACGACAGATAGAAGAAGAAAAACACAAATAGAAGAATGTCACGAAGAGGGAGAAAACATCAAATAACATAGTATGGGGAACACATTATGCACAAAAAAACATGAAAACTAAAAAGAAAGAAAATAGTAAGGCATATTTTCCTCAATTATCAAGCAAGTCATCTGCCTCCCAATCTTGTGTAGTATAGAATTTGGGAGGGTGACTAGCTAGATGGACAAAAATAATCACCGAACTAGCATCAAGGTCAATGATTGTCTAAGGAGAAGTATCATGTATGCTCATGGAAGAGGATTTTAATGTATTTAAAGTGTGATGTACCTCTTCATCGATTCTAGCATTCTCCTTGTCATCATCATCTAGATTGATGAAAATAGGCGGTTGAAGGACAATATCGGCTAAGGGATGTAATACTAGTTGTAATGGGGGTATAGGATCAAGTTGTAATGGCAGGGGAGGAGGGTCATCAGGCACTACTTCTGGCATAGTTGGATTATGATTTTCAATATTTTCTTCATCATGTGACTGACGAGAAAGAGCACGATGACGATGCCTACTCTCTCGAGCTCCTTTATTTAGTTTTAGTTGTTTTTCAAGTTGCTTCTGAGAAGGAGCAGGTTGGTCCACCATATGTTTGTCATCATGCCTAAGGGGAGGAATGGGGGAAAAAATAGGCGGTTCATCCACTTTCTCCCTATATTTATACATATTTTTGATGTGAGGAGGTATAATGGAATTGTTGTCATGATCCCTAGGCCTCTTGGATGATGTGGAAGAGGTTTCAGGTGTGGTCTAGTTAGGCATGTCAGACTCGAGTTGCAATAAAGCTTCGTCAAGGATAGGTGTTTCTAAGGTAGAAGGAGGGATGTTGCAAAGAGAGAGTTCAAATATTTTCTTGGCCTTAAATCTCTAATAGGTGATGAAAAATAAATCTTGTCTAGGAGTGATGGGTTCCATGGGCTCATGCCAAAAGGCTTCCAAAGAAAATTTTCCTTTGGAGGATAAAGGATTCAAGCCACTATGGTGGAAGGTGAATATTTCATTATCAACAAGAAACTTCACACATTTTTGGATAATAGAGGGGACCTCTTTCTTCTAACGAAGCCATGGGTGGCCTAGTCACAAAAAAAATTGGTCTGATTGTGGTAGGATAGAGAAGGTAAAATCCAATTTCTGTAGGCCTATCTGTAATGGGAGGGTGATCAATCCGATCATAGGGCATGCGAAACCATTATGAATTTTGACCCAATAAATAGGTCAATTATAAACATCTTGAGTGATATCATGTAATACCAAGAATTCATTTTTGATCACATTCTTTCCATAGGAAAAATCTATGAGTATCCCATTAGTGGGCTTATCATAAATTTTGCTGGCTATGTAGAGAGGACCATCAGGATGATTTTTGAGTATGTCTTGAGGTGAAAAGGTAATATCAAGAGGTTTTTTGGTTTGGCCCTTATGATGGATGATGTCAATCATGCCTACCATTTCATCTATAAGCATGGCATGGGTTATGTGTGGAAGAGAATTAGAATGTTCATCTTGTGTATCAACATTCATGACATCATTTTGTGAAGTTTTTACTACTTTGACAAATGAAACATAGTGTTTAGGAAAAGGATTGGTGAAAATCTACAGATTTTGGTTCCTGGGGTGCAGCGAAATTATTTCCATTATCATTGATACCAACAATGGATAGATGGCCCTAATCAATGAGGTGTTGCATAAGGTGCTCGAAACACTTACATTGTTCGGTGCCATGGTCGATCTGTATATGGAAATAGCAATAAGAGGTGGAGTTATAGGATGGAGGCAATGGTTTATTAGGACGAGGCGCATGAACAATAGCTAAGGATATCATTTGTTGTTTGACCAGTTGATTCATGGTATTATGGAGGGTGTCAGGTAAAGGCGTGCAGGTTCATTTATGATCTCCATAATTAAAGGTCATGACAAATCAAACAATGACCACTTGGTTATTTGTAGGTGGAGGTTGGGAAGGAGGGTTATATTGCAAAACCCATTTATTTGTCTTTTGAAATGGTTGAGAGTTGGTTGGGTTAGAAGCATCGGGCTTCTCAACTCGACTAGAAGTGGATCACGTATCATGACTACTAGTTGAATTGTGATAATCATAGAGCACTTTGCATAAGTGCATGAAGGAAGGGAACTTCATGAGGGTGAGTTTTTCTTGGAGGGGTATGACAATTTTTTTAGTAAACATATTTTGTAGATGTGTTTCTGGAATCTTGATGTCAATTAAGGAATAAAGTGCCTGATAACGAGAGATAAATTCGGTTATCTTCTCATTAATGTCTTGCTTACATCACATTAGATCAATCAAGGTTTTCTTAGGGGTCATGTGGACTTGTAAACGGTTGATGAAGGCATCCAAAAGATCATTGAATGAAATAATAGAATTTTTGAGCAAGGACAAGAAATAATCCAAGGCAACATCTTTGAGGTTCCTAGGAAAAAATTTCACTAGCAACTTGTCATCAAGATAAAAGTCACTACATAAGGTAGTATAAGAATTAACCTGATTAGAAGGGTCACCCTTCCCTCCATACTTCTCAAATATAGGAATATATATTCCTTGTGGCATTAGGGTGTGTAGTATTTCTAAGGACAATTCATTGTTATGAACATAGTGGGTGGGTGAACCATGTTGGCTTTGATGGATAGTGGAAATTTGTTTTTGCATGGATGTAATAGTGTGAAAAATCTGTGTGATAAGGGGATTGGTATAAGTGTTATGAGGTGGAAGGGAGAGTGGTGATGGGGTGAATGTAGTGGAAGGGGAATTGAATGGGATTCTCATGGGAGGTATGGTGGAAGAGGTTAAGTTATGTGATGCCATAAGGGAAGTAGGAACACTAGTAGTAATACCAAGGGAAGGTACCATATTACTAATCTATTGTACTATCGTTGTCACATTAGGAGATGCATAAGTGGGGATGGAAGCTATTTTTTAGGGGGGAGGAGTGTAAGGTCCTCCTTGGCTAAAAATAGGGGTGGGTGGGTGAGATACGCTAGGTGTAGAAGAGGCATGTTTTTGGTATATTTCCACTATTTTCTTCACAACTACTAAGCCATCATCACTCCTATTCTCATGTTAGTGGTTACATAAATGAACTGTCAAAATTTAAACTCCTAGGCCATCATGTTAGTGGTTACATAAATATACCCTAGAACACATAAATAATGGAAATATACCCTAGAAGACCAATATATTCATCTTACGAGGGATGATCCAAACTTGTATGTCTAATACGAGCCCCTCATTCAAAGCATTGATATTTTTGGTTTGAGTCATCCATAGGGTAAAAGTATGTTCTTCAACACCTTGGTCTTGTAAAAAAAGTCCTAGGCTCATCTAGGGTCAAAACAAACACCTTCATCCATCCTAAAAACATTTATCAAAATCTATCTCACAAATAACCTTCTAGAACTTTGGAAACATCCTTATGCTATAATTTTGGTAAATCACTTAGACCAAATAAAAATAATCTTGTTTAGCTAGGTGTGTGGGGATTAATCCTTCATCACACACTTAGTTAAATTAGCACTCCATTTTGGACAAGTTCATCCTAAGATCACATCTAATATCTTACGGTTTACAAGTTCATCATCCAAATCAAAACAAATCAAAATCAAAATCCTAAAGTCTAGTATTTATCAAAATTTCTTATAAGTTCAAACATCTACATTACCCACCCCTTCATCTTTCATTTCATCTTCATCCTAAAACACACCTTAGAGGTTATTTTTCTACCCAAAATTTTATCCCAAATTTTATGGTTGAAACAAGATCACAATACAAGAAGAGCATGGAGAAAAATAAGGGAAACTAAACCATGAGTGATTTGAGTCAAACTGAATTCAACCCAGGAACAACTACCAACCCTCAACTTAATCCCCCTCAACTACCTCAAGATGCTCAAGAGTGGGGATGTCAAGTGGAGGATGTCACAAACAAATTCAAAGAGATGTACCATGATGAAATACTCGAATTAGTGCAAAATCTAGAAACCCACAAACTTGTCATCATAGTCACAAGACTAAATCCCACCCAATAGATGTTGGAATTAGCAAAATAAGGGGCTAAACTCCCTTTTGATTTTGATGTGAGAACCATTGTGGAGAAACCTTTCGTAAAAATCCCACAAACATCATTCACACCCTCATTTCCAAGAATCATCCAACCAATTACTCGACCATAATCATCTCACACACCAAGTCAACCATTGACCACCAAAGGCAGATCACTAATCCAATCCCTTCAAGGACGCCCACTTGTAAAAAATAAAAACTTCAAGGCCAACACAATATTGGGTATGCCAAACATTGTCCCACAAGACCCCCAACAACCATATTTACCACTTTTATTCCATGAGATAAATAATCCATCCTCTTTCCATGTGTCACCTTCCTTTGCCCTTGATACACAAGGTTACACTCCAAATGTCTCACAAGGATAAATTGACCTATTTGGACAAGTGGGAACCTTCAATGCTTCATCTTTACTCCCACAAGGAAAGATATCACTATTATACCCACAATTCCTTATCATGACACAATCGCCTGCACCAATTCAAGGTATAGGACAAATCTCTTCATTGAACATGCCAATCCAAAATCAACTGAATCAAGCCAACCCCCCAAACACAAATCAAATCAACACAACCATCACATCAAAACCTCTAAATGTGTCATTGATATTTCAATACCAAGTGGCATCATCCCAAATATATAAAACACTAATCACATCATCATCAACACCTAAAACATCCCAAATTCTAGTCTTGCAAGAGCTAAGCATGCCAAACATATTTACAAATCCACCATCTATCACCCAACCCATCGTCATTACACAACAAACACCTCAACAACCACCTCAAAAACCACCTCAATAACTACCTCAACAACCTATTAGAATAAAAATAAATAAAAATCCACCACGCCCACATCAAAATCTTAACATAGCGGGGTATGTGCAGGATCATCATGAAAAAATGGCCCTTAGGTGGCGATGAAAATTCAAAAAATTAGAGTTAGAGAACTTGACATAAAAATTTGAATAAGTTATCTATATTCTTTCAAAAATATGTAAGAATAGAATCTGTAGAAAATTGAATGTAGTTTCTAAACTGCTTGGTTTATTTTTTTTAAAAAATCTATTTGGTGAAAATTTGAAATTTTAATGCAGTAGTACTTAAATTTCAAGGAAAAAATAAGAAGTAGGTGTCTATCTAACCACCCTAACCACAATAAAATGATAATATTTTTTTATATGAATTTAGATAAAAGTAGAGGACTCATGTCCTGATGTGATGCATATTTTTTTGTAATTTTTTTCCAAGTAAATAATTAATTATGAATTTTTTATTACAAATTTTAGAAAATATAAAAATTTGTATGTCGCACCACCTTAACTTGGTCAAAAATTCATAATTTTTTTTTTTTAATCCTATACTATGTGAAGCATACAGTTTGATGTATGTTTTAGATTCAAAAAATGTGATACCATTTGAAATCTATAGGTGATTTTCAATCATCCTATCGATCAGGACTTTAGTCGTAATTCAAATAGAAAATGAATAATAATAATTTATTAAATTCAAAGTAAAGAATAATTTATATTGGTGGAAATTTGAGAATCTCCTTTAAAAACCCTTTTCGTTTCATCAATTTTTGGTTAAAAAAAAGTCATCAGCCACATGGGCCATCATATGACTTACATATTGCAACTTTTTGGCCCATCACGATCTTGCACATACCCAAAAAATTACTGTAGCATCACGTTGCAAGGAGCACAACAAGAATATCAAAAGGAATTTCAACAATTTCAAACAAAACAAGCACAAAAAGTGGCACAACAACAAGCGCAAGCCCAAGCACATCCTCAACCACAAGCCCAAGTACAAGTTTGATACAAAGTACAATAGGCACAAGCGCAAGCTTATCAACAAGCCTTACAACAATATGCACAACAACAAGAAAGTAAAAGTACAAAGTTGTGTCACACTATAAAGGAAACAATCAATACTAATCCAAGTTCTAAAATTGAATCACTAAAAAGTGGCATATATGTTTTGAATTTTGAAATGATGTAAACTAATAAAATCTGTACTTTTTAGTATATTTTATGTTTGTATTTTTTGAAAAAATTAAAAAATTATTTGAATATAGTTTTGAATAAATTTACACTACAATTTTGTTCTTGATAAAATGTTGAAAGATGAAGTTACATGAGACGTGAATCTTTATATAGTAAATTTAATTATTTTTCCTTCAAAATTTTTGTGTGTATTTATAACTTGAAACTTTAATGCATGGATTTTTTTTTCAATTTTGATAAATATTAAAATGTGTGTGTATTGAAACATAGTTGTTTCCATTCAATGTCAAACTTTTATATTGATTATTTATCTAAAATAAAAATCAAATTATACCATCTTGATATAGATTCTTTTATGTAGTGCATCATATTTTTTTCAAATTTATTTAATAAGTTTTATTATTTTTCTTGACATGGTAATTAACCTAATATTTTTGTGGTGATAAACTAATTTTAGTAAAAATAATATTTAAAATATTTACATATATATTTTTGAAAACTACACTTATGGATCTACAAAAGGGTATTTGTATATGTGAAAAAAAATGTTATTTACATGACTAGGAGTTCTTGAAACATCAATTTTTTCAAATAATTTAATTCTTTTGAGAAATTGGCTTCAAAGTGGTGGGTATGTGTAGGATCATCATGGAAAAAATAGGCCCTTAAGTGGTGACAAAAATTCAGAAAAATAGAGTTAGGCAACTTGACGTAAAAAATTGAATAAGTTATCTATATTAATTCAAAAGTATGTAAGAATAGAATTTTTAGCAAATTGAATGTAGCTTCTAAACTACTAGGTTTTTTTTCTTTTTTATCTATTTGGTGAAAATTTGAAATTTCAATGCAGTAGAACTTAAATTTTAGGAAAAAAATAAGAAGTAGGTGTTTATCTGACCACCCTAACCGCAATAAAATGATCATAATTTTTATAAGATTTTAGATATAAGTAGAGGACTCATGTCCCAATGTGATGCACATTTTTTTTATAATATTTTCCAAGTAAATAATTAATTATGAATTTTTTATTACAAATTTTAAAAAATATAAAAACTCATATGTCTAACAACCTTAACTTGGTCAAAACTTCATGAAATTCAATTTTTTTTTAATCCTATAGTATGCGAAGCATAGAATGTGATGCATGTTCTGGATTCAAAAAATATGATATCGGTTGAAAGCTATAGATTTTTTTCAATCAGCCTATCAATCAGGGTTTTAGTCATAATTCAAATAGAAAATTTAATAATTATTTATTAAATTCAAAGTAAAGCTTAATTTATATTGGTTGAAAGATCAAAATCTCCTTTAGAAACCCATTTTGTTTCACCAATTTTGGGTAGAAAAAAAGTCATCAACCACATAGGCCATCATATCAACACTTTTTGGCCCATTATGATCCTGAACATACCCTGGTGCTACATATGCATTTATCTAAAAAACTTAGTTGGAAAAGTTATGGAAATATATATCTTAACTAGAATGAATCATACTAGATCATATATTTGACCAAAATTGATTTTTTGTTAGAAATACTTAAATTTAGTTGTGATGATAAGTTGGCCAAAGTGTGACACAAATTTGGACTTTTACCCAAGCATTAATAGCACAACAACAATACAAAACAAATGGCTCAACAATAGGCACTATTAGCACAACAAAAACAAGCCCAACAACAAGCATTGTTGACACAACAACAATAGGTGTACCAACAAGCATTTCTCACACAACAAGGCTTCCAACAAACCTTCATGAATGTGCAAAAAACTTCGTTGAAACTTAAAATGCAACACATGCCACCCCATCATTCACCCAACAAACCATACTACCCCAAAACACACATATTCCACTACCCGATCCACAAATTGATCTTTCCACATAGATAAAATTGCTCTCGTAGCTAATACAAGACATTCAATCTGGATAAGAAAAATAATCATACACCCAATGAGATTCGTGCCCCTATTAATTTGATAGAAACATCATGATGGTTCTATTCCCAATAGGATTCAAAACACAGAAATTCGACAAATATCAAGGAAAAGGAAATCTTGAGGACCATATCCAAGAATTTTGCGTACATTGCATGAATGTAGCATATGATGATTCGTATATGATGTGACATTTCCCCCAAAGCTTGGCAGGTCCCACAATGGAATGGTTCTCTAGCTTACCTCCTAGAATCAAAATATTCCAAGAAGTTGTGGACCTATTCATAGAAAACTACTCATTTAACCTAGACATGGATGTAAGCTCAGAGGAACTATCTAGCCTCAAACAAGATAATGGAGAGAAATTTGTGGCTTTCTTACAACAATGGAGATCCAAATCCAACAAAAGTAAATGGTCCATGCCATAGGAACGAAAAATTGGAACCATCATCTCTAACCTTGAAGGGGAGTTATCCTTCTATCTAAAAAGGTAATGCATCACAACATATGACCAATTAATCCCCAAGTCTCTCAATATTTAGAGATACCTCATAGTACAAGGGCACACACACACATACCAATACAATAGGCCATCAACTAGCTACAATGAAAAACCTCGCACTTGGGCTAAAAATAAAAATGTTACCAAAAATTGTGTTGTCAATGAAAAAGTTTTTATTAGTGCTCCAAGGAAAAACACACAACAAAAAACATACCCACAACATAACACTCATCAACCATAAATCAACATGCAAAAACCCATCTATCAAAATACACCACAAAAAAACCCATCACAACAACAACCGAATAATCAAATAGTCAACAATGTGAACACTTAGGGAGGACCACCCCCAAGGAAAAAATATCCATTGAAACATAAGTATAAACCACTAGGGGAACCCATTAAATCTATCATGCAATATATAGTGCAAGAAAACCTCATCACCCTCCTTGACTATGAAAATTACCAAGAGCCTCAAGTTAAACTGCCCTGGTATAATGAGAAGAACCTTTGTGATTTTAAAAAAATCAAGGGACACAAAAAAATATTTTTAATGAGGCTCAAAAATCTTATCCAGGACCTTACCGACGATAAGACCATAACCATCGACCAACTAGGAAGAAACCAAGCTCTCAAGATATACAAAAATATGATGTCGAATGAAAACAAGGGGAATAACAATGGAAAACTAAAGAATTACACCAATGTAAACCATATCTATGACCATTTTGTAGCATCATTGGATGAGTTTGTAATAGTTATCAATCTCACAGAGCTGAGAGAAGAGTGTGGATTCACCACATTTAGTAGCAAGATATCTATCCCAAGACCATCTCCACCACCTAGGGACCCACCTGCCAATCTAAAATATAACCCTAGTAGCTAGAGCATCTTAGAACAATTGAAAAAGACACCCACCCAAATATCCATCATGGAGTTTCTTAAAATATCACCTGCACATAAGGATATTCTAGAGAAGGCCTTGTTCACGTCCTCTGTTCCCATCGAAATTGATGTAAACCAATTTCAAGCTATGTTCAAACACACCACAATGCCACATATTCTTACATTTTTTGAGCATGACCTCCTGATGCAACCATCACATAACCACATGCTCCATCTTGATGTCTTGGTCCATAAGAGCAAAGTCAAGAGAGTCTTGGTGGATGTGGGTGTAGGCTTAACTGTTTGTCCCTTGCATCTAGTAAAAAATATAGGCTTTTCTAAGGATGATATTGAAAAAGAAAAGGGGATAAACATCAGGGCTTATGATGATCAAGAATAGGTGTCCCAAGGCACCATCCAAATCCCCATACAAGAGAGGCCATCCATCCTGGAAACCACCTTCAAAGTCCTTGACCTTGAGCTTCCATATAAAATTATCCTAGGGCATCCATGGATCCATGGGATGCAAGCCATCACATCTACTTGTCATCAATGTGTAAAATTCAAATATCAAAATCAAGAAGTTATGATCCATGGTGAACCTGAACCCTTCTATTGCTGCAACAATCTGGAAGCCAAATATTACAAAATCCCCCAAGTTCCTAAAAATGATGAGGGACCCACATCTTCCTATGTTGATCCATCCACTTTAGCCCCCACTTTTGAGACAAATACACCCATCATCTAGAACATCCCAAATATCAAAGCTGTAATCAAAGACACTAGTTGTGGGGACTATAGCTTGCATAAGGGCGTATATGTGTTGAGGGAGTTACCTCAATCTCCTAAGTCTCATGGAATACCACAACCTAATGATGAAGCATCCTAAATATTCACAAAATCTCCAACCACCTTCAAAAAGTGGGTGGATTTGAGCAAAGAAGTTGTAGATGGAGAAGACATTTCAGGCCTCATATATCAAGATAACCGACCTGCACCTATTCTTCCAATGGAGGAGGAAAACAAAGCTCTATAGCTAATGTTTAGATGGTGCTACAACAAGAAAAAAAAGTTAGGGAAAAATGAAAATGACCTATTAGAATCCCTTATTCCTAAGAAGTGTCCAAAGAATCTTGGTCTTGGGTGTACCCCTATTAAGGTGAATATTCTTGGCAAGCATGACCGTATTAAGATAGTTAAAAATTCCTTGTCAGTACTCGTATCATTTAGTAGTCACTTAGAAGATCCTATCTCTGACCTACCTATGCTATTTGAGGATTCCTCTCTTTTCATGGTAACTACCATGTCATTTGAGTCAAATAACCAAGTCACTGAGCTAAAAATCATTTATTCCCAACTCATTGACTATGACCAATGAGGAACACCAATATTGGATTCATTCAAAAATGATGAGGCTCTCTCAGAATTCATGGGACTAAGGTATAATATGCTATATGTAAATCACAAAATAGGGTTTGATATCAAGTTGGGTACACATGCATACTATGGGGAAACAATTGAATCTCTTAGTCACAAAATTTAAAATCTAAGAGTAATGTATCGATCCTTAAGTGAAAACCACATTGTGGCACTTTTTCATCCCAAAATAGTAAAAACAAAGGACATATCCAATGGTGAAAACCCCTTTGAGGTGCCAAACAATGAGGGATTCAATATTTACCTTAGTTCCATTCATCAATAGAAATCAACAATCTTAGCAAAGAAAGGCAACCTAGTAAATGTAGGAATTGAAAGAAGCACTTTAATTCACCTTCTATGCCCAGTCACTTTTGACTGAGGAGCAAGAAAATATAGTAGCATTTATAAAGGAAAGGAAAGTGAACTTAGCATGGACATACATTGAAATGTCGGGCCTTAATCTAGAAGTAGTGGTTCATGTATCCTGAGGCAAAACCTGTGAGACAAAAATTGAGAAAAATGCATCCACAAATCACCTTACTAGTCAAACTAGAGTTGCAAAAAATTCTTGATGCAGGATTCACCCGACCCATCAATTATCTAGAATGGGTTTCTAACCTTATCCAAGTTTCCAATCCCACTAGGGGCGTCAAAATCTGCATCAAATTCAAGGACCTGAATAAAGTATGTCCTAAGGATGATTTTCCCCTCCCCAACATAGATATGATCATAGATTTGATGCGGGGCATGAAATTATATCATTAATGGAAGGAATTTTGGGATATAACTAGATCATAATTGGAAAGGATTACCAACATAAAACAACCTTCACATGTCCATGTGGTACCTACTATTGGAATATGATGCCCTTCAGGCTAAAGAATGTCGGAGCTACATATCAAAGGGTTATGAATCTGATCTTTCATGACATGATCAACAAAACTGTAGAGGACTATGTGGATGACATACTAGCCAAATTAAGGAAACATCAAGACCCTATATCAACATTGGGCCCAATATTTGATAGACTCAAAAAATATAAGGTACGTCAAAATCCCAAGAAATGTTTCTTCGATGTAAATTTAGGAAAACTCTTGGGATATATTTTTTCAATGTGATGAATCAAAATAGATATAGAAAAATTCAAGGAAATCTTACACACGGAGGCTCCACAAACACTAAAACAACTAAGAGGCCTGCAAGGAAGGCTACAATCCATCTAATAATTTGTATCACAACTGACAGATAAAACTATCCCTTATTCCCATTTGCTTCACAAGGGGGTAACCAACAAGTGGGATATACAATGTGATAAGGAATTTAATCAAATCAAGGAATACTTGTTGAAGCCACCAGTACTCATGCCACCAATCCTGAATAAGCCATTGACCATTTACATTTCAGATATGGTAGCAGAGCTCTTGGTGCTCTTCTATCTCAACATGATGAATTAAGGAAAGAGAGGGCCATTTATTACATCAATAGAAACTTAGTGGGACATGATTCCAACTAAACTTGCATTGAGAAGGATTTTCTTATAGTAGTGTTTGCCTCACAAAAATTTAGGCACTACATGCTTGCTCATCAAATTAAACTCATTGCTAAGATAGATCCCTTAAAATATTTGCTTTCTAAGGAAAAAATCATGGGATAGATGGCCAAGGGGGTGATGATCTTGACAGAGTATGGCATTGATTATGTGGAATGTAAAGCCATCAAAGGAAAAGTAATTGTAGATCAATTGGATGAAGCTCCCATATATGCAGAGAAACCACTAGTATCAGAGTTTCCAAAAAATTCAATCTTCCTCCTTAATATAGTAGACCATTAGAAAGTGTACTTTGATGGTTCCTACACGCAACATGGGTTAGGAGTGGGTATCCTTTTTTATCACCCCACAAGGGGATTTTATCCCAAAGTCATCCCCTTGTACCAATAACATTACAAAATACAAAACTCTTTTCATAGGACTTTGAATAGTGGTACAATAGCAAATCATTGCATTGAAGGTCTATGGGGATTCACAACGTGTTATCAATCAAGTCAATAATGAATATCAAACTAAGGATGACAAACTCACCCCATAAAAGTATTTGGTAGAGGATCTCAAGGAGTTCTTCATCAACATAGCATTTGAGTAGATACCAAGAGTAAACAACAGAGCAAAAAATTATATGACCACGATTGGATCATTGCTAGATATCGCAAAGAATGACCATAAAAAGGAATTTCTTGTAGAACAACTTCTTGTACCAGCTTTCAAGGTACTAAAATTTGAGTTTGTGTGCAAATTCATTGGTCCTGATGAACCCTGGTACCATGATATATTCACCTACTTAAAAATAGGAATCCTCCCTAATGACATCAACCCAAATCTTGAGAAAACCTTCATAGAAAATATCATCCCACTTCATACTTATAGGTGACACCCTTTATTGTAGGAGTATCAAAGGGAGCCTATTATGATGCCTTAACCCTGAGGAAGATTTGACTACCTTAACAAAGGTACACAATAGTATTTGTGGATCACACTCTAGTTGTATGACCTTGGCCAAGAAACTATTGAGGATGGGGTACTACTGGCATACCATGGAGAAGGAAGCTCATGACTATGTCCAAAAGTATATAAAATGCTAATAGAATGGGGACCTCATCCATGCAGCAGCTTAGGAGCTCTAGCCAATCATAAAAAAATGACCATTTTCATAGTGGGGGCTTGATCTCGTAGGGAAAATAACACCGACCTCATCCAATGGCCACAAGTTTATCATTACCACCATGAAATACTTCACAAAGTGGGTAGAGGCCATCCCTATGACCTACATCATGGGGAATAAAATCTCTAAATTCATCCTAAATTACCTCATCTACTACTATGTTGTTCCCCAAGCCCTTATCTTAGATAATGGGACACCTTTAAAAAATTAGGATGTTCTTGAGCTATGCCAAAGATTTAACATCCAACATTGGTTTTCCACTCCCTACTACCCTCAAGGAAATGGTCAAGCTGAGGCCACAAAGAAAACCATTCTGAAGATCCTAAATAAAATGGTTAATGAAGTTGGTTTTGACTCACATCTACATTTAAACCCCACCATATGGGCCTACCAAACCAACATCCACACACCTGCAAGTGCAACCCCTTTCTCCTTGGTCTATGGATTAGAAGCAATCCTACCTATTGAGGTTGAGCTCCCATCCCTGATAACATCCTTGCATAATCTTATTATTGATGAAGAATACGGTGTGTGGTAGTTAAATGAGCTGGAGTTATTGGATGAGCGTTGCGTAGACACCTTGAATCATTTATAGGTCTATTAGAACTATCTCAAGAGGGGCTATAACAAGAATACCAAAATTCAGTCATTCCAATTCGAAGAGCTTGTACCAAAAGAAAATTAGAAGAATGTACCAAATATAGATAGGAAGGGAAAGTTTGAACTCAATTAGGTGGAACCCTTCATCATCACAACCAACTACAAATCATGAGCATATCAATTATCTACATCAAAAGGAAAACCCTTGTAAGATCCCATCAATAGCTCCCACCTCAAAATGTTTATGCCTAATTTTGTAAGGTATAAATCAAAAAATATAAAATAAAAATAAAAATATCCAAATAAAAAAAAAACTAGAAAAATGATTGAAAAATAGTAAGGAAAAAAATAGTCCTTTAGTGAAAACCATTTCGGTGGTGCTTTGGTAAAGTACCTTGATGAAAACCTAGGAATCAGGTGCCTTGTGTAAATAAAGCACTTCCCATCCACCACAAATTATTTGGCTTGTTCCACATCACTTTTCGATGCATTCACCCATCACATTTCATTATTCTTTCATCGCACATCCACGTCTACATCATGGCTCGATCTGGTGTATGTATCATGTTCCCTTTTAGTACTACTTGACACATTGCAAAGTTTAGTTTGTCTTGCATATAATAGGTTAGTCTATCACATCATGTTGGATGCATGCCCCTATACCTACATCAGATTAGATTCATGTATATCCTTGAAATATTTCATAACATTGGAAAATCCAAAAACATTCATAAAACCAAAAAATCCAAGAACATCCAAAACATATCAAAAATCAAAAAATAGGTCGAAACTAGGAATATTGAAAAACATAGTCCATTTCATTTGAGCTATGAGGCTTCTTCATGTATAACATAGGAAAGGATAATCTTTGATCAGCCCATGAGGCCCATAGGATAGGTCCTTGAGGTTTCCAATATCATAATAAAATGGCAATCCAATTGTCCATACTTCATTGATAAAAAATTTTATGTCAGTTGAACTACGCGGTCTTTGTGTGTATAATATAGGAAAGGATAATCTTTGATCAACCCCTAAGGTCCCTAGGATAGGTCCTTTAGGTATCCAATATCATAATAAACTAGCAATCCAATTGTTCATACTTCATCAATAAACAACTTTGTGTCAATTGAACTACGTGGTCTCTGCATGTATAATATAGGAAAGACTAATCTTTGATCAGCCCCTAAGGCCCCTAGGATAGGTCCTTAGATTAGGTTCTTGGTCAAAATCTCAGAAAACACCAAAATATTAGAAAATTTGAAAAAAAAAAATATTTGTAAAACATATCAAAAATCCCAAAACATCATAATATTGTGAAAACACCCAAAATCATCCATCCCATTTCTCTTTCACTTGCAATAAACATTCACTCACAATAAATTGAATGCCATCTACAACCTTTAGAAAAAAAAGCATAAATAAGTATGGAAATTTAATAAAGTGTAAACTTAAGTGTAAAGGTCTTAAGTCTAGGTCAATAGGTAAACAAGTTAGTCAACTCTTGGTATCAACAACCCATCATTCCCTTAGTGTCGAAATCTTCTAATAATCATGTCCTAGGATGCATCTTTCCTACAATGGACATCAACATCAAGTATCACTGTAGTTTTAGTCTTGGCTACAGGTATGAAGAACATTGGCTTGTTTATTTATTTGATCTTTTCTTATAATTTATCTTATTGCACTTATTCCAATGACCTCTTGATGATGTCTACCAATAATATTTAGAAAATAATGAATGGGGCATTGAACATTATCTTTTGTTTGTCATGGTTGTTGGATGTTCTTGTAATATAAACTTGGTGAATACTTACTTTGTTAGGTGTATAGGAGGAGGTTTTGGATGGTTTGTTGACTATTATATTGGAAGGTTTTTCCTTTTTATGATTTGGTTCGAGCCATTTGAAGCATTTAAAGTACATCCTAGCAAAGTTTCCATATGTCAGGTGTGAGCAAGGATACTCCTATCTATTTGCTGAGTCAAATTCCATCACACTAGATACCATTCCATTCTAGTTATCCATACCTTGATGCATCATATCTACGTGATTTATCAGGCATAAGGTAAGTTTTATCATTTATGTCCCAATCCCTCAATAATAAAATCATCATCAATCATCATATCTAATAAAGTCTTGATGACTCATGAACTTGTTGGACTTTTGCATCTTCTCAAAATCAAGGGTTCGTCCCTCTCATTCTTGAATCCTCTTTCATGCTAACATTGTAATAGCAATACATCCATCCCACATCCACAAATTGTTAGCATCCTACATAATCATGGCATATCTTCATAATAGGAAACATCATCCATTCATTGCATCATCATATAAGTTGTTTAGCATAATATAGATTTGTTATTCTAAGCATCTTAATTCATCTCATTTTGCATTATCATTATCATAATATAGATTTGTTAGTCTAACCATCTCATTTCAATATCTTGAGCCTATTTTCCCAAGCTCACCTATTTTCTACAGCCAAACCATTGTTTAAAATTTATCACGAGATCAACCTAAAAAATTAGAATTTTTGCCCAATCTCTCGAGGGGGCAGTGTAGCAACATAATTCTTTCTGCTGGGGCAACAATGGGGCATCCAAAAAAATAAGAATTTTTTTAAATTTTGATCTTGGTAGTGTTATTCTTTGAACCAATGTAGCAGGTACATCGCTTCAAAGAGGGAAAAAATCTACACTCAAATAGTCCTGATTGATACTATGCATCTAATTCTAATTAATTAATATCATTTCTTCCTAAATCATTTATGCACTACCCAATTAATTAATTAATCTTTATTATTTTGTTAAATTCATCAATTTATATTATTAATAAAGTAATTAAATTTATTCGATTAATTCACTTCCTGCTCACTAATGTTCACCACATTTAATTAAATAAATAAAATTATTTAATTAAAACCCTAAAGTCCTCTCATTTGATTAAATAAATCAAATTATTTAAATCAAATGTCATAAATCCCCTAACCCACTTGAGTTGATTTAATTTTGAATTAATTAACTCTAATCTCCTCCTAATCGTCACTACCCATTTCTCTAGATTTTGACTTGAGAAACCTTGATCAACTAACCAACTTGCACATGAAAATAATTTCTTCTAATTAACTAAATAACCTATTTTCCTCACAATGGCATATTCCTAGGAATATTCCCCTCAACCACCCATTCATAAATTTACCTCCAAAAGGCTTCTACTGCCTCTTACAAATTGTATAGTTGGAAAATTGCACCCCTTGCAATTTCACTTACATGTTTGCATTTTCTTTAGTGTTCACTCCCCTAGAAATTTTGTATGCTCACTTTAGCCCCTACATCAACATTTTTCACTTCTTAGGATGATCCAACACCCCTTTTCAGCAGCCACCCTTACGTGTTTGCTTTGCATCGAACCTTATACTTTTCCTATTTGCGATATTTTCTAGCATGACATTTCCAGAAACGAGTGTGACATGCGGACGTCTACACGACATGCTAGTGTCGTGAAATGTTTCAATATTCAAATGACTATTTTTATGCATGTTTTCCAATTGGAATCTAGTTTTGTGGGTGGTAACGGTTGGGGACACCTTGAGATGGCTCAAGAAGATTCTATTACCCCCTATTCTATCTTTTTAATCCATTCTTTCAATCCATTTTGATCTCTCCTTGGGTTCTATCTTGAACTTTCCTCTTCTTTCTCACTCTCTCTTGCTTACACAACTCCATACAACTTACTATAGAAGCACTCTCACATCTTTGCAGCCCTTGGCTCTTGCATGTGATACCTTCCTTGTCTTGTGCTTGTGAGCATCTTGGGATTTCACACATCCTCTATCTATTGCATCTACATATCATGGTACAAGTTCTCCTCCTCAAGTGGGGATTGATTTTATCACCTCTTTTGTGATACAAGTTCTCCTCCTCAAGTGGGGTTTGCTTTTATTACTCATACTCTGTGGTGCAAGTTCTACTCCTGAGTGGGTTTCACTTTCACCACATGATTTTTCCATTTTGTTTCATCTCTCTCTTTCTATCTAGTTTTCCATGGAGGTGGGAACACCAAAATGGGGATTTGACTAAGACAAACCCCTATAAAACCCAAAAATTTCTCTAGATATTACATATGCAAGTTTTGAAGACATTTTTGTGCTAAAGGCTTCATTCCTTGTGTGGTTGTGAGCATATTCTATCTCTTATTCTCTTACTTTATCATTTACTTTACTTTGTTCTAGTTCTATTACTTTAGGTTTCCTTCTCACATTCTATATATTCTTAGCAATCAAATTGATAGTAGCCACTTTTCAATTTTCTGTGACATTATCGCTTTCTAGTCCGTATGAGATGCCAGTGTGTCGTGTTATTGCTCATATTCTACATTGAAATCCTTTGGCTGAGAGCTTGTTAGTTTGTCTAGAGAATCTATGTGACCTACTCTTTCTGATTCTAGAACTATCACGATGTTCCTTGAGGTAGTTTAGGGAAGTTCCTCCGTATGAGGCTCTCTAAATGAAGAGAAATCGTGAGTAGTGAATCCCCCTTCTCTACATTTTGGTGAACCCGACGTGAACCGAAAAGTAGGAATTTATTTACCCCTACTTGGTGGGGTAATAAATTTTGACTCGGTCATCATAATTCAAAACCATTTGAACCGTTGGAAAGGTCTCCTAGAGAACTAGTTCAGTCCCTAAAATACCGTGCCTTTGACTATGAAATTTTGGGGACCGACGCAAGTTATGAAATCAAATTCCACTCCAAAGACCTTTGAAAATGGAAATTACTAGAACATATAAAATACCAAAAAAATCCAAAATGAATTGAATATCTTATTTTATTAGTTCAATATCTAATTATATTCAAAATATTGATGATGTTCGATTTCATGCATGGGACGGTGACTTGGCTTTACCCATGTCACTTGGTTTCTTTGATCCTTCTCATGAGAATCCTCTTGCTTTGGAGGATATCTTTTTGCAAGAAGATGAAATCATTGATACCTTTCTTAATATTACTCTACCTTCTTTTCATTCCAATGCACTCTCTTCTAGAGATAATGCATTAGTGAATGATGAATTTTTTCATCCCAATGCATTCTCTTCTAGAGATATTACATTGGTGAATGATGAATCTCATATTTATTCCAATGCACTCTCTTCTAGAGATGGTGCATTAGTGAATGATGAATCTCCATCCACATTTGATCCTGTTTGGATCGATGTTGAGAGTATTTATTCAAATAATTGTTCTACTAGTTGTGATGATTCTATAAATTTAATCTATGTCTCTACTGCCCCTCAAAGGCCTAAGAGATTGATCATCTACCTAACTCCAACTACCCCTTCTCCTAAAGGGTTTGTTCTATTAATGGTGTTCCATTTGATAGTGACTCTCTTGATCTTTCTATAACTCCCTCTTATAGAGTAGTAGCCCATACTTATGAGAATAAAATGAATAAACAACCAAGTCTTCCTTCAAATCCTAAACCTACAACTAAAGCACTGAATGATTATGATCTTTTCGAGCAACTCTAAGTTACTCCAGCTAAGATCTCCCTATGGGAATTTCTTTAGTTTTCTCTAACCTACCACTGTATGCTTCAAGAAGCCTTGCAAAATATCCTCTTGTTTTCTTCCACTAGGCCGACAAATGTTGATGCATTGATGGTGTATATTCATGTGGATTCACCAAATATCACATTCTATCATCAGGAACTCCCACCTTCGGATGTATAGAAGCAAGAAGACCCTCTAATGATAATAATTAATATTAATAAAATTGGCATTAGACACTCCCAGAGATGTCAGTTCGACACTAAATGTATGCAGTATTGATCTATTGTCTAAGACTAATATTGATTCATCTTCTTTTAATGCTTCTTCTATTGTCATTCATGGGTTTGATAATGTTGGTCAACAAGCTCTAAGTACAATAGTATTACCTTTGTAGCTTGGACCCATTACTATACCTACTCTAGTGTATGTTATGCCAAAAAAGATACCATATAATCTTCTTCTTGGTAGACCATGGATTCATACTATGGGTGCAGTCCTATCTACCTTGCATAAATCTATTTTCATTTGCAACAATCGAGTAGTCACAGTTAAGGTTGACCGTGATGCCATGCACTTATGTGAGATGGTGATTATTGGTCAAGTTTAAGTTGTGCCTACTCTTATTCCTTCAATGTCTTCTAATGTATCTATGTTTACTCTAGTAGTACCTACTACAAACGATACTTTTGAGATAAATGTCCCTGAATTAGATTCTTCTGAAGCATGGAATTCTAAGTCTACCTCTTCTCATGGGAATGCATCTCTTGGTGATGATTGGGGTTCTCTAGACTTTATAGATTCCTTCATTAGAGAATCTAAAGTTGATCTAATTCACTTAGACCTTCTGATGGCATCCTTCACACTCGCTATCAAAGATGATTACTCTTTTCCATCATGGGATAATGTGAACATAAATTGTAATGTTCTTAGTGTTGATCCTCTTTTTGAGGAAAATGATTATGCTTGTGCTAAATAGGATAATTTTGGTAGTCCTATAAAAGAGGATGATGACAATCCCATAGAATATTATGTTCCCCCTTGTTGGAATAATACTCTCTATATAGATCCCCCCTCTTCTCATGATTTACAAACACGTTATAGCCCCAAATTTAAGCTTGTCTCTAAATGTTTCTATGGACATAAAGGTTGTGGGATTAATGAACAAGGAATTACGGTCCCTATATAATGTGTACCCTATAAGCGTAACTTGGGGCTTGGTTTCTTGAATGAACAAAAAAAGCCATGGTTGAGTGTTGACATGATGTCCGCTAAACCTCGTTCTCATGCATTAGTCCATCCTCCTTTGTCTTCTATATTCGTATATTCTTCATGTGAGTAGTTAAGTCTTTCTCCACAAGAGAAAGGGTTGTTTCCTTCTCCTCATTCTTTTTTTGAGCAAGGGCATATTTTGTTTCGACTTCTAAAAGCCTACTTAATTACTCTTACTTCTCCTATATGCAATAGATTCCATAAGAATTATGAAGAAAAACATTCTTTCTATGCATACCATCAAGTGCCTGGTCATTCTACTAGTGAATGTAAGGCCCTAAAAGATAAAGTAAAACAAATTCATGATTCAAGTGCCATCCCTCATTTATTCATTGATACACCTGCCTCTTCTTCAAATGGCAAGTGATATCAAGGTTTACCTCTATATTGTTCTAAATATCTTGCATGGTTATCCTCCCTTGTATGTTGGGGAAGCTGATGGATTGTTTTGGAGATGTTTTTCCCTCTTAATGACCCCCTATCTTCTCTATTTCTTTCAATTGAAGTGTCCCTTGAGTGTACCCCTTTCTCCTTTTGAAGGGTTCTTGAGGGAACCCTTTGATTTTTTTTCTTAAATGAATTGTGTGGCATCGAGCTTTGGGGCAACCTAACTAGACCTATTTCATGCATTCACGTATAGCTTGGGGGAAACCTAAATAGACCCTTCTTTTCTATGATTTTCCTACAATACAACTTGTCACACATAAACTTCTCTGATTTGTCTTGCTCTGCAGGACTGAGAACTTATAGATCTCCTTTGCATCCTTTTCTTTCTGATAGGGGTTCTCCTCCTTGAGCGGGGATTTATTTTATCACTTTGACTCTATGATATGGGTTCTCCTCCTTGAGTGGGGATTTCTTCTAGTTTTTTACTTTTTTTGTGATACAGGTTCTCCTCCTCAAGCATGGATTGCTTTTATCACCTTTGCTTTGTGATATAGGTTCTCCTCCTCAAGTGGGGATTACTTTTATCACATTTTCTTTGTGATACGAGTTCTCCTTGATCAGTGATTGATTTTATCACCTTTACTCTGTGATATGGGTTTTCCTCCTCGACCAGGGATTGCTTTTATCACTCTTTCATTCATTTCTATCTTTCTCTTCTTAGTTGTATATATCAGATCGAAGATCTGCATCTTCTTCATCCTGACTATATTCTCTTTGTCTCTTCAACATCTCAGAGTTTTTCTATGTATTATTTTTAATTTGGGGATGACACATGGTACTGAGACAACCTTCTACATCAAGGTCTCTTTCACTTTGCTGACTCAAATCCTTAGCTTTTTATGTTCTAACATTCTTGTCTAGTGTAGGTTTTTTCTTGTCTAATGCATTTTTTTTGCAGGTCTTTAGCTTGGGGGCATGCTTCTGTGGTTTGAAGATTTTTTTCTTCCTCTATAGTATCCTTTTGGCATATGATGTTATTTTAGTTTAGTAGATTTCCTTTAGTGTGCATATTAGTGTAGATTGATATGCCTGCTAAAGTGGCAGAAAATGTATAGTCGTAAAATTGCACCCTTAGAAATTTAACTTACATGTTTTCATCCTCATTAGTGTTCACTCCCATTGAACTTGTCTAGGCTCACTTTAGCTCTTGCATCAACCTTTTTCCCTTCTCAAGATGCTCCAACATCCCTTTTCAATAACCACTTGTGCATGTCTGCTTTGCATCGAACCTCATGATTTTCCCATTTGTGTCATTTTGTAGTGTGACATGTATGGACACTAGCATGACATGTGGATGTATGAAATATGTTCTAGCATCCTACAACGTTTCAACATTCAAATGACTATTCCCATGCATTTTCACCACTTTTCATCTAGTTTTGTCGATGGTAACGGTTGGGGATGCCTTGAAACGGCTCGAGAAGGTTCTATTTCCCCTATTCTCTCTTTTTAATCTATTATTTTAATCCTTTTGGCTCTCTCCTTGGGTTCTACCAAGAACTCTCCTCTTCTTTGTCACTCTCTCTTGCTTGCACAACTCCATACAACTTACTATAATAGAAATCTCATATCTTTGTAGCCCTTGGCTCTTGAATGTGATACCTCCCTTGCCTTGTGCTTGTGAGCATCTTGGGATTTCACACATCCTCTATCAATTGCATCTATATATCATGATATAGGTTCTCCTCCTTGATTAGAGATTTCTTTTATCTCCTCTTTTGTGATATAGTTTCTCCTCGTCAAGCAGGGTTTCCTTTTATCACTCACACTTTTTGGTCTAAGCGAGACACCAAGGCACCATGCTATTGTCTATGTTCTACATTGAAATCCTTTGGCTAAGAGCTTGTCAGTTTGTCCAAAGAATTTTTATGACCTGCGCTTTCTGATTCTAGAACTCTCATGTTGTTCCTTGAGGTAGTTTAGGGCAGTTCACCCCGTGAAGCTCTCTGAATAAAGAGAAATCGTGAGTAGTGAATCCCCCTTCTATACACAAAGGTCTTAAATACTCTTACAAGAGCCACCTTTTCCTTAAGTGGCCTCTTACATGTCATCTTGTCCATCTTACATCCCAAGAATTTTCATTCAATTCTCTTACATTCTCTTACAAATCCATCTACCTACCTTAAATTCTTCACATTCTTCAAAATGTGCTCCACACATATCCCCATGACTTTCTCTAACCTTGTGAAAAGTTTTACAATGATATTGGTCCCCATCTTAGTCCCCAATTCATGAATTTCATCCATTCTTCAACCCTTCATTCCTATAAGTAGAGGCCTCTTCTACTTGAAATGGATCCACAATTTTAACCATTGATACTCTACCCATCTCATTGCTCAATCACTTGCTTGTTTATGTCATTTTAGCTAAGATTTCACTATCTCTTTACATCAAAGACATCTTCACATCAAGGGATCAAGATCTTATCATAATGGATTGGGAAAGGGAAAATTTTCACATCAAAGTGGCACCAATTCCCCTATGGGATGATGGTTTGAGTAGCTTAGAAAAATATTTCATATTCATTTGCTTGTTGATTCATAGTAGTTTGATAATATTTTCATCTTATTTGCATGCTCAACAATTTCATGGGGAATATTTTATTTGGCTTCTTTAAATTGACTAATATGCTTGTATTTGTCCATGTTTGAGCAAGTACAAAATTGGCATCACAACTCGCATGTGCCTTACTATTCTTTAGCTTATTCACGTTTCTTTATGTGATTGCATGTACGTAATGTGATCCCCCATGTTTTTTCATTTGATGTATCTCTTTCTTTTTGTATTCCTCTATATGTACCTTTATTCTTCTCTATTTCATAATCATTTTTAATTTGTCTTGTGTTTTCCTCTTGGGAATGACACAAGGCGTTGAGACATTTAGGTCTCTTTCATATTGACCCAAAATATTTTTCCTTTATCATTTTTCATATGTCTTGTGTTTTCCTCTTGGGGATGACACAAGGCGTTGAGACATTTAGGTCTCTTCCATATTGGCCCAAAACATTTTTCCTTTATCATTTTTCATGTCTTGTGTTTTCCTTTTGGGGATGATGTCAGGAATCGAGACATTTAGGTCTCTTCCATGTTGGCTCAAAAATATTTTTCTTTATTTTCGCTCTCTTTGTGTCATTCTTCCAGTTCTATGAGTATTTGGGGAATGATGGCAATTTCATGCTCTATGGAAAAATTGTAGCAAAGACATACTAACCCCAAATTCATATATCCCTTATGTATTTGTGGGGGCAACCCTTCCTTCCTATTTCATGATGCAACTTTATTTTGGAAACATATGACTTGGCATAGGTTTTTTTGAGGAAAGTCCCCATGTTGTAGGAACAAAAAAATGGTTACTTTAAAGAAATATCTCACAATGATGGTGTATACAATGCTTTAAATTGGGGGCATACATTAATATCTTTTGGCATATTTCATGGCATGATTTTATTTCTTCTTGTGATGCGTCCTTTTCTTGGTGGTGTCAATGGGTTTGGTGTTCTACAAGAGTATACGATCTCCCTTCGTGGCATGATGCAAATGAGGCATCCCATAAGTGGTGATTTGACATCCTAACTTGTCCTCTCTTGGAGACATTAGGCACAATGCTCCCTAATAAGAAGACCTTACACGAACAAAGAAAATTCCCCTTTAAGAAAACTTTACATACATTTACAAAAGAATTACATTGTGGTGCCTTATTGAAGCTATCAAGAGGATAGCTTTGATAGGGGGTATGTGCAGGATCATCATGGAAAAAATAGGCCCTTAAGTGGCAATAAATTTAGAAAAATCAGACTTAGGCAACTTGACGTAAAAATTTCAATAACTTATCTATATTATTTCAAAAATATATAAGAATAGAATCTGTAGAAAATTGAATTTAGTTTCTAAAATACTAGGTTTATTTTAAAAATAAAAAAATCTATTTGATGGAAATTTGAAATTTCAATGCAGTAGTACTTAAATTATAGGGAAAAAATAAGAAGTAGGTGTATGTCTAGCCACCCTAACCACAATAAAATGATAATATTTTTTTATAATATTTTAGATATAAGTAGAGGACTAGTGTCCTGATGTGATGCATATTTTTTTGTAATTTTTTTCCAAGAAAATAATTAATTATTTTATTACAACTTTTTAAAAATATAAAAACTCGTATGTCTGACCACCTTAACTTGTTCAAAACTTCATGAAATTCAATTTTTTTTTTTTTAATCCTATAGTATGTGAAGAATAAAATGTGACACATGTTTTAGATTCAAAAATGTGATACGTTTGAAAGCTATAGATGTTTTTCAATCAACCTATCAATCGGGAATTTAGTTGTAATTCAAATAGAAAATTAATAATAGTAATTTATTAAATTCAAAGTAAAGAATAATTTATATTGGTGGAAAGCTGGGAATCTCCTTTAAAAACCCTTTTTGTTTCATCAATTTTGGGTTAAAAAAAGGTCGCCAGCCACATGGGTCATCAAATCACTTACATATCACCACTTTTTGGCCCATCATGATCCTGCACATACCTAGTTTTAGTGTGATGAGAATCTAACACACTAGAATTCCTTTCTGATTATACGGTGAGAATCTGACTCACTGGCATTCGTTTCTCAATAAACCACCTCGTTTGGAAAACTCACCTAGTGGACAAACTGAGGTTTCACTACCCCAGAGTGAGTAGCATACATTATAGACAAACAACCCCATTCCAAAATCCATTGAAATGGTTGTGCTTGATCCTTTTTGTTAATTTTCCTTGGGCTTTGACAGGGTATGGTTATGCATCTTTGTTATTTTTGCATACTTAAGTTTGTTCAATGTCTACTTTAGTGTGAGTTTAGCATGGGGTCATCCTCTCCCTAAAGTGGGGGAAACATGTAGTAATGAAAAAAGTATCATTTTCCTTACTTGGTCATGGGAATAATTGTCATTGAACTAACCTAATGTTTCCTAGGTTTATTGTTGTAATGTGTTGTAACACATTCACATTGATCTTAGGCCCCCTTTTAATAAAATGTACTTAATTTTAACCCTATTTTAGGTGTTGTAAAGTGTTGTAACACACTTTCACAATAATCTAGGGTCATCTTAATTAATTTTGGTTAATTAGAGTTAATTAGCCCCTTTAATTCAAATGTATGCCTTATTTGTGGCAACTTCTGAAGATCCATCCCAACACCCATAATTCAAATTGTAAAACATTTAATTGGTAAAATTTGAGGTCCTAGAAATTGGTGTTAGGACCCATTCACCTAGGTGGTGAATGGGTCCTCCCTCTATAGGACCCCCTTTCTTTACATATCTGACATGGTTTTTTGATGTTCTCTCACCCCCTGAAGGCAAGGTCCTAGAAACCAATTCCAAGACCCATTCAACCTAGGTGGTGAATGGGTCCTCACTTAATTAGGACCCCATTTTTGCATTTGATTCTAGCAGGATTTTAATAATATTCATTTCTAGATCTGGTGTTAGCTCAAATTTTTTGAATTTTAGGGTTATTTCTTACATTTAGTATAAATAAGGGGTTAATTCACATTATTTCAGCTAGAAACTTCAAGTATTAATGCATTATAGAAAGCTTGAGTTCACAAGAGAATTTCAAAGGAATATTTATGGAGTCTTATTACAATAATTCAAGATCATTCCATCATGTCTAAGGCATAGTGCATTAAATTTTTTTGAGCTAAGATAGTTGATGTAGCATTGAAGATCTACTTGCAATAATTGATATACATCCTATTAAAGATCAAGATATACTTTCTTAATGGCCACTTCATGTTAGATTGTAGATTTATAATCCAAGAAAACATCCAAATTATCATCAACAAAAAATTTCATGTTTCATGCTTCAATTTCATTATCTCATCATTTGGTTTAATTACCTACAAGGGGTTTGACTTAGGCAAACCCCTATTCACTAATAATAAACAATTTTTTCTCCTCATGAGTTTTTTTTTTTCAGATTTAAAGGTTCAAGATTAAGTGGAGAAGAATTTTAAAGAAAAATTACAAAAATTTTCAAGTTGCAAGATTGACCTTTATTGTGCAAGAATGAAGAAAGGAAGATACAAAATTTATTATAGGTTTTTGGGAGCTAACAACAGAGGATATGAGAGTGCATACATTAAGAAAAATAACCTAGATCTTAGTTTCAAGAACCCTAATAGGGACCCATTCACCACTAAAGGAGAATAAGTCCTTTATGCCCTAAAAACAAGCTTCTTGCAGCAAGGTACACACCATTTTGAGCTCTAAAAACTCCCTTCATAGTTACTATAATAGTTAGGGTTAGTTTATAATTTTTATTTGCATCATATCTTGCACATATTTGAACATTTCATAGCAAAAACTTATGGTTCATCATCTTGATCTATCCATCTTGGTGGTGAACTTCTATTTTTCTATGTTTCACCAAATAGCCAAATTAATAAGGATAATATAGCCCCTAAAAGTATAGTAGTTAGAAGTAGTACTTATAGGGTGGTGAGGGAACACTCTTCCCCCCTTGAAAATAAACATGTAAGAATGTGAGAACATGGTACCATTTCACTAGAAGACCTCATGTTTGATGGGGAAATGGAGGTTATCCAAGCTGAGAAAATCTTTGCTCCTAAGCCCTTATATATTGAGGTACCTAGGGAAAAATAAAACATTCCCCCAGGTCAAAATAATGCTCAACAATTAGCCTTAGAAATAATTTAGGAAAAATTTGTGGAAATAATAAAAAAAATCTCCTCACCAACCAATTAGCTTTAACCATAGGATCAACCAGTAACCCTAACCTAAAAAATGGTCAATGAGGAGACTAGGAAGGAATATTTAATATCTCATTTCAATATTCTTTTCTTAGGCTTAGATTTCAACCCCTCTTCTTTGGCTAATGACTCAGTTACTCCAAAGGAGGACTCAAAAAAAATAAAAATGAAAGATAGGCCAAAATATTCTAACTCTAGTGCTGAAATGAAAACTTCAGAGAAGGTAAAGGATGAAAATATGCCAAAGTGTTTTTGTGGGTTGTATAAAAAAATAAAAAATTATCCCCTCTTCTAACCCTCAATGAATTTGAACATATGCAATTGGAATGTTGGAGGGTTGGAATCACCAAATTGAAAGTATGTGTTTAGAGAATTCTATAAGAATAAGCAATATCTAGATATTTTATGCTAATAGAAGTGTAGTAAAATGCATACCCTTGTATTTTCACACTTTTTTTGGCCCGCCTTGCTTTATTTATCCTTCTTTATGGCTTAATTGGTCCTATTTTATGTCCACAAGCCCTGTGAATGACTTTGATTGGTGTGTCCTTGATTTCTAGTCAGGACTAAAATGCCACTAAGGGCATCTTTGTCCCCTTGAGGTCTTGGGACCCTAATTTTGAGGTATCTTATTTGTGCCCCTTTTTGGTGTTTGTGCCCCAAGTTTCATCACTTGGGACTAAGATGCCACCTAGGGCATCTTATTCCTCGAGTCGTTTTTGAGATTTAATTTCAAATTCTGGTGAGATTTAACCTCCTTCATTTAATGAATTAATATGTCAACTTGGTATGATAAATTTTTGCAATATTAAGCATAGATAAGTATAAATACAAGGTTCCTTCACTCATTTTAACAAGCCTTTTGTGAGAGCATTCATAATAGAATAATTGATTTCACAAGAGCATTCAAGAGAAATTCATCAAGCATTTGGAGTCATCATAAGGATTCAAGCATCATGTCAAAGGCTATTCTTGCATCATGTGTGTTGTTTTCATAACATTTTTGATGTAGGGTTTTGATCTAAGCAAGCAAGAAATTCAAGATCTATCAAGAATTTCAAGATCCATATCTATTAAAGTCATTTCACACAAGTTTGAAACCATTACAAGGGTTTGGTGAGTTGTATAATTACATGTAAAGTTAATTCACCATTTCCTTCATCATTTCTATTTCATTTCAAGGTTTAATTACCAACAAGGGGTTTGACCAAGGCAAACCCCCATCCACTAACAATCAATAAGTTTTTCCATCTTGTCCATTTGTGTTTGCAGATCTAAGTTGGATACTTGGAGATCACTTGGAGTGAAAATCTATAAATGTTGCAATGATGCATTGCTAAGTTTTCATCTTCACAAAAACTCACCTATAGGTCAGATCTGGTTGTTTCAGAACCTGAGATATGAGAGGAAGCAATTACAGATTTGGGAGCTCATGACAACATTTAGACTTTTCAAAAGTTCAAAGTGCGACTAAAATGCAAACTTAGGCATCTTATTCCTCCACAACATATTTTTTAGAGATTCTTCGGGATTTTTTTCTAACATCCAAAGATTTTATGTTTTCCTTGAAAACAACAACGAGACTAAAATGCCATCTTGGGTGTCTTATTCCTCCAAGGCATATTTTGGCAGACTATTTACATTTCCAAAATCCTATTTTCATCACCAAGATTCATAGATACACATATCCTAACTTGGAGTTGCTCATTTTCAGTATTTGTAAGCTTCATTTAGCTTATTTTAATTGGTATGCATATCATAGTGTGTTTTCCAACAACAATGTCTTTTCCAAGCATTTTGTTGGTGGTGAACCCCTTAGAGATGAAACTAAACCCCTCCTAAGTCCTCCTAATTGTGTATTGGCTTAGCTTAAGAGGTTTATAGTCAGTCTTATTAGGGTTCTTAGGAAAATCCTTGAATAATTTAGTGGGAGAAAGAGTGGTGTTCTATGTAGATCTCCCCCTCATTTTTTCCCCTATAATAATTTTGGTGAACTATAATTTGTTTGAGAATTATTCCTTTTCTAATTTGGAGTGTTTTAGAGTCCTAGATCTATATTGGATTCATTGCATTTTGCATCTAGGGTTTCTTGCATCTTGCATTATTGAAATTGCATTTAGTGTTTCCTATTTTTGCATTAGTGAAAGTGTATATAGGTTGCATTCTTCCTTTCTTACATCATTAAACTTCATTGAAAAACTAAAAAGTGCATTTTTCATTCTCTTAATTGCATTGTTATTGCATTAAAATTGAAAAACTGCATTTCAATCTTGAATTCAATTGTTTTGAGTCATTGTTTTTTGTTGCATCTATTTACATCATTTTATGTTTCCAAACATCAGGTCCCTAGATAGGAAACCTAATAAATCTATTATCAAGCCAAAATTTTCTATTTTTCTTAGAAAAAATTATGCTAGGACTAAACCTCCCTTCTTGGCATCTTAGTCCCTCTTAGGTTTTTCTGCTAAGAATCCTCTCCTTGTTGTTTGCTGGTTGTTTTAGCCTTTGGAACTTCTGAATCTCATTAGGAGGAATAAAATGGCCTTAATAGAGTCTTAGTCCCTGTTGACTTTGACTCTTTAAATTTTTAGGGTTTGAAATTTCTTTTATGTGTTTTTGTGAGTTGCTTTAAATTTCTAGAATTGATGTTATTCTAATTTCTTTCATTTCAAGTGTATTTGTGTACATAGGAGATTGTGTTTATTTCATTTTTCATGGTTCGTTCTTGGTATGAGTTGTATTACTTAGTGTCCTACTGCTAATACTATGGTTAGAAAAAGTGTGAGACTCATGGCACAACATCATAAAACACTCGTTGTGGATCTTGGGTTATCAAGCTCTCTTACTTCTAGTATTGGAAGTAGTTCGCTAGGTATGGACCATACCTTTGACACCTCCTTTTTCATGCCTACCTTACCTACAAGTGTTATGCCAAGTGTTCAAACAATGGTTGATCATATTCCTCAAGAGAACATAATGAAAATACATGAAGACCTAGCCCATTTAAAAGATAGTGTGAGTACTGAAAACATTTATAACATTGTTATACTTTCCATAGATAGTATTCACTACATGATGGAAAGTGATGAAGGATTGGAAGTTGTGCATAATATAGCTCACATATTTGGAAAAAATCTTCCTTCCACAACTAATGATTCTCAAAATTCAAACAATATGCAAGAATGAAATAATACTCCTTCCTCTTCAACCAAAGCATCCATTCCTACCTACACAACACCTCAAGTGACAACAACGATGCAACCAACTAGTAATATCCCTTCTACCTCACACATTTCCACTTGTGCTCCTTATACTTATGTGGCATCTAATCTATTACCTCCTCCCACAAGCAATCCATTCATTTCCAACACATACACACCACCAACATAATCACCTCCATCCCACACCACAAGTAATGATCCTATAATTAACCACCCTTTATAAATCTTTTCATCCCTTCAACACCAAGTTTCTACCATAAATCAAAAACAAAATAGTCCACCTTCATACTATGTCATGAGTAATGCATTATCCTTGGAGATATTGAGAACTTTGGTGCCACACGGTATGGAGATCCCTAGATTTGAGAAATATGGAGGAAAGGGAGATCCTACTAATCATTTTAATGCCTTCACTTCTTTGTGTAGTGACTATATCCTTGAGGAAAATGTTTTGGCTAAAATTTTTCCCCGATCCTTGAAAGACATGGCCTTGGATTGGTTTTTTGCATTACCGAATAACTCAATTCATTTATTCAATGAACTTTTTGAGGTATTTATTAACCATTTCCAAGTTCACATGGTTCCCGAGATGACATTGACTGATTTGATCTTATGCAAGTAAAATTAAGGTGAAAAAGTCACTGACTTTATTTCACGCTATCAATCACTTTATTCCAAAATTAGTGTGAAGTTTCCTTATTCTCACCTCCAAAAGATGTTCATAGAAAACTTACACAACAAAATAAGGGAGAAGATCACCATGATGAAATTTCCTTCCTTCATGCACATATGCATTGCCCTTAGAGATTATCAAAATGCTATAAGTTCTAGTGAACCAAAAGCCACCCCTATTCATCCTAAAAGTCCTAAAACTTCAAACCAAAACACCTATCAACCTTTAAAAATACAAAATAAGAGTTTCATTTAACTAAATTCAACCTCTCAACCTACCCAACCCATTGATACCCAAGTAGCCACTATAAAGAAGAGTAATCCATATATATTTGGGGATCCACAAATATAATTTATTCCCTTACTCGACACCCTTCACAACATCATGACCCAACTCTTAAACAAAAACATGCTTACCTTACCTCCCATCTGACCCCTTGACCCTAGCAAACCATTACCTCCAAGATTTAGACACAATTCCCATTGTGCTTATCACCAACACAAAGGACATGACACAGAGCATTGAAAGAATCTTAAACATCTTGTGCAAGACCTCATTGATTCCAATCGTATCCTAATTGGAGGTTTGAATGACAAAGGTAATAATTTTGTAGCCCCTCCCAACCAAAACTTTAAAATATTTACCAATCCCATGCCCAATCATAATATTTCATTTGTTAAAGCTAGTGAAACATATAAGCAATCAAGAAAAAAATCCTATGGATACTAATGAACAAAGTCCTATTGATACAATCATAGGAGTGGTTGACATTGAGCCTCATAAATAGAAATCCATTGGCATTAATTTCTATTTAAAATAAATAATTAAACATGCACTTGATGGTCCTCTTTACATAGCCAACATAATCAATAATAATCCCAATCTTTGGATTTTAATTGATCCCATTTGTAGTGAGAATGTGATCACAAAATAAATCTTATATGTGCATGAACTCACTCAAGATAGATATAATAAACCAAAAGCATGGATCAAAATGCACATGATGGTTTTTCTTGTGCTACGATGGGCTCGATCACACTCCCTTACAAGTAGGACCAAAGAAATCAAACGTATCATTCTCTATCATCTCTAATTTAGAAAAATTTCATGTGAAGTTAGGCTACAAATGTGGTCTCATCTGTTGTCCATAAGTGCTTAAATTTTCTAGTTGGCAATGAGATAGTCACCATAAAACATAGTGGCTTTAGACCCCTATCTTGTAATATAAATTTATCCTTATAATATTTCTAGCTTGAGCCTATGGAACCTATAAGATAACATGAAGAATTCCTTTTCCTATCCTACAAAAAGTTCAAAGAAAAATGCATGACAAAACTATCCCTTGAAAAATTTACTCCACTCATGCTTGAACCTCGACCACCTAAAAAAGACAATGCTGAGCCTAAATCTCTTCCAACAAACCAGGACCCATCCATAAAAACACCCTCACTTGTTTCCTACAAGAGACCTACAGAAAACCAAATAAGTCCTAATCTTCCACCTAATTAAATTTATAAAGCAAAAGAGAAAGTGGTCAAATAGGAACCTATGGTTGATTCACCCACTCCTACATAAAATGAAAATAATAATGAAATAAATCACAAGGCTAGAGAGTGTAGAAGTATGCTTCATGCTATTGCTCAAAAGATGAATAATGACAAAAAAATTGAAAATCAAAATCCAAACTTGAAAAAGCAATAAAAAATGAGCCTCCTCTCTTACCCAAGACTGTAAATTCAACACAACAATTAATAGAACCTTCTATGGAGATTATCATTCGTCCTCATGTTCTAGTTAACTTGGATGATGATGAAGAAATAATTAAAATTGATGAGGAGGTGCATAATTAGTTGAATTTTTTATTTTCCTCATCCATGAGTTTAAATGATAACAACCATGATGATCCTTCTAAACTGAGTAATTCACCATGTGTTGAACCTGATGATTCTCCTAGTACAACACTTTATGTGATTCCTCTCGCTAGTGATTTTCATTCCACATATACTAAACAAGGTTGGGATGCAGATGACCTACTAGAAGGTTGATCTAAATATGCCTAACTAGTCTTTTTATTTTTCTTTTTTCTTTCATTTGTATGTGCATATTGTGATCCCCCATGATGTTTTGTTTGATGTTTCTCTCTCTTTGTGCATTCCTCTATTTGTACCTTCATTCTTCTCTTTGTTGTAAATTTTTTGCTTTTAAATTTATATTTTTTCTTATGTCTTGTGTTTTCATTTTAGGGATGATGCAAGGCATCGAGACACCCTATGTATCTTCAATGTTGACCCAAAATATTTTTCTTTTCATTCCTCTTTTGTCTCATGTTTTCCTTTCAGGGATGAAGCAAGGCGTCGAGACACCCTATGTCCCTTCCATGTTGACCCAAAAGATTTTTTTTTCATTTTTATTTTGTCTTGTGTTTTCCTTTTGGGGATGATGCAAAGCATTGAGACACCATATGTCTCTTCCATGTTGATCCAAAAGGATTTTTTCTTTTTTCTCTCTTTTTGTCATTCTTCCAAATTTTTGTGTATTCGGGGAAAGATGACAGTTTTGAGCTCTCTAATATCATTGTAGCAAATATAGATACTGACCTCGAATCCATAGATCCCTTATGTGTTTATGGGGGGAAACCCTCTTTTGTATTCTATTTTACATGTTTGTCTACTTTAAAGTAATTTCTCACAACATGGTGTTTAGTAATTTCCTTAAAGTATGGGCATATATTGGCATTATTTTGGCATGGTTTCATTTGCATTTCTTTTCCATGTTCCTTGATGCGATTTATTTCTTCATACGATGCATTTTCCTCTTTGTCTTGAGATTGGGAGTAATGTCCTTAAAGAGTGTGACCTATATCAACATATTATATTCCCCTTAGTGGTGTTATGATGCACTATGTCCCCTAAGTGGTGAATCTTTTATCCTTTGACTAGTCCTCTCTTGGAGACGTTAGGAATGATGTCCACTAAGAGTAAGACCTCACATGAACTAAGAAAAAACCCTTTCAACATCTTTATTTCTTGTGGTGTTGCATTTTAACTTTTGTCTTTATTAAATTCATGGAGGTATGGCTTTTAGTTCACTAGGTGAGGTGGGGCTCACCTAGTGAACAACTAGCTTCACTAGCCCATGTGATGGTGCATTTTTCCTTTGATCTTGATTAGAATCATGGAGGTATGACTTTGATATGGACTTATTGGGGCTCACCTAGTGGACAAATAGTTCCCACTATCTCTCATGAGTGTGTGTTTTGTTTTCATAGTGGACAACATGTTCTACTTGTAAACCCTCTTCAAGCCTAGACATGGTTCACCATTTTGGATGGCTAGTCAAAGCTTGATCTATTGCAGTTCTTTTCCTTTTTCCTTTTTCTTGTCTTTGATGGTGTATGTTAGTGATCTTATTTTGGCTTCATATATCATCCACAAGTGTGTTCCTTTTTTCCTATGTTGGTTTTCCATTGGATCATAATCTTGGTGGCTTGACCACCCTCTTGATTGTTGTCATCCTATCTTACTATCATTTGTACATTTGAACCCCTCTTGATTGCGTGGTTGGCTATTTTAGTGTGACTTTGAAGAAATTTCATCCACTCACTAAAGTGGGGGCTAAATGTAGTGTAGTAAAATGCATACCCTTGCATTTTCACACTTGTTTGGGCCTACCTTGCTTTATTTATCCTTCTTTATGGCTTAATTGGTCCTATTTTACGTCCACAAGCCCTATGAATGAGATATTTTCTACTTAATCTTGACATTATCCAATGCATAAGTGATCTATTAATGGCTTTGATTGGTGTTTGACTGATTTTTGGTTGGAACTAAAATGCCACTAAGGTCATCTTTGTCCACCTAAGGTCGCAAGACCTGAATTTTGAGGTATCTTATTTGGGCCCTTTTTTGGTGTTTGTGCCCCAAGTTTCATCACTTGGGACTAAGATGCAACCTAGGTCATCTTATTCATCATTGAGTCATACAATTTTGGGATATTAAGCATAGATAAGTATAAATACAAGGTTCCTTCACTCATTCTCACCTAATTCTTTTGTAAGAGCATTCATTATAGCATAATTGAGTTCACAAGAGAATTCAAGAGAAATTCATCAAGCATTTGGAGTCATCATCAAGATTCAAGCATTATTTCATAGGCTATTCTTGCATCATGTGTGTTGTTGTGCTAACATTTGTGATGTAGCGTTTTGATCTAAGTAAGCAAGCAAATCAAGATATATCAAGCATTTCAAGATCCATATCCATTGTAGCCATTTCACACAAATTTCCAGTGATTACAAAGGTTTGGTGAGTTGTAGCATTACATGTTGTTCATTCACCATTTCCTTTGTCATTTCTATTTCATTTCAAGGTTTAATTACCAACAAGGGGTTTGACCAAGGAAAACCCCCATCTTCTAACAATCAACAAGTTTTCCCATCTTGTCCATTTGTGTTTGCAGATATAGGTTGAAGACTTGGAGATCCCTTGGAGTGCAAAGTTTTCAAATTTTTTAAAGTTGAATTACAAAGTTGTTATCTTCATGGAAACTCACCTATAGGTTAGATCCGATTGTTTCAAAACATAGGATCTGAGAGGAAGCAATTGTAGATCTAGGAGCTTAGGACCACATTCAAACTTTTCAAAAATTCAAAATAGGACTAAAACACCACATTGGGTGTATTAGTCCTCCACAACATATTTTTCAGAGATTGTTTGGGATTTTATTCCGGCATTTGAAGAATTTGTGTTTTCCTCAAAAAATAGCAATGGGACTAAAATGCCATCTTGGCCATCTTATTCCTCCAAGGCATATTTTGGTAGACTGTTTACATTTCCAAAATCCTATTTGCATCTTTGGGCTTCCCAGGTACACATACCCTAACTTGGAGTTGCTCATCTTCAGTATTTGTAAGCACCATTTAGCTTAGTTTAGGTGTTTTTCATATCATAGTGTGTTTTCCAATTTTGTCTTTTCCAAGCATGTGCTTGTTGGTGAACCCATTAAAGCTAAAAATAACCGCCTTGTAAGTCCTCCTAATTGTGTATTGGATCACCTTGATAGGTTGATATTCAATCCTATTATGGTTCTTAGGACAATCCTTGAATGATTTAGTGGCAGAAAGAGTGGTGTTCTATGTAGAGGTCCCACTAATTTTTCCCCTATAATGGTGTTCTATGTAGAGAAGAATCAAGGGGGGCATACATCTATGCTCGAATGTAATTTATAGGAAAGTTAGATAAGAGGATTATATTTGAGCTTCTAACAAATTTTTGATGCAAAATGTGGGTCCTGAAATTGTGGTTTTGTAGGTAACTACACTAGGGGCTTCATTCTCCCTAATGAATCCATATGAGTATCCTTTTATAAAGTTACTTATTGAAGCAATTTAGCTTGCAAATGCACGTAGTGTCATATGGGCGCTAAAGTGAGGGATAAATGTAGTGTAGTAAAATGCATACCCCTACATTTTAACACTTTTTTGTGCCTGCATTGCTTTATTTATCCTTCTTTATGGCTTAATTGGCCCAATTTTATGTCCACAAGCCCTATGAATGACATATTTTTTTGGTTAATCTTGAAATTTTCCAATCCATAAGTGATCTCCTAATGACTTTGAATTGTGTGTTCCTAATTTTGGTTGGGACTAAAATGCCACTAAGGGTGTCTTTGTCCCCTCGAGGTCCAGTGACCATAATTTTGAGGTATCTTATTTTGGCCCCTTTTTGTTGTCTGTGCCCCAAGTTTCATCACTTGGGACTAAAATGCCACCTAGGGCATCTTAGTACTCCTTGAGTTATTTTTAGGATTTAATTTGAAATTTTGGTGGGATTTAACCTCCTTCATTTAATGAATTAATATGTCATCTTGGTGTGATATAATTTTTGGATATTAAGCATAGATAAGTATAAATACAAGGTTCCTTCGCTCGTTTTCACCTAAGTCTTTTGTGAGAGCATTAATCATAACATAATTGAGTTCATAAGAGAATTCAAGAGCAATTCATCAAAAATTTGGATTCATCATCATGATTCAAGCATCATTTCAAAGGCTATTCTTTCATCATGTGTGTTATTGTGCTAACATTTTTGATGCAGGGTTTTGATCTAAGCAATAAATCATTCAAGATCTATCAAGCATTTCAAGATCCATATCCATTGTAGCCATTTAACACAAGTTTACATCCATTACAAGGGTTTGGTGATTTTTAGCATTACATGTTGTTCATTCACCATTTCCTTCATCATTTATATTTAATTTCAAGGTTTAATTACCAAAAAGGGGTTTAACCAAGGAAAACCCACATCCACTAACAATCAACAAGTTTTTCCATCTATTCTATTTGTGTTTGTAGATCTAGGTTGGAGACTTGGAGATCACTCAGAGTGCAAAGTTTTCAAAGTTGCAAAGTTGTCATCTTTAGGGAAACTCACCTACAGGTTAGATCTGACTATTTCAGAACCTGAGATCCGAGAGGAAGCAATTGTAGATTTGGGAGCTCAGGACCACATTCATTTTTTTTAGAAATTCAAAGTGGGACTAAAACACCACCTTGGGCATACTAGTCATCCACAACATATTTTTCAAATATTCTTCGGGATTTTGTTTCGACGTCCGAAGATTTTGTGTTTGCCCCAAAAAAAAGTAGCAAGACTAAAACGCCATCTTGGGCTTGTTAGCCCTCCAAGGAATATTTTGGAACACTATTTACATTTAAAGAATGTTATTTTCATCTCCAGGATTCCTAGGTACACATACCCTAACTTGGAATTGTTCATTTTCAGTATTTATAAGATTCATTTAGCTTATTTTAGGTGTTTCACAAATCATAGTGTGTTTTCCAACATTGTTTATTCCAAGCATTTGCTTGGTGGTGAACCCCTTAAAGCCAAAAAGAACCCCCTACTATGTCCTACTAATTGTGTATTGGCTCACATTAAGAGGTTTATATTCAATTCTATTAGGCTTCTTAAGACAATCCTTGAATGATTTAGTGGGAGAAAGAGTGGTGTTGTATGTAGAGCTCCCCCTCATTTTTCCCCTATAATCACTTAAAAGAAATCAAAGTAATGGGGTTTCGTGTTGAATGTGTAATGAATTTTATTTGGAATAATGTGGTATTTTTCATGTCAATACATTGTAAAGTTAAAGGGGAAACATCCATTCTATAGCATCTTAAATGGGATAAAGCAATTTTCAATTGGCGGACCTCCCCATGTAATAGGCTTACATGGATTTCTTTAAATCTTGATTGAAAGGTAATGGGATATTTTTCACTCTATACATAAAATTAATATAGAGAATAGAATGATCTATGGAACTGGATGGTAGGGAATCTACCTAAGATCCCTTGGATTTGTACATGTGATTTTAATATGCTTGAAGTGAAACAAGACAAGAAAGATGGTAATGGTATGATCTAGAAAGGTGAACATTTTTTTTGGTTTAAACTAAAAAAAACCATTAACCTAGTTGACCCATTGGAACTTGGAAAATACACCTCTACGTCTATTTGGTATACTTGGTGCAATAATCAATCCTTGACCTAAAGGATATACTATAAATTGGATAGATTTTATGGGAATAGGGATAAGTTCCTTTTCAAGGGAAGACATGGTGAGAACTTTGTGGTTGTTCATCCCACCTCAATATCAGACCATTCAATGATTGAGACTTCCTTTTACTTGACTTTGCCTCTTCTCCATCCTTGGGTAGGACCTATTCTTTAAATTTGAATAGGTCCCTTCTCAATGATGGGGATTGCCTTAGTGGCATTAGAATGGCCATTCTCCATCTAAAAATTTGAACAGTGATCTAAACCCTATACAAAAGTGTGAATCCCTAATAATAGTTTGGAGAAGGATGTCTGAAATTGTTAGGAAAAATAAATCTCTAGATAGGAATAAACTTGAAAAAAAATTGCACCAAAATCTCATATTTTATGAATCTTTGGTCCAGGATAACTCTCCTAGCATGTAGATAGAAGCATGTTTGATGAGAACCACATCCTTGCTTAGGAAAATACAGAGTTACAAATTTAAAGGAAAAAAAGTAGAGCCAAGATGAATCGGATCCAAGATGGGGACAAAGGAATGAAATACTTCTTCAAATTGATTAGGCATAAATAGAGTAGAGAGGATATTTGGCTAATTGCAGATAAAGGAATTATATCTATAGTGTAGAAAATTGTACTACTTTACATTTTTACACTTTGTTTGGTCCCTCTCAATTAAATTAGAGTTAATTATGCCTTAATAAGCCCTATTTTACATCTAAAAGCATAATAAATTACATTTTCTGAAGGGGAAGCCTGACAATAATTAATGCCAACACATAATTAATTACCTTGAGCAATGTGTGTTCCAGGAATATGGGCGGTCCTCCCTAAGCATTTGAAACCAATTTTAAATATTTTTTTGGTGATATTTTCATGATCCCAAAATTATATTTAAATGTCAACTTGTAATGTTTAATTTTTAGGAAATTAGAAAATCATCTATAAAACCAAGGTCTTTTTATGAATTCAAAACTAGAGGTTTTTAATAGAGACTTCACAAGAGCCAAGATGATTTTCAAAGGTTTTCAAGAGTAAACTTCCTCATCACTTTTTTCAATATTCAAGATCTCAGGCATCATGTCAAAATTATCAAGAACCATGCATGTTTTTGGAGCTAACATTGTGATGTAAATTACAAGATCCAAGTCAAGATTCAAGTATCAAGATCCACATCAATTGAAGCCATTTCATACAAGATCAAGATCAATATTTTATATTTCCAAAGGTTTATTCAAGGGTTTGGTGAGTTACAAAATTGCAGGGTTCATTCATCATTCCTTTCATATTTTATTTCAATTCAAGGTTTAATTATCCAAATGGGGTTTGACCTATTGAAATGCACAAGACAACTAAGAGGGGGGTTGAATCAGTTGTACCAAATTACTTTAACTTCTAACCTTAAAAAATTCCAATTTAACTTAATCTATTATTAAGTGTAAACATGGAATGCATATAACATAAAGCAAACACTAGAGACACTAGATTTATGTGGAAAACCCAATGACCTAAAAACCATGGTGAGGATTAACTCACAATATAGTAGTAATACAATACTAGATACAAAGGATCACTACCAGAGGGATCACTACCTAAAAAGGACTCACTGTCTAGATACAAAGGCTCACTACCTACAAATAGAACTCACTATCTAGAAGGAGGCTCTCTTCCTACAAATAAAAATATAAATAATAAATCCACCACAATAGGTTCCACACATTCGTAGCTTAATCAAAGGATTGCAAACACCGTCAAATCACTTCTTTCAGGAATCTAAAACATCAAAGTACATCTTCCTTGATTCACTCTTACACACTATAATTTTTGCACTTGTTCACACACTTCACTTTCTTTCCTTGCAATTCACAACATCTTAACTGGCTTTTATACCATCTTCAACCATAGAAACTTTCTCGAAGGTCGATTATGCATCCTTCATTATAAAAATTCAAATTAGGTTGGATACTCAACATTATTGTGGTGGATAAGAATGAGAAAGGACCAATTACATATTTAATTAGGACCCAAACAACATCTTGGATCAATTACACCCTTCCTTAATAGATGCATAATCTCCATGTAATGTGTAAACACGAGGTCGGCCAAACCTAATGAAAACAATAATGAACTTTGAAGTATGTGCATCTACAACAAGATGATCACACATGGATCACCCAACATGCTTCACCAGACACTGGAACACTTCTTAGAAACCATCAGATACATTCATAACAACTACAACAATCTTCATGCACAAAACACTCTTCAACAGTCTAACCAGACCGAACAACAACACACAAAAGCTTTGGAACAAGCCTTCCATAACACCAAACCATAAGAAAATTTTCCAAACCATAAGAAACATAAATATTAACCTTCTTCCAGATATTCAAGCTCTGAAACAAACCACTAGAAGACTACGAAGAAAAAACAACTCTCCCAGTCCATAGATAAAAAGTTCTACCAAATCGGTTCACAGACCGGTGAACACATCTTTCACTGTCCATCTACCCAGAAGCTAAAAATCAAGATATATTATCTATTGAAGCTCATGAACACTACCCAAGATTTGCACATGCATAGGATCAACATAGAATAAATGTAGAGCACATTACCGGAGCATACTCAGAACACACACTCAACACTGTCTTTATTATTTCTTAATTTTATTAAAAGCACTTGGAAACAACACATTTGAACCTTCATAAATATAGCTCCATCTACTCTCAACACTTCTAAATTATCTCAACTATACATGTACCATGTGTATTCACTCTAAACCATGTTGACATCAATGACAACATTAATGACAACACCACCAAACACATCCATACTTGGAAAAATCTCCCCCTTTATCATTGATGGCAACACATGATGTTAAAAAACATCAAAGACAACATACTTACTCTCCTGCTTCTTCTTCTCTTTCTTTTCTATATTAGACAACCTGCACAAGTATTTTTGCACACTCATCTCCTTTCAACTTCTTCACATGAAACTCTCCCTATATTAAAATATGATTTTTCACATGATACTCCCTCCCCCTTTGACATCAATGGAAAAGAAAATTTTAGCATTAAATATCTTCCATATAAATATTTGATAACTCCCCCTTAGGAGTGCACCCACATCTCATACTACAAAAATGAAGCTCTCTACTCCCCATGAGGAGTATGCCTCAATCATCATTCCAAACCACAAATAATTTGTAGATCCACTTGACTGATGCACCTCTATGTGCACCTTGTTCAAGAAAGGAGTGGTAGTAACCCCTAACTTCCCCCTGAGATACTCAAAAGTATCCTTTGGAAGATCCTTAGTGAATATGTCAACAATATGTTCCTTAGTAGATACATAGTCAAGTCTGACTTCATTCTTCAACACTGTCTCCCTTAAGAAATGATATCTGATAGATATATGCTTTTTCCTAGAATGCATCACTAGATTCTTTGAAATGTTTATTGTACTTGTATTTTCAAAAAATATAGGGATAGGCTCATCACATATCACACCTATATCCTTCAATGTTTCCGTCATCCAAAGTACCCATGTCCAATAGGATGTTGTTGCAATATACCCAACTTCTAAAATTGACAAAGAAATTGAATCATGTTTCTTGCTCAACCATGAGACCATTATTCCTCCAAGAAAGAATGAACCACCACTTATACTCTTCCGGTCATCTACAAATCCAACTCAATCTACATCAGTGTAGGAATTCAAGGTGAAATCAGTATCCTTATGATACCATAGAGCATAATCTAGAGTTCCCTTTAGATATTTGAATATCCTCTTAAAAACTATAGCATGTGTCTCTTTAGCTTCTTCTTAAAATATTGCAACCAAACATACTACATGCATGATATAAGATCTAGCAGTAGTAAGATATAGTATTCCACCAATCATAGATTTGTACATGCTCTGATCAACTTTAAAAGATTCATCATCCTTAGTTTGCATCCGGTTACCATAGGGGTATAGATTGGTTTGGAATCATCCATTCCAAACTTTTTCAGAAATTCCTTAAGATACTTAGATTGTGAAATGAATATCCCCTTATTATTTTGATTCACTTTAATTCCAAGGAATAAATTCAACTCACCAATCATATACATCTCAAACTTTTTTTGCATCTCCTCTTGAAATTTCTTGCACATGCCTTCATTTCCACCAAAGATAATATCATCAACATACACCATAACTATCAACATTTTGTTTTTCTCAACTTTGAAATAGAGATTACTATCTATAGATCCTTTGGTTAATCCTTTCTATGTCAAAATTTTTCCAACCTTGCATACCATGCTTTGGGAGCCTGTTTAAGTCCATATAGTGCCCTTTTCAATTTGCAGACCATGTCCATTTTTTTATGATAACTGAAATCCTCTTGGTTGTTCCATGTACACCTCTTCTTCTAATTCTCCATTTAGGAATGTAGATTTGACATACATCTGGTACACTTTGAAATCTTTATGAGAAAAATATTCCAGAACATCTGAATAGCTTCCATTCTTGCCATCGGGGAAAAATTCTCTCCAAAACCTATTCCTGTAACTTTTGAATAACCTTTGCATACAAGTCTTGATTTATTTTTTACCACTTCACCATCCCCATTCAACTTATTCCTAAAAACCCATTTTTAATGAATCACATTCTTGTTTGCTGGTCTAGGGACTAGTTCCCATGTCCGATTCTTCTATATTTTCTGCAATTCATCTTTCATTGCTCTAACCCAATTGTCATCTTCACATCTCTCACTCACAGTCTTAGGTTCTATCTTATAAAGTAAACAAAAATTTACCTCAACCACTTTTCTTCTTGTCTTTACACCTTCACTTATGTTTCCAATTATATGTTCCTCTAGATGATTCTTTTGAACATATTTAGGAGACTTAGGAGCAGGTTTTGTAATCTCCTCTCCATCACTTTTCTCTTTCTCTTCCTTTTCCTCTTCTTGTATTTATCCATAGATAGGATCATGTAGTTCAACTTCACTTATTTCCAATGGTCTATGCATGACTTCATCATCTTTTACATTTGCACTTTCAACTATTTTCCTCAGTCCTTTATTGAAGCATCTATATGCTTTGTTGTTTGTTGAATATCCAAGAAAAATACCTTCATCACATCCTACATCAAACTTTCCAATATTATCATCTCTTTTAATGTAAAATTTTATTCCAAACACCTTAAAGTATTTAACAGTAGGAGTCTTACCATTCTATAGCTCATAAGGATTCTTTGTGTTGTTAACTCTGATTTGAACTCTACTAAGAATGTAAATAGAAGTGTGGATTTCCTCTCTCCAATATACTCAAGAACATTTTCTTATTTCATCATATTTCTAGCAGCCCCTTGAATAGTTCAGTTCTTCCTTTCCACAACTCCATTCTATTGAGGGGTTCTAAGAGAAAAATAATGTCTATTTATACCATGCTCTTCAAAAAATTCATTAAACTCACCATAAGTGAATTATCCACCTCTATCAGACCTTAGACATTTGATTCTCAAGTTTACTTTATTTTCTACTCTTGCTTTTAACACTTTGAATCTATCTAGAGCTTGATATTTCTCTCTAAGAAAAGTAACCCATGTCATTCTAGATTAGTCATTAATAAAAAGCATAAAATATCTATCACCATTATGGCTTCCTATTCTTGTAGGAATACAAAGGTCTGTATGAATCAACTCCAGCATTCTGGTAGATGATTTCTCTTTTCCTTTAAAACTACATCTTGTTTGTTTTCCCAACTGACAACTTCTACGAATAAAATTGGTAGGCTTTGTGATTCTAGGAAAATCTCTGACAACTTATCTTGAACTCATCCTAATCAGATTTTCAAAGTTTACATGTCCCATCCTCTCCTGTTCCATAGCCAACTTGCATTAATCTTAGAAACAAAGCACTGACCATCACTAATATTAAGTTGATAAATGTTTCCATGAGTTCTTCCTCCTGCTACTACATCTCTGGACCCTTTTCTGATCTCACAGGTATTATCCTAAAACACAAGCTTAAATCCTTTGCTACACATTTTCCCAACACTCAAAATATTATTCCTTAATCCCTTAATATAATAGACATCATCAATACTATATTTTCCATACCTTGCTTTTCCATTCTCCTCATAGGTAGAAATATCATCTACAGAAGAAGGACCACTAGCTAGTTCAACATATTTTGTCTCAACGGCTTTCCAAGTCTTGAACTTGAGAGAGATAAGATAACCTCTCATCTGCAATTTCCAGTTAGTATAATCAACTCCATCAAATATAGGGATTTGCAATTTGTCTGCCATCTAATCTACCTCAAGCGGTTAAGCTCTTATTTGAGGAATCAAAGCTTTGATACTGATTGTTGAAATGCACAAGATAATTGAGAGGGGTAGGTGAATTAGTTGTACCAAATTACTTTAACTTCTAACCTTAATTAATTCCACTTTAACTTAATATGTTATGAAGTGTAAACATGAAATTTAGATAATAGAAAGAAAACACCCAAGACACCAAATTTACATGGAAATCCAAATGAGGGAGAAACCACGGTGAGGATTAACTCACAATATAGTAGTAATGCAATACCAGATATAAAGACTCACTATCTAGATACAAAGGCTTCCTGCCTAGAGATCGGACTCACTGTCTAGAAGGAGGCCCATTGCTTACAAACAAAAAGATAAATAAGAAATCCACCACAATAGGTTCCACACATTCACATCTTGATAAAGGTATTGCAGACACCATCATCTCATTGCTTTCAGGAATCTAACACATCAAATTATTGTTGCCTTGATTTGCTCTTACACACTCTGCTTTTCGCACTTGTTCACACACTTCACTTTATTTCCTTCCAATTTTCAACATCTTGACTTAATTTTATGCAATCTTCAACCCTAGACACTTTCTCCAAGGTCAGCTATACATCCTTCATTTTACAAATTTAAATTAGGTTGGCTACTCAACATTCCCGCGATGGATAAGAATGAGAGAAGACCAATTACATATTTAATTAGAACCCAAACAACATCTTGGATTAATCACACACTTCCTTAATAGATGCATAATCTCCATGTAATGTATAAACACCACATCAACCAAACCTAATGAAACACCAATGAACTTTGAAGTGAGTGCATCTACAAAGAGATGATCACATGTGGATCACCCAACATGCTTCACTAGACACTGGAACACTTATTAAAAACCATTGGATACATGTGCAGCAATTGCAACAATCTTCATGCACAAAACACTCTTCAACAGTCCAACTAGACTGAGAAACAACAAACAAAAACTCTAGAATGAGCCTTCTGAAGCACCAAACCACAAGCAAATTTTTCAAAACATAGAAGACATTAGAATTAACCTTCTTCTAGATCCACAAGATCTGAAATGAACCACCAAAAGAGTACAGAGAAAAAAATCTCTTCCAATCCATAGACCAAATTTTTTGCCAAATCGGTTCACACACTAGTGAACATGTCTTTCATTCTCCATCAACTGAGAAGCTAAAACTCAAGATATATGATCAAGTGAATCTCATGAACACTACCCAAGATCCGCACATACATATGATCAACATAGAATAAATGTAGAGCACATTACCAGAGCATACTCAAAACATACACTCAACATTGTCTTCATTATTTCTTAATTTTCTCAAAAGCACTTGGCAACAACACAACTGCAACTTCATAAATATAGCTCCATGTACTCTCAACACTTCTACAGTATCTCAAATATACATGTACCACCTATAATCACTCTAAATTGTGTTGATGTCAATGAAAACATTAATACCAACACCACCAAACACATCCATACTTGCCACATGACCAAGGCAAACCCCCTTTCACAAAAAAAAAAAACATTTTTTTCCCTCTTGTGTTTGTGTTACAAATTTTAGGTTGAAGATGGATTGGATATCTCTTGAAATGCAAGATTGGAAAAGTTGTCAAAGTTGACGTCACTTCACGAAAACTCACCTACAGATCTGATTTCTATTTTCCAACACTACAACCAGATCAAACAAAAAATACAAATTGACATGAGAGTCTCCTAAAAGTTGGTTGACAACTTCTTGAAACTTTCTTTTGGTGACTGGTACATAGTGTTCTACCCTTCTCAAATATACATAAAGTTTTATGTTTTGTTAGAATTGACCTTTAAATTTTTGTTTCAAGTTTAAATTGAAATAATTGAGCTGATTTACTATTTTTAATATTTCTCCCAAAAGTGTTATTTAGGCTGATATCCCCCATCCACACACACATAAAGGAAATCGCTAGATCTTCTATGGAATTGACTCACCTAAGGGTTGAAAGTTAATTCTATCTTGGAGGACCCCATTCCCTAAATGAAATAGACGAAGGTAGGCTCATCACACCCCACTTATCCACTTTCTATTTATAGAAAATTGGTAATGAACCCCCATTTCTCTATGTTTTGGTGAACCTACACTATTTTTCTATGTTTCAGTATCTAAAGAACCTGCCTTCATGAAAGAAGCATTTCACTCCCTCCAAAAACTCTTCTCCTCTAAAATGGATGGTAGTGAATTGGAAGCTAGAAATTTTTGTCTCAAAATGATTGCAAACAAGGTCAGTTGAGAGGATACATCCTATTTGGATAAGGTGATTACTACCTCAAAAATTGGGGAAACCATCAAATCCTTGGCTAATGACAATTCCCCTAGGGCAGCTGGACTTAATTCAGAGTTTTACAAGGCTAATATTAATTGGGTTGTCACAAAACTCTTAGAAGTCTATAATTATGCCTACTATTGCAACTCTTTAGGACCCAATATTAATAAATGTATCATTAAGGTGACTCCTAAAGAGGGATATAAGGAGCTAATTAAAAATTGGATCTACCTAAATATTTTTGAATATCTCCTATAATTTAAAAAAAAAAAACCAGAGATATAAGACTCACAAGAATTCTAAATAAGATTGTGTCAGTTACACAAACCAGATTCATAAAGGGGAGGTAAATACTTGAAAATATAATAATTATTTGGGAAGGGATGCACTAGGCTAATAATGATAACTAGAATGTTGCAATGATTCTAGTAGACTTTGAAAAGGGCTATAATAGAATTGACTAGCCTTTTGTGATTAATATGTTGAAAGAATTTAGTTTTCCTTTGAGATTTTATAAATGAATTAATATTTTTGTAATGACTCTTCTAGGGTATGTGTAGGATCATCGTGGAAAAAACAGGCCCTTAAGTGGCAATAAAACTCAAAAAATTAGAGTTAGGTAACTTGACGTAAAAATTTAAATAAGTTATATTTATTATTTCAAAAACATGTAAATTAAGAATTTGTAGAAAATTGAATGTAGTTTCTAAAATACTAGACCTTTATTTAAAATAAATAAATCTATTTGGTCAAATTTTGAAATTTCAATGTAGTAGTACTTAAATTTCAAGGTAAAAATAAGAAGTAGGTGTCTGTTTGACCACCCTAACCACAATAAAATGATAATATTTTTTTATAATCTTTTAGATATAAGTAGAGGACTCATTTCCTAATGTGATGCATATTTTTTTATAATTTGTTTCCAGGTAAATAATTAATTATGATTTTTTTATTACAACTTCTAAAAAATATAAAAACTCATCTGTCTAACCACCTTAACTTGGTCAAAACTTCATGAAATTCATTTTTTTTTTTAATCCTATAGTATGTGAAACATAGAATGTGACGCATGTTTTGGATTCAAAAAATGTGATACCGTTTGAAAGTTATAGATGTTTTTCAATCAGCCTATCAATCAGGACCTTTTTCATAATTCAAATAGAAAATGAATAATAATTATTTATTAAATTAAAAGTAAAGAATAATTTATATCGGTGGAAAGTTGAGAATCTCCTTTAAAAACCCTTTTCATTTCATCAATTTTGGGTTAAAAAAAGGTCGTCAGCCACATGGCTCATCATATCACTTACATATCACCACTTTCTGGCCCATCATGATCCTGCACATACCCTCTACCTAGATTGATGTAAATGGTACTCTTATTGAACCTATTGTCCTCCAAATATCAATAAGACAAGGATTCCCAATTGCTCCTAATTTATTTGTGATTATTGTTGATGCAATGCACTATATCCTCATAATTGAGCTCATCTCCCCTCCAATAAAGGGCATAAAACTTTTAAATCAAGAATAGTTGATTAATTCCCAAATTGTGGATGACATGGATTTATTCATAGAGACAAAAATGAATTTTTTTATAATATCATTAGAAAAATAAAGATATTTTGTGAGGACTTTGAGTCTGGAATTTCCCCAAACAATTCTATAGTGCTTGGTTGGTCTAAACACCCACCTAATTGGTTAATTAATAAAGACTAGCAATGGGTTGATCCTTCTAAAGTGGTAAGATATTTTGGAAAACCCTTTGCTATTGACCCTTCTCTAAAAAACATGTGGGAATGGCTCTTTCAAGAATTTGAAAAGAAACATGTAAAATGGAAAACACAACTACTATCCTTAGCATGTAGATTTCAAGTGGTTTAGAAAGTTATTTCCTCTCGTGTCATATAGCACTCCTTAGCTTGGTTATTTACAAATAACCAATTTGAGAAGCTTCAAAAGATCTTAAGGGAGTTTTTATGGTCATATGGTAAGGGAAATAGGAAAATACACAATGTGAACTACAAATGGTGTTGCTTGCCTAAGCATATGGGAGGCCTAAGGCTTAAAGATCTCATACTGTAAGGTCTAGTGTTGGTTTCCAAATGAATCTTCAAGGCTATTGAGGGTGATGAATCCTGGAATATATTGATTAAAAATATTGTTTAACTCTATAAACAAAAGAAAGGAAAACATTAGGGTCCTTTCCACCTTCAAGATATCATGTTTGGCCAATTTGAGGTTATTTTGTGTGGCTTGCCTATGTTTGCAACTCTTTGGAAGACATGGACTAAACTAAGGCAATTGATTTACATAGGAGAAGCTTATTCCTTGTCTCTGGATTATTTTTTTAAAGATAAATCAATTTGGTGGAGTGTTACATGGATTGATAAACCCTAGCCTTGTCTAAAAAGTGCTCTACAAAGTTGTGGAGCTCAGAGGGGATCAAATATATGCAATATATTTTTTGTAATGATAAGTTGAGGTCCTAGATGCAGTTGAGAGACAACTTTGATATTTCATTGACCCATAAGAAAATGTATTCAATGCTAGAAAGGGGGTTGGGAGCATCTTTCCCAGTTCAGTTGATAAGTGGATTTGATCTTCTATAGAAGATTCATTTGAAAGATGGATCAAAACTGATGGAGATGATAGTCAATAAAATGTATGTCCTACTATCTAGCTCGAGAGAGGTTTTTAAATGGCTCAATATATCTTAGAACCTTGATTGGTTGAATTCTAAATGGTTTATTAGATTGAAGATCAAATTTGACACAACTTTGTCAAACCAATTTTATTTTTATTTTTGGCTATTATTAATAAAAAAAAGTTGTGGATAAGATTTTGCATTCATATAATATCTCTTCTAGAATGTGTGAATGTTGCAATGTGCCTAAAATTGTTGAGCATCTCTTTTTTGAATCTAAATTTGTTGTTGCAATTTGGTCATTAATTTTTGGTTTACTAGTCAATTGGTCTTATCCTTATGGTTTTTCATGTCATGAAATTTTGGCTAGATATGTTGAAGTTTTTAATGTTGAGTTGAATAAATTTTGGCCTATCTTTTCTAATGAGATTTTTTGGTTTAGAGAAAGAGGAACATCAAGGTTTTCTAGGGCACTAGAAGTCATCTCATTGAGTTCAAGTTTCATCTCAGTTATCTATATATAATTTTGCAGGTATCAACGACTCTAGAAATCCCTAATGATAGGTTAATGATACCATTAAAAGATGGCCTCACCATTTCTTACACAAAAAATATCAAATTAGCTCACTTCTTCCCACATGGAAGAAACAAACTGAATAAAAAATAATTGGATAAATGCTTAAAAAATTCATTGAAGAAAATAAAATATCCAATCATGCGGATGTTAAAGATACCAATAAGAAGAAGAAAGATGAACATTTCACTTGGTCAAAAGTGGATCCCAATCTAATTAAGCCTCCTTTCTGGTCTTTTTCATTGAGATGCAGCTTTATGCAACAACAGTGTTATAGGTGTATGGGATTAAACTTCCTAATTTTGTTATAATTTTGTACACAATGATACTATACTCTTCTCTTACAATATTTTGATAGATAACACCTATTGATACCATTTGGAGCTAGACTCCTCATATTGTAAACGTTGTTTTGTTAACTATCTTTAATATATATAAAAATTATATTATATTATATATTAGATTAAGAGCATATATATTAATATATTATATTATATAATATATATTAATATTACTTAAATTTATATTATATATAAATATATATTATATAATAGTTCAATATATTATGTTTTTAAATTTTTTTTGTGGTTGTAGAATGTTACAAAATTAAAATAATTAAAATTTTATTTTAGTTTTAATTAAATTATTTAAAAATATTATAAAATTTTAATGAAAATGTTTTAAACTTTTCAAATTGTAAAAGTAAATTTTAACTATTAAATTTTAAAATTTAAAATCTAATAATTTTTTAATTTAATTTTAAATATTTAAATTTAATTTTTAACTAAAGTTTACTATTTACACAAAATTATAAAGTTGATGTTGAAAATAATAAACTAAATTTATTGATTTGAAAAACAATTTTATTTTACACTTTAATATATAATATATAATATATAATACATAATACTATAAAATATTACTATATAGTATAAATAAAGCATGTGAGGTGTTGATTGAAGATAAAAGAGGAGAGGAGGATGGCTTTTGTGTGGGAGACAAGGGTGATGGTGTGTTGGCTCATGACCTCATAGGAGCGGCTTGCATGATGTGTCCACTATGTGCATGCCCAAGTGGAGTTTGTGGGTGGTGTGAGGTGATGATGAGGCTGCATTGAGGGTGGGGGATTTTTTTCTTTTGGGGGAGAGGTTAGTTTGGTTTGCATCCTTTGCAGTTTCATCTGGGTGTTGGGTGTTTTCATTTCGTTGTGTTTGGGAAGTAGCTTGTGCCTTTTTTTCTTTGTGCTCTATGTTGATGGCTTCAGGAGAGGCTCATGACTTCAAGAAAAATATGGATTATCATGCCTCTTTGCACAAACATTCTTCATCTTCATCCGAGCAACATGTTCGTTTCAAATAATCTTTTAACAATGTGGGCTTTGATGGTTCGACCTCATTTGGGGGCCCCTACATTCTGAATATTAATGGATGTTTGGAGTGGTGCCCATACAGGCTGATATTGGTGCTTCAACTGGAATCTATTACTGAAAAGGTTGAATACTTCACAAACCATGCTCTGATTTGTACATTCATGGGAATGTGAGTCTCGCTCCCATTCTTGGACTTGTGGATGAAAAGAACTTTGAACCTTGAAAGGGGAATTTGAGGTGATGTTGTTGACTAATAGTTTCTTTATAGTTTTTTTCAATTGCATGACAAATCGTCATAGGGTCTTTGAAGGAGGACCTTATTTTCATAATTATATTGGGTTGTTCTTGACATTGTCGCACATTAGATTCAATCCATGAGAGGAGCTTCTGAGCCAAGTCTCACTTTGGGTCTTCCTTCATTGGTTTGTAGTTGAATATTGGAAAAAATGATATTTGACACATGGTTGCAGTACTGTTGGGAAAAATAGTAGGACCCCCATGGAAGATTTAGGAGTGATGGGTCATTACATGTGCTTGTATCTATGTGGAAATATATTTGAGTAAACCCCTTCAAGATTCTATAGAGATTCATTTTGGTCCAAGCTCTTGGGTGCAACTTCTTGACTATGAGACTCTTCCCTTACACTGTCGGCTATGTCATGAGTATGGTCATTCGTAGTGAAGATGTTAAAAGTTTTTTTCTTTTGAGCCTCACCCTCCTACTCCTCCTCACAAGCTTGGTAAGGAGGACAAGGGGAGGGCACCTATTATGGGCGTAGGGATAGATGATGAGGGTTTTCTTCCTACTATTACCCATAACAAAAAATGTGGTGTGAAAATATCCTTCAAGGAGATACAAGAAGAGGAAAATTTCAATCACTTTGAGTTGTTAGATGACCTTATCTAGTAGGAGGTGAATTCAGGTATGTTGGCCTTGAATTGAGGTGGTTTGGTGGAGGTTAAGGAGTTCCCTTCTTCTGGTTTTTTTTAGAGCATTCTTGATGAGTAGTTATCTCTTGCTCAAATGAATACAGATCTCAATATGGTGGTGGCAAGGGTTCTTGTGGGTTTAGGTCCTCCAGATAAGGATGAGGTTGATACCTCTCCTCCTACAGATCAAGTGGTGATAGGTGTTGTTAAAGGAAATAAGGTTGCCCCTCCCTTAGGGATTTAGCAAAATAATCCAAAGAAGGTGGTTATGGAGAAATATTCCAAAGTAGGAAGGAAGAAGGATTTGGAGAAAATCAAGATGACGGGCAAAAATTTTGTGGATTATGGTTCTATTAAAACTCTAGACACCAACTTTTCTAGTTCCCAAAAATGATCATTCTCTCATGGAATGTGAGGGGATTGAGCAGAGTCCCTTGACAAAAAGTTTGTTGAGATTTGGTTCATAAGCATTCCCTTGGTATGCTCTTCATTCAGGAAACTAAGCTTTTAGTTGAGAATATGTGTGGATTTCTGTCTAGAATTTGGAGGCATGTTCAATGCTAGTGCATTGGAGTCCAAGGTAATATTGGTGGCCTAGCTTGTTTTCGGGATCCTCTAAAGTTCTTCCCTCTTTGGTGGATGTCCAATAAGTTCTCTCTTTCTATTGTTTCCTCAAGTTTGGAAACTAGAGAAACTCTTTTTTTGTCCAATATCTATGCCCCTACTGATCTTTTTGGTAAGCAGTGTCTTTGGTCCCACCTTCAAATCATTCGTAGCTTTGCTCCATTTTTTCCTTGGATTTAAGCTGTATATTTTAATGTTATTACTAACCTAGATGAAAAGAGGGGAGGTGTTCTGAGGTTGGAGCAATTAGCCTTTCTCTTTCAGGATAATATATCTATTTTAAATCTAGTGGATGTCAAGAAAAATAATGGTCAATTTACTTGGAATAATAGATGATTAGGGGAGGATTGTATTGCAGAGAGGCTTGACAAGTTTTTGGTCTCTTACTACTCGATTGGTGAGTCAATGTTTGATCATTGGTCTATCAATATTTATGCTTCTATGGATAGAGGGGCTCATTCCCCCTCCTTCAAGTTCTAGCTTATGTGGCTTCGGGAACCTTCTTTATAGGGTCTTATGACTGAGTTATGGTAATGTGGTAGACCTCCCTTTGGTACAACAATGTATTCTTTTATCAAGAAACTATAGTATGTGAAATACCAATTGAAGAAGTAGAAAAGAAAATGTTTGGGAAACATCTTCCAAGCTAAGGGTGTTGCACAGGCTCATTTGGATGCTATTACTCAAGAGATTAGAGAGTTTGGCCTTTCTGGGGAGTATCCTATAGAGGAAGGAAGGGTTTTAAAAGCTCTTGAGGAATGTGAGTTGCATGAGGAGATCTATTCAAAGTAGAAGCTGCAGGTTGATTGGTTATAGGAAGGGGATAGGAACATGAAATTTTTCTTCAACTCTATGAAATACAAAAGATATGAAAGATCCATTACTTACCTTGTGAATGATAGGGCTGATCAGGTGGCTTCTTTAGAAGGAATTTCCAGAGAGGCTTCTCTTTTTTTTTCCTCTTTGTTTAGAGAGGATTCTTTGGATGTGCGGGTGGAGGAAACCCAAATTTTGTCTTGTATCCCTTCTTTAGTGTTAAAGGAAAAGAATGAGAAATTAATTTGTTGGATCTCCTTGGAGAAGTTAGATGTTATTGTTTTTCAGATGAAGAAAGGGAAGGCCCCTAGTCCAGATGGCTTTTCTATTGATTTTTTTAGGAATTCTTGGACATTATTAATTTGGATTTGTTATAAGTGGTGCATGAATCTTAGAGGAACAAGCAGATGCTGAGGGAAATGAACTCCATTTTCTTAGCTCTTATCCCTAAGTGTGAAGGTGTGAATAGCTTGAGTATGTTTCGGCCCATTGCTCTTTGTAATGTGGTTATAAGATTTTGTCTAAATTGATTGCAAAGAGACTAAAGAAGTGTTTAAACAAGTTGGTATCAAAGGAATAGGGTGGCTTTGTGGCAGATAGGTAAATTCTTGATGATTTTATTATTGGTATTGAAAAAATTCCTCTATGAAGACTTCAAAATAAAAGGCTATGTTCATTAAGCTAGAAATGGCAAAGGCATATGATAGGGTTAAGTGGCCCTTCTTGCAGAAAATTCTCATTGATTTTTGTTTTGCTGATGAATGGGTTGAGTGGATAATGATTTGTTTTTCAATCCCTTCCTTCTTAGTTTTGGTTAATGGAGAACCGTCTTCTTTATTTGGCACTTATAGAGGGCTTCATCAATTGGATCATCTCTCTTCTTATCTTTTTATTCTTTTGGATGAAGGTCTTGGTAGGATCACTAATAGCCATGTGGATCAATATTTGATCTAGGGTTGGGCTTGGGGTAATGGCTTTCCTCCTCATACTCACCTGTAATTTTTTGATGACATTACGTTGATGGGCATGGCCAAGGTTTGGGAGGCTATTAATCTTCACAAGGCTCTATACATCTATCTTTCCACTTTGGATTGGTTGATTAATGAGGATAAACCATCCATTTTCTTATTTAATAATCTTGTTCTTATTCAATAGCAGATTTCTCATCTTCTGAGATTTCAGATTTGTCATTTACCTATGACCTATCTTGGCATTTCTATCTCCACTGGTACTCTTCCTTGGGGTTCATGGCAAAAAAATTTAGATAAGTTTCGAGTGAGAGTGAACCACTGGAATTATAGGTGGCTTTCCTTCCCTGGTTGGTTTTAGCTTCTTAACTCAGTGGTGTAGGCTCTTCCCAACTATAGGTGTATGCTTCAGGTGGCTCTTGTTGGTTTTATTAAGGATCTAGATTCTTTGGCAATGAAATTTTTATGGGCTGGTTGTTTATCTTCTTCGAAGTGGATTTTGGTAAAATGTGATATTGTTTGCAAGCGTAAGCATCTTGGTGGTCTTGGGCTTCGGTAGTCCACTTTGGCTTGTTTTTCCTTGTCTGCTAAATTATAATCAAGATGGTGTACTACACAAGATCATGTTTGGGCCAATATTATAGCCAATAAATATCTTGGTGGTGTTCCTAAGGCTGAGGTTCCTCGGTATCTGTTGGAGGGGAAAGGCTTGGTGGTTTGGAGCACACCTATAAAAGGAGCTAAGTTGATCGAGGAAGGATTATTATGGATTTGTAATAAGGGGGGTTATGCTCTCTTTTGGTTTAATTCTTTGGATGGGTTTCATCCAATCATGTGTAAGTACCCCCATTTGTGAGACCTATGTGATCAATTTTAGAGGCTAGTTGGCCTCGAGTTGTGGATTTCCAAAACTAACATCTCTATAGGCATGTGAAAATTTTTATATGGAAGGATCAGAGTAAATGACCCATTGGTGGATAAGATGTTGATCGCATGGAGCTTAAAAATATTCTGGCTGGTAGAGGGTGCAACTCTTTCAAGAAGAGGGACACTTTAGCATGGTATTCGAATCCCAAGGGGGTGTACACTATGGCTAGAGGTTACCAAGAATTGATCTTTCAATAGTATGGTGGGATGGAGATGCCTTGGTGGAGACATGTTTGGAAGAAATTTTCTTGGTCTAATTTTAATTGATTTCTATGCAACCTAGCTTGGAATAGATTCTTAACTTGGGATAATATTCGTAAGAGAGCTTTTCATGGACCTTCAGTTTTTGTTCTTTGTGGCTGCAATGAGGAGGAATCAACTCACCTACTCTTTTCATGTTTCATTTCTCTACTTATTTGGTATTTATAGTGGGGTAGTTGGAAACACCCTTGTATTCATCCCTCTTCTCTGGCTGATTTCTGGAATAGCTTGGGGAGGCCTCCAATTAAGGCTTCATTTCTTCATATTATGTGGAATATTAGTCCTACTTTCATCCTTTGGAAAATATGGTTGGAAAGGAATTGTAGGATTTTTTCGTGGGGTCAGATTGATGATTCAATAGGTTTGGTAACCGGTTGTTTATATGATCTAAGAAATGGTGGAATCCAAATGTGTGGTCTCCTTCCCTTTGGAGAAGAGTGATGAGGATATTGTAAATAGTTTGGGCCTTTATTAGATGTTCTTAAGATTAATATTGATGGCTCTTCCTAGGGTAATCTTGGGGTTGTTGGGATCAGTGGGGTGGGTAGAGATTGTTTGAGCTCTGTTATCTTCTTATTCTCCCACCATAAGGGGATCCAAACTAATAACCTTATGGAGGGTGTAGTGATTCTTTAGGCTTTGGAGCAAGATTGTGCTCTTGGGTGGTATAGGATCATTTGTGAATCTTATTCTCAAATCTTGGTTAATATATTGAAAGGGCGTAACTTGGAGGGAGTGAGATAGAAACTTGCATTAGATTTTAGGCATATTTTAAGGATAAGCTCTATGATGGAATTTTTTGTTTTTACTCACATACCTCAGGAGTGGAATAGGGTTGCAGAATGCTTGGCCAAGTGGGATTTTGATGAGTGACACTCCCCTTATAATAAAAATATAAGAAAAACAATAGATAATGGCACAAAAAAAATGCAATAAGTAAAGAAAATATTTTATATTATCAATGAAATGAAAATTAAACTTTCTGATTACATAAATTTGCAAATCTACAAATTGAAGCCACCATCCATGCTACTCTAGTCTCCTCTCTATAGTCCCCTTTCAAATACTTTATTTGGAAGGTGTAACCACCCTAGAATCTTTTGGAAAGTATAACTACCTCAAGAAGATATTTTGAAATTTTATTAATTTTGGTAGTACAACTTTGTGGGGTCATAAGTTTTGATCTGACTGTTGGATTTTCTATAATAATAACTTTTTGGAAAGCCCTTGAGAAATATTTCATTTGAAAGTAGGGCCTAAAGGTTGACTACTTTTGTTTTCCATCAATTTTTAGGCCCATCCGTGTTGGAAAGAGACACTCAACTATCATCTGGTGTTGTCATTGATGGCAAGCCTATGCATTGATAAGGTATGCATATCCTCATTCAAGCTTACTAGCAGATAGATTGAAAATCGATAAGGCAGAACAGAGTATCTAGTAACTCAACATTCATCGATCTATGCATAGATTTTAGGTTACCATTTTATGTTGCACATCTCAGGAAATGATTTTTGGTATATTATCTCTATTGAGTTTGAAGCGCAGTGGCTCATAACAATTAGTATGGAAGTTAAAAGATCCGGTTGGCATATTCTCGGGTTTTCTTCTATTAAGGCTGACCTCATAAATATATTAAGTCATAGATGTATGAGAACTAGTTAATTGAGTATCTCTATGTTTTTACACCTTTGTTTGGGTCTTAGCCAAGTTGTGGCCAACCATTAAGGGTACACATTGAATATTTATCATTATGTGAGCTGAAAATTGTAATTTTGTTGTGTTCTATTGAAGCCGACTAAGTGTAAATAAATCCTATGTTGCAAATATATATACATGATCATCTGTATCATTTTGGAGGATGTACACATTGTGTTAGTGTTCAAATTGCAAGTTAGAGTAGAGTAGAGGTGTGATTAAGTGAAGTTTCACTTGCGCATAGAAGATTTGTGTGATGTCTGTGAGAAGAGCATAACAAAATTAAAAAATCAGTGTGTAAGACAACATATCTATTATTGTACTTAATCTAGAACTATAATCAAGCATTTTAGATGCTATCATCTCAGTTCAAATCTTCAGATTGTTTTAATTTGAAATATTGGGCATAAATCCCTCTTTTGCTTGAGCAGTGAGCTCTAGGCAGTGCGACTGAATCCAAGTGCATTCCCGTTTTGTAATCTTTATTTTGAGTATACTCAGAAACATAATTGTGGATTGGCCATCCACCATTTTTTTTCCCTAACAGGGTTTCCACATAAACATATTGGTGTTATGGTGTTGTTTTTCTTTTCTTGTTTATGCTTTATGATTGAATGTTCTTAATGCTTTGAAGTTAAAGGTTAATAAAGTTAATTTTTGCACAACATTGATTCAACCCCCCTTCTCAGTGTGGCTTGTTTGCAACAATTGGTATCAAAGATAGTTCCTTAGAAGAATAGGTCTAACTTGGGAGATCTTGGAAGTGATTTCAAATGGATTCAAGCAATTTTGAACAACTTATGGTTGCCCTAGATAACCTTGATCAGTCAAAAGATAAAGTCCAAAAACTACAAGGGAATTTCAAGGATGCAAAAAAATTCATTGAGTCTCTGAAAGACAAAATCAACAAGTCAAGAGAGAAGATAAAGTAACTCTATGATCAAATTCATAGAATGCTATCAAGAGCATTGAAGATGAAAAATCTAGCAAGGCGCTACAAGAAAAGACAGAGGAATGTGAAAATCTTACTCAAGAGAATATAATTTTGAAGGCTGAAGTGGAATACATCATGATGAGAATGACCAAAGAGATTCAAGACAGAAAAATGAATGAAGAAAGCCTAGCACAGTCCCTGAAAGAAATATCTGAAGTATGTAGCCAACTGAATGATGAATTGGAAGTATCCAAAAATAGTGAAGAAGCACTTGAAAGACAGTTAGATGATATTAGAAATGAAATTTATACTACAAATGAGTACAAGGAAAATTTCAAAGCCAGCTCAACCATGCTCAATGAACTAATTGATAATCAAAGGACTCATGGTGACAAAAGAGGTCTTGGATTTGAGAAAGGAGAAAGCTAAAAATCCAGACAAAAGGATTCTGGACAAAGAAGATTCAAACAAAGAAATCAAATGAACAATCCTAGCAAGTATCTGATAAGACAACCCAATTCTCAAAAATTCAATGGATATTGTTTTAATTGCAACAAGTTTTGACACATGGCTTCTCAATGAAGAATTAGAATGAATCAAAGTGTTCCATCTTTCTCAGGTCAGTGTTTTAATTTTCACAAGATTGATCATAAGTCAAATGAATGCAGAACTATGATGAATCAATTTCACAGAAACATCAGACGCTATACTTACAATAAACCTAGACATGTTACTAATCAATGTAGATCAAGACGAAATCAATGGAACAAATGGTTCGGTAAGAGGAATGTTGTATGCTACAATTGCAAAAAATCTAGACACATTGCTACATTTTTTCATAACAAAAAAGTTATGGTAAACCAGAGGAAAAAATGCAAAAGGATGTTAAAGGAAACGGTAAAGTCACTACAAATGAGGTTAGGCAAAAAATGCAGAAAAAATGGGTGAAGAAGAGTCCCACCATTGAAGAAACTAAACCTACACCAGAACCTACCTTCGGTAATTCCTCTAGGAATTAGTCTTAGGCCTTTGGCCCAAGGGGGGCAGTTAAGAAAATCATTAAACCTCCTAACCAATAAATGACATCAGATGTAAGTACATATTGCAGATGGACAGATGCCTAACAAATTTTGTTGAACTCATTAGAGTAAGTGGTATATCATATCTTGATTCCATGGAAGATTTATTAGGTTTTTGTACATAATAAAAGCACAACCAGATGAATTAGGGAAAATGCATTTATTCCAATAAAAATTTAATTATGTGAGTGATGAAAGGTCACTTCTATTCCTCATTTGTCACTTTAGAAATAATTTGGAAATCTCCAAGTGACCTAAGGTCAATTGAGGTGAAAATCAAGTGTGAAGGTGATTTAGTGATCGATTTCACATCTAACGAAAAAAGGTATTTATCAAGAAATTCTTCGTTTTTGTGATTTGGGCAAGATGAATACTCCTTTAGTGGTCAAAGTTAAGGACAAACCCCATCCTGAATTTAAGTTGCATCCCTACAAATCTCTAGAGATAGATCCATTAGGGGAATTTTCATCAGTTTCACATGGATTCTTGCATACAGAGGATATTAGGGTTTACATTCATGAAAATATTGAGGATCTGGGAAGCTCTCAACTTGTGAATTTGTACAATCATCATATCATTGATGATAACTTTAGTGTAAAATCAGAACACCAAATATTGGAAACAAAGAAATTAACCTCGATGGTTAAATTTCGTATGTTCATGGAGTCAGAATGGGTCCACTATGTCTTGATTCGGGTACATGATGAATTTATGTGGCTTACTATTCCCTTCAAGGTTACTAAGGAAGCCATTAGTGCAATAACTAGTCTGAATTCCTCCGGTGGTCTACCTGTTTTAAAATCTGTGAAAAATAAAACCATCACCGACACCACATGCTCGACATATGATTGGAGAGCAATGTTTCTTGACAATATTACTGATATAAATGTTATATTTTTGTCTATGGTAATTGGTTATAAGATTTACCACTTTAGCCAAGAAAAATCTATATCCGGTATGACAATCTATATCACCTACCAAATGGTGAAAGAAAATATGGAATATGGTCTCTGCGAATTATTAAGGATTCAATTGATGGAAAACCTTGTGAAGATCAAGAAAGAAAAGAAAAATTCATTCAAATATGGTAGTCTTCTTCTATGCTTATTTTGTTATTTCATGGAAGAAGTCTCGGGTGTTGAAAAATTTCAGTGGAAAAAGAACATTCTGGTAGCCGAACAGATTAGGAATCTATTGTACAATCTTACAAATATGAAAACCAAAAATGTAGATATCTGGGGTTATTTCAAAATTTCAAGCTAGCATGCAAGCTAGGGAAAGAATTCCCACCACCATTGTGGAGAAATACTAAGATTCCATTGATCTCAAAGGGGGAGAAGTGGTGTAAAAAATGTATAATCTACTCAGGGGGAGAGTATTATTTTTGAAATTTTGGATTGCAGTGAATTTTATCTTGGTATTTTCATTGATGGTAACCCTATGTGTTGATAAGGTACACATATCCTCATTCAAGCTTATCGGTAGATAGATTGAAAATCGACAAGGCAGAACAGAGTATCTCAAGAAATGATTGTTGGTATATTATCTCTATTGATTCTGAAGCACAGTGGCTCGTACCAATTCATATGGAAGTTAAAAGATTCGGTTGGCGTATTCTCAGTTTTTCTTCTATTAAGGCTGACTTCATAAATATATTAAGTCATGGATGTATGAGAACTAATTAATTGAGTATCTCTATGTTTGTATATCTTTATTTGGGTCTTAGCCAAGTTGTGGCCAACCATTAAGTGTACGCCAATAGTTGTAATTTTGTTGTGTTCTATTGAAGCCGACTAAGTGTAAATAAATCCTATGTTGCAGATATATACATGATCGTATGTATCATTTTGGAGGATGTACGAATTCTGTTAGTGTTCAAATTGCAAGTTATAGGGAGAAAAGGTGTGATTAAGCACAGTTTCACTTGCGCATAGAAGATATATGTGGTGTGTGTGAGCAAAGAAAAACATAATTACAAAATCAGTCTGTAAGGTAGAAAATCTATTATTGTACTTATTCTGGAACTGTTAATCTGGAACTATAATCATGCATTTTAGATGCTGTCATCTGAGTTCAAATCTTTAGATGGTTTTAATCTGAACTCTTTAGTAGCAATCCCTCTTTTCTTTGAGCAGTGAGCTCTAGTTAGTGTGCCTGAATGCAAGTGCATTCCCCTTTTGTAATCTTCATTTTGAGTATACTCAGAAAAATAATTGTGGATTGGCCATCCATCATGGTTTTTCCCCTGATAAGGTTTCCACGTAAAAATCTCGATGTTATGGTGTTGCATTTGTTTTCTTGTTTATGCTTTATGATTGAATGTTCTTAATGCTTGGAAGTTAAAGGTTAATAAAGTTAATTTTTGCACAACACTGATTCACCCCCCCTTCTTAGTGTGGCTTGTTTCCAACAATCCAGAGCTTCTAACTGCCTCAAAATTGACTTCAAATATTTTACTAGGATTTTCAAAACTTGAAATTTTAATATCTCTCAAATGGCAAATGGTATTGAAGTGATTTATTCACCATTAGCTTCAATTTATCATTCTGGTGGATTGTGTAAGATTTTGTATCCAACCATGTATAAATGAAAACTTATTAAAATAGTAACCTTACCAAGATTAACCCTTATTGATAAAGAAACAACATTTTTTTGGGTGATGCAAGATTTTTCTTACACCCTAGATGCTCCTGCATCAAACACTCAGGGTAATTTTAAAAGTGATCCTATCACTTCTCGGAAGTTAGAGGAAAACCAAGATGGTTAATCTAAGACTCAGATAACCATGATGAATTTTTAACGGGTCCTCCTCTCCATTTCACCAAGTACTCTACATATTTCCTATGTCTTGTGCTTCTTCCCACATGGCTATCCAAAATCTCTTCTATATCCTTTTTAGAAGTAGGTGCTGGAATATTCCACTGTGCCTCTATTATTTCTTCATCTATTCCCCCCTCATGATATTTTTTTAAATCTGAGATGTTAAACACAAGTTAAATATGAATTCCATCAGGAAACTCTACCTCATATGCATTTCCTAAACTATGCTTCTTCAGGATCTTCCATGGTCCAAACTTCTTCATCTTTAACTTATTTTATGTACCAACTAGAAACCTTTCCTTGCGCAAATGAACCATGAATTCATCTCTTACTTGGAACTCCTTGTACCTCCTTTTATAATTTTCTTTAGCCTTATATTGCGAGTTCATCTTACTGATATGTTTCTTCACCTCTTCATGCAAATTATTTAGGTGATCAACAAAATCTTCAACCTCAACACTACCCTTCTCCCCCTTATCCATATTTCTTAGTTTAGTTGTAGTATTTGGACTACTCCCATACACAATCTGGAATGGTGATTTACCAATGTTCCTATTGATAGAATTGTTGTAAGAATTTTTTTCCTACAGTATATCAAATCCAATCCCTTGGGCTTATCTCCTACTAAGAATCTTAGCAGGTTACCAAAAATATTGTTCACCACCTCCATTTGTCCATTAGTCTATGGATAGTGTGCATAACTGAACTTCAAATCTATTTTCAACTTCTTCCATAATATCCTCTAGAAATATCTAATAAATTTATTAGCTCTATCTAAAACTATACTCTTTGGTAGACCATGTAGTCTCACCACCTCTCTAAGAAACAACTCTACAATATGAAAAACATCACTAGTCTTATGACACTGAATGAAATGGGCTATCGGAAAATCTATCCACCACCACAAATATGGAATCATGACCTCTCTATATCCTTGGCAAGCCAAGAATAAAATTAATGCTAATATCCTCCCATGGCCTCTCAAGTATAGGTAATGGATTATACGATCCGATATTCTGACTTGTCCCTTTCGCCATCTGACATACTTTGTAACTTTGTACAAAATTCTTCACATCTTGTTGTAACTATGGCCAATAATAATTCTCACCAACCAAATTAGTTGTCTTATCTCGACCGAAATGTCCAACCAATCCTCCATTTTTCTTCTCCTTGATTAGGTTCTCTCTCATACAACTCCTTGGAATACATAATTGGCTTCCTCTAAAAAACATCCGATATTTGATTAAGAAATCCAACCAACTTGTCCTATCCAATGTAAAGGATTTCAAACAAGCCTTCCAAGCTTCTGCAAAGTCTAGATCTTTAGGATACAAACTCTTGAGTTCATTGAAACCAACAACCTTTATATTCATCTTTATCAACAAATTTTTCCTTCTAATTAAGGCATCTACAACTCTTTTTGACCTTTCACTCCTATGCTTCAAAACAAAAGTATAACTTTGCTAAAAAACAACCCATTTTAAGTGCCTTTGATTTAACTTTCCTTGACTATTGAGATACTCCAAATCCCGGTGATCAGTATAAAAAACAAATTCTTTTGGAAAAAATAGTGTCTTCATTTCTTCGAAGAATTAACTATAGAATAATAATCTTGATCATACACATAATATTTCTTCTTAGCATCATTCAACTTCTCACTAAAATAGGCAACAAGCTTGCCTTCTTGACTCAAAACAACTCCTATGGCAGTGCCACTAGCATCAAAATCTACCTAAAAGACCATATTGAAATCTAGAAGTGCCAAAACAAGTTGGTATGTAACTTTCTTCTTCAACATATCAAAAGTTTTGGCTGCTCCTATAGTCCACTTAAACTCTTTTCTATCCCCTCTCATTACTTTACTTAGGGGCACACAAATACTACAAAAATTCTTCACAAAATTTCTATAAAAACTTGCTATACCATGAAATGATCTTACCTCTGTAAGACTCCTTAGGGTAGGCCATTCAATGATAGCTCTCACCTTCTCTAGATCCATTTTAAGACCCTCTACTGAGACAAAAAATCCTAGATACACCAAATGTCTCTTCACAAAACTACATTTATTCAAATTAATCAATAGCTTATCCTCCCTTAGCTTCTCAAAAACTCTTCAGATATGCATCAAGTGTTCCTCCAATGTCTTACTAAAAATAAAAATATCATCCACATAAACAATAACAAATTTTCCTAAAACTTCTTTCAATACCTCATTCATAAGTCGCATAAATGTTCTTTATGCATTGGTTAGACCAAAAGGCATGACTAACCACTTGTACAAGCCCTCCTTGGTTTTAAATGTTGTCTTCCATTGATATTCTTCTCTAATCAAGATTTGGTGATATCCACTCTTCAAATCTATCCTTGTGAAGTAATCAGTTCCACTTAAACAATCCATAATGTCATCCATTCTCGGCAAGGAAAATCTATACTTGATGGTGATCTCATTGATGGTTCTAGAAACTGTACACATCTTCCATTCCCCATCCTTCTTTCATGCTAGTACTATAGGTACTACACATGGAATCAAACTCCCTCTGGTCAATCCCTTCTGAAACAACTCTCTCACTTGTATGTTCAAATCTTCACTCTCTGCTAGAGTCATATGATGAGATTCCTTATTTGGGAAATTGGCTTTAGGAGTCAAGTCCATCTGATGACTAATCCTTCTTATTGGAGGAAAACCTTCAGGTACATTATCAAAAATAATATCCTGAAACTCATTCAAAATATCTGAAACCTCTATAAGTACCTCATTAGTATCTTCTTTATCAACTCAAGGTATCAATGCAAAACACATATGCTCATGCCTCATACCTTCCAAGGAATTTCTCCCATCAACCAAACAAATTCTTCCATTACTATATACCTTTTCCTCTGCCTCTTTTAAGGGATTCAACTTATGATGAACCCCGTCCTTTGTCAAAGAATAGGTGTTTGCATGTCCATCATGTAATGCTCATTGATCAAACTACCATGGTCTACCTAACAACATATGATAAACATCCATAGGCATAATACCACATAATACCTCATCATGGTAATTTCTAATCTTGAACCTTACTAGACATTTTTCATTTACCAAAGATTTATGGTCCTTCTACAACCAAGCAATCTAGTATGGATTTGAATTCCTTCTTCTTTCCAACCACAACTTACTAACCATCTCTTCTAAAACAAGGTTATCAGTACTACCTCCATCAATAATAACATTGCAAACTTTACCTTCACACTTACATCTGGTGTGAAACAAATTCTTCCTTTGAGTTGGCTCTTTCTCCTCATTTATGAATCCTCTTCTAGTAACAAGAACCTCTCCTATTTCTATATCCTCAGAAAATGAAGAATAAACATCTTCATCTACATGTGCAAGTTGTGCATTGCCATCAAGTCTTCAATTTTTCCTTCCTTGATGTCGAGGACACCCATATGCCCTATACCCTTCTTCTCCACACTAGAAATAGGTTACATGAAAGCCTTCTCTCCTTGGTCCTCATCCAAATCTTCCTCTTCTCTTTGTTCTACATTACTCTGATAATGAGGATGATAGCTATTATCTCCTTTTTAGTTTTGGTTTCTACTGGATCCTTCGCCCTTCTTTTGATCTTCATTTTGAGCTCCATATGGCCATCCACTAGTCTTTCCACAACAACCTCCACCTCTTTTCTTTCTTTCAAACCATTTTTTCAACTTTTCTTCTACCTTCAAAGAAAACTGATATGTATCTTCAATGGTAGACATTCTTACAAGATTCAACTCTTCTTGAATGCTCGGCTTCAACCCATTTGTGTAATAGGAAACTTTCTCGTTGTTGGCCTCAGAATGGCATATTATGATCAAGACTCGGTAGAATTCTTCTATATACTCCTTAACACATTTTCCTACTTTTTTCAACCCTTGCATCTTCTTCAAAAAACCCAACTCATAGTCCTTAGGAATGAATTGTCTCTTTAATTTTTCCACCATTCGATCCCATCTTGATATTTTCTCTTTCCCTCTTCTATTTCTTTCCAATTGGACTTCTTTCCACCATATGCTAACATGGCCTTTCAATTTGGCCTTTTCAAATTTAACCCTATCCGGGTCTTCCATTTCCTCATACTCAAAATACTCTTCCATTTCATTGATCCAATTGATTAGCTCCTCTAGATTTAGGTTTGCAAAAAAAATAGAAACTTCTATCTTCGGCCTCTTGCCAATCCTGGAAATGGCCCTAATCAGTTTGACTTCTCCAAGATCAATTACATAATGTGCTTCCTCTTCGAATGTCTCCTCATATTATCCTCATCCTCACTTGCATATCTTCTTCTGACATCAGCTTCTCTACGCAGTTCCTCCTACAACACTTGAACTTGTCTCTAGAGGGCTCTAAAACCCTCTTTTGTTACCCAAAACTTTCTTCCAGCATGGTTTCTTTGTGGAGGCATCTTTTCTCATAGACCCCTAGCCACAAGTCTTGGTGTAACCTACCTCATGTTCAATTATCTTTCTACACACTCAAGAACTCCTACTTTGATACCATTTGATGAGGGATACTCTCCTTACAATCAAAAACTCACAAAAATAACAAATAATGGCACAAACAAAATGCAAGAAGGAAAGAAAACATCTTCTATTATCACTGAAATGAAAATAAAATTACAACATTATATTTTCCATCACACGGGATTTTTGATTACATAAATCTACAAATATGAAAATCAGAGCCACCATCTATGCTACTTTTGCCTCTTCTCTATAGTCCCCTTTCACATCCTTTATTTGGAAGGTGTAACCATCCTAGAATCTTCTAGAAAGTGTAAATTCTTCAAGAAGATATTTTGAAATTTTTACTAATTTTGGTAGTACAACATTGTGGGGTCATAAATTTTGATCCAACCGTCAGATTTTCTATTTTAGTACCTTTTTGAAAAGCTGCCAAGAAATATTTCATTGTAAAGTAGGCCTTAAAGGCTGACTACTTTCATTTTCCATCAATTTTCAGGCCCATCCAAAGGCTCTAAGTGCCTCAAAATTGACTTCAAAGATTACAAGGCTTTTTGAAAATTGAAATTTTAATATCTCTCAAATGAAAAATGGTATTGAAGTGATTTCTTCACCATTGGCTTCAATTTACCATTCTGGAGGTCTATGTAAGATTTTGTATCCAACCGTACATAAATGCAAACTTACTAAAATAGTAACCTTGCAAAAATTAGCCCTTATTGAAAAAGAAACATTTTTTTTGGATGATGCAAGATTGCTCTTACACCCTACATGCTCTTGCATCAGCTTCTAAGCAGGATGGTAGCTGGCAAGTCAAAGGTTGGGAGAAAATCCCTCCAGATTTTAGTTGTCAGTTAGAGAAGATTATTGTGGAGGATATGGTAGGCTGATGTTGGTGGTTGTTGGTTACGATGCTCTGGTTTGGGTGCTTGTTTGGTTGTAGTTCTTGTTCTCTTTGGGTTCCTTTTTGGACCCTGTTCTCTTGTATGGTGGCTTCTCCAATTTAATAAATTTTAACCCCTTTTATTCAAAAATATATAGTATAAATAATAATAATAGTATAGTATTATTTATTAATATGACCGATAAAAAATATTAATATCTATATATTGTCTTATATTATTAGTTGATACATTAATATAATGTGAGTCTAAAACAAGTCTCACATATGAAAACTACTATTAAGTCATCCAAAAAAAAGTTTCAACTGTCATTTAATGGTAAACTAGCTGCTATTTAATGGTAAAAGCTCTAAAATATCAAGTAAAAACCTCCAAAGTTTTACTTATTAGATAAAAGCTAGATAGATATTGATTTGACAACTGGATGGGAACATTCTATTTCCATTTGTAGTGTTTTTTGTCAATTTTATGACAACTTTTCTTATTCATTTGGAAAATATCTATATTTGTCTAAGCTTATACCATTCCATTATTTAGCATTTATTGTTAATTGTTTAATCCAGCCACATGATCTATAATTTGTAGTCCATCCATGCACAAACACATACTCTCTAATATATTAACATACATATAGTTTTTTATCGACGTAATCTTTGAACCTCCTTTAAATGCAAGTGCTAGTATTATATAATATTATATTATTATATATTCTTACTCTAATAATATTTAATAATAATATTTAATTTATTAATATCTATATATTTTAAATTATATTATAACTATAAATTATATTATATTAATACATATATTATTATATAATATATATTTTCTTATTCATAATATGCAACCAAAGTTGCATGAATTGTATTGATTTCAAAATATTTTACATGTTGTCAACCTGCACAAAGTAAGGCCAAAAGAGTATACTATGACTTGCAGCCACAACCCCAAAACAAACATTATCTATCAAAAACCCAAGCCCCACCCAAAAACCAGGTCTAAAGGAGTATATCATGACTTGCACCCCAAACCAAGAAAACCAATCCCCAAAGTACCATAATTACATATCATTTACCAAACTGGCAACACCCACCTCATTAGTCTACTTCATCATAGAAGTGCCCCGCCTCTAGAGTGGCAAAAATGTCCACCATCCACTACAAGCCATTTTCCTCAACCATTCCCAAGCGTCGATAGAGGAAGTTGTATCCTAAAGAAGCCTAGCACCTGTGACAAGCCACCCAACACACAACGTACACCCCAAAACAAATTTTGCTCGATGCCAAGCTCAGCCACCATAATCATGTCTAGGTAGTATTGGAGGAAATTCACCTTAAGAACGAGCCTCAACAGAAGCAAACAGCACACCTTTGGAATCTCCAACTCGAGAAATGTTGCCAGGAACCGAGAAGAGATGTCAGAATTGATCTGATATCTATTGGAGGAGATGGAGAAATCATAGGAAATTACCATTCTCGTAGCCTCAAGGGAGAACATGTCCTTGACAAGGAATTTTTTTTATAGTTAGTGATTTGTGATGAAGCCTAGAAATGCCATTTTCCTCTTAGAGCTTCACAGCCTAATTAGAGTCTCCATTGTCATTGGTGATTTTGTAGAATAGGAAACATTTTTGAGCTTAAATCAAATAGTGCATTGAATTCGAATGCGTTTCCAACCAAAATCCTTGTCACGCCAAGCCAATACATCAATACGTAGCACTCTACATGCTCCAAAACAAGAACACACCGAGATGAGTCGACTAGGGACATTAATGCCTTAAATGATTTCTATATAAGATTTGTAAGTGACAAAATGTGATCCCAAGCTGTGGTATGAAGGGGTAGAACCATCACATCCATATATTGGTAGAAAATCAAAATTTCCATGTGTTGGATTTAGCCATATTGAATCCAACGTGACATAGACAAATTTTGGTCCCAAGTGGCACATGGATGATTATTATATAATATTATTACTATACATTATATTGGATATATATATATATATATATATATATATATATAATTTATCCATTTATGTAGTGTAGAAAAATATATCAGTCTACATTTTCACACTTGTTTGGGTCCTCCTTGCTAAAATTGGACTTTTTTATACCTTATTTAGTCTTATTTTGCATCCACATGCCTTAATTAATGCATATTTCTAAGGATGATCTTGACATATATTACATGACCAATCATAATTTAATGATTTTGATTTGAATGGCCTAGATTTAGTGATCTAGGACTCATATGCCACCTTGGGCATATGGGTCCCACCTAATTTTCAGGGCCTCAACCTAAAATTAGCATAAAATATAACATTTCTTAAAATTTGTGTCCCAAGCTTACCCTACTAGGACTCATATGCCCCAATTGGAATTTGAGTCCTGCTTAGCTTGGACCTAATTTTGAATTCAATTCTTGGTGGTAATTTATTCTCCTAGATCTATTGTCAGCTTGTAGTGTTGTAATTTCAAGAAAGTTGGCATAAACAAGTATAAATACAAGGTTATTTCACATAATTCCTCCTAGAAATTCAAGTATCCTAGCAATTTAAGTAATCTTATGAGAATTCAAGTGAGAGTTTATGAGAGCATTCAATATCATTCAAGAGTGATTATCAAGCATTTTGGAGCATTATTCAAGATTCGAGTATCATTTCAAAGTCATCATGCATCATGTTTGTTTTTGAGCTAACATTTGTGATGTAGGTATCTTATGATTCAAGCAAGCATTCAAATCAAGATCTATAACACACAAGAAAGAGTCAATATCTACATTCATTCTAGCCATTACATACAAGATTATAGCCTTTTTTTCAAGGGTTCGGTGAGTTGCAATACTGCATACTTGTTCATTCATCATTCCTTCCTTCTATTTGATTTCATTTCAAGGTTTGATTACCAAAATAGGGTTTCACCAAGGAAATCCCCTATCCACTAAAAAAAAATTGTTTTCCCTCTCTTTGATGTGTAATTTGCAAATCTAGGTTGAAGAATATCCATTGAAGAGCAAGATTGGAGAAAAGTTGTCAAAGTTGTCATCTACATTGCAAGATTATAGAAAGTCACCTACAGGTTGCAATTCAATGATTTAGACTCAAATATTTGATAGAAGAGAAGTTATAGGAAAACATTAGAGGATATCATATTTTTAGATCAACCTAGATACTAGGACTGAATCACCACTTCTGGCATTTGAGTCCCAGTATACTAGATTTCAAACATTTTTTGTAGATCCTAGTTTAGTAACTTTCCAAATTTTCGTTCTAGCCCGAAACCCTAAACTGGGACTAAATCGCCCCTACTAGAATTTGAGTCCCTATGTGTTTTAAAATTTATATTTTCAGTATTTCAAACCTTTTTCCAAGCCTCTTCAACTTTCTAGGTGCACCTTTGTCCTGTTCAACTCTAATATTTTGATTTGAGTTTATTTTCTAGGTTACATTGTTAGGTTTTGCATGTTTCTTGTCTTTCCAAGCCTTTTCTTAGTGGTGAACCCCCTTTTAGTCTTTAATCACACCCTAGTACACCTTATTGCATATCTCTTTCCCTTATTCCATCCTTGGATTGAGATCGCTAAGGTTTCCTTAAGTGAAATTTAAAGGAAATAGGTGGAAAGGTCCTAAACCCTAGTTACATCTTCTAATAGAAGAGAACCCCTCATATTTTCTAGGTTTGATTTTTTTGAACCTAGCCTTTAGAAAACCTTTTTTCTAATTTGGAGTGAATTATAGTCCTCAATATAGGTTACATTAGCTTTGCATTACATGTTGCATTAGTTAATTTGCATCTAGGGTTTCAAAAAATTGCATTAGTGAAAGTGCATATAGGTTGCATTTTTGCATCTTGAATCATTGAAATTCAATTGAAATTTATAAGTTCACTTAGTCTAGACATCATTCAGAGTATAAAACTTAACATTCACTCAAAATTTGCTAAAATACTTGTGCAAAAACCCTAATCTAGGACTCATATGCACCTCTAGGGAATTTAGTCCTAGTATGGGTTATTTTGTCTAGTTTCTAGGTATTTTGTATTGATTTTTTATCAGCATTTGAATCCTTTAAAAATCCTAATTGGGATTCATACGCCCCTTTGGGTGATTTAGTCCCATCTCAGATCTTAAACTGCATTTTACAGCATTAAAAACCCTTTTTTGATGTTTTTGTTTGTTGTTGTTAGATTTCTATTTCAGTTTATTGAATTGTTGTTTCATTTATTTTAGTGCATCAAGCTTAATTTTTTTTCATTTTAAGTGCATTTTTAAACATAATAATTGGAATTAAAGCATAACATTTATCTTGCATTCATTGATTTTCCCTTGCATGAGTTTTACAACTTGGTGTCTTATTGCTAATACTATAGTGAGATGAAGTTTGACACTCATGTCATCCCATGATAGTACAATCATCATGGATCTTGGGTTATCTATATCTTTCCCTACTATTGTTGACACTAGTTCACTAGGTATGGACTAGACCCTTAACAACTCTTTGCCTTTAAGTAGTGTGACAAGTGTTGAAACAATGGTTGCTAGTATTATGCAAGAAAACATAATTCAAATCCATGAATACTTAGCAAACCTTAAAAATGAACTGAGTACTGAAAACATTTCAACCACTTCTATTCCTAACATAGATAACATACATTGCATGATTGAAAGTGAAGAAGGAGTTGAACTTGTGTGTAACCTAGCTTAGATTTTTAGAAAACATCTTACCTCAACAACTAGTTGTTTTTTACTTTCAAACAATGTCCAAATTAGAGGAGGAACTCAAATTCCTCTTCCTACAACCATTGCCTCTATTCCTACCTATACCAACCCTCAAGTTACAACAGTGATGCAACCTACTTGTAATATATTTCTTACCTTGGGTATTTCCACTAGCAATCCCAGTACCTTTGTGGCATCACATGTGATATCTCCTACCACTTTACCTCCCATAATAATTCCATTCACTTCATCCTCCAACACATATACACCTCCACCATATTAACCATTTCCAAGTGCACATGACTCCTAAGATGACCTTAACCGATCTAATGAGATGTAAGAAAAAATATGAAGAAAAAGTTACTAACGTCATTTCACACTGAAAATAACCAAGACCACTAGCCTTTTCTTGCATGTCAGGCTCTATAGGGACACATACACCTTGTTTCATAGCACCACATCCTTTTCCACTTTAACCAAGTTGTTTCATCATTTCATAACCTTTTTCATAAATATTTTTCATCTCTTTTGGAGTCGGTGGTTGTTCGTAATTAAGTTCATTAAAGTTTGTTGTGTAATTTGTTGTCTTTTGTTCTAAAGTGGTTGAGGTGGATTCTTTTGAAGGGTCTTCCAAATTTTGTGTTGAAATTACAAATTTTTATTTTCCCTTTTCAGATTCTTTGTTTATGATCTTGTATTCACCCATGAATGATGTGAAATCTAAGGAACCCTAATCATCTTCTAATAGCTTCGTGACTCTCTCAATATGTTTTCCTTTGTCTTTCTCTTGCATGGGTTCTACTTGTGTAATTTGTGTCAATGTTTTCAAAGGAATTTCCTTCTTTTTCTCAATGGTTAAACAACTATTTGGTTCAGGATTAGCTTTGAGTATATACACTTTTTTGTTGTAGACATACTTCATCATACGATGAAGTGTAGAAGGAACCACATTCATTGCAAGGATCCACGGTCTTCCTAAAAGGAGATTGTATGAAATATTGTGATGTATAACATGGATCAGTGATTCTAATGTGGCCTTTATAGCTGTAATATTTAAAGTGATCACACCAAGTGGTTTTTTTCCTACATTGTCAAATCCTTTAATGGATAAAGAGTCAGGTTGAATTTTTTGTTTATCCATGTGCCAAGTCTATCCAAAATTTTCACAGTACACACATTAATAGTAGAGCCATTGTCTACAAGGATTCAATTTATCCATATTATATTATATCTAGCTATTATCATCAAAGCATCATGTTGTTTTTGTGCTTCAAAAGAGGGGAGTTCACTTTGGTGGAAAACAATGTTAGCATTCATTTCTTGAATCATGGTTGCTACGTCATTCAGTTGTGAATTAGGAGGGGTAGGAAAGTGTTGTAAGGAATTTTAAATCATGCTATGATAATGAGGGGAGGCTTGAATAAGGTCCCATAATGATATTTTAGCAGGATTATGAACTTTAGTTGTTCAAAAAAAATTTACTTATTTTCTCTTTGTGAACAAAAATGAGGAGGGCCAAGTAGAATAGGGTTAGGCAATGGGAGGGATGTTGAAGGTGTTTGTCTTGGTTGTAGATTGTTTCTAGTGTTATATGTATGAGAAATCATATTATAACTCGGATTTTGCAAAAAATTATTCTTAAGCGGGTAAAGGATAAGTTTGGGTTTGTTTTGAGTTTGAGGTTTGTGTGAAGGTGGTCAAAGGATGAGTTGAGTTTGAATAATATTAGTGTCCCTTAGTGAAGGAGAGTCTAATATTACTTCATCATCTTCATCTAAGGAAGCCTCATTATTAGTGTTTTAAATATGATGAAAAATATGATGATGATGAAACAAAGGAAATAGGTGTTCAACCATTTGGGAGGTGGAACACAAACTAGGTGTTTAGGGACCTAGACCTATTTCCCTCAAGTTTCACTCAAGAAAACCCTACAGATCTCAATCTGAATGTAGAAAGGGGGGAAGAGATATTTTAATAGGGTTGTCTTAGGATTTTATGAATGACTAAAAGGGGTTCACCACCAAGCTAGGGCTTGGAAAGACAAGAAATGTAAATGACATGAAAAGTACCATGTAAAACCTAGCTAAATGACCTAGGATATGAAATTGAAATATAAAATGATAAACTAAGAATGAACAAAGGTGCACCTAGAAGAAGGATGAGGTAAAAAAAATATCCAAAACCTTGAAAACTTAATTTTTAATGACCAATGGGAATCATACGCGAGTTTGGGAGATTTAGTCCCAAACTAGGGTTTCTATGCTAAAACTGGAATCTCACAATGCATGATCCAAAATTAATGAAATCTAGAAAATATGTTATATTGGGACTCATATGCCACAAGTGGTGTATCATTTCCACTCTACTTTTTTATATGGTTAAGACCTAAATCTTCTCTCATATCTCCACTCTTTCTTCCACACTTCATTTTTTGATTTGAAACCTTGATTTATAACCTATAGGTGACTTTTAGTGAAGATTACAACCTTGTGATGACTTGATGACTTTATTAAACTTTGGAACCTAATATTCAAAGCATCTTCAACCTCCAAGACACCTAGATCTACAATCACACATGTAGGGAGAATGAGAAACTTGTTGATTGTTAGGTAATGGGGGTTTTCCTTGGTCAAACCCTATTTAGGTAATAAAACCAAATGATGAGATAATGAAATAATAAAATGAAACATAAAGCATATAACATGAAAAATGAACAATGATACCTTGAATGATGTATTGTATATCAGAAATATAACATGAAGTGGCCATAAAGGATCTAGATCTAGATCTTGAAATAAGTGTAGGACAATGCTTAATCTTGGACCTTGAATATAACATCACAACACTAGCTCAACAACGTGCTTGATGCTTGATGACCTTGATATGATGATGGATCTTCAATTGATGCCAAAAATGATCAATAAATATGCCTTTGAATGATTTAAATATGCTCTTGAATGATCTTGTGAAGTCTTGTAATCATAAAATTTCTATTAGGAATTCTCTCTTGAAAGTCTTAGGTTAAAATAAGTGAAATAACCTTGTATTTATACTTGTTTATGCCAAATTTCCCCAAATTACAACACTACAAGCCGACATCAGATTTAGGAAGATAAAATACCACCAAACATTGCATTTAAATTTTATTTAATGCCACACGAGACTCATACACTAGAAGTGGTGTATGAGTCCCATTAGGCTTAACTATAGGACACATTTTTTTAAAATGCCTAGAATGATGTAAAATTGAGATCGCGGCCCAAAAACCTAAGTGGGACTCATATGCCCAAAGTGGAATATGAGTCCCAAACCACTAAATCTGGGCCACACAATCTAAAAACACCTGAATTATGATTGGATGTTGGTTTATGTCGGGATTATCCTTGAAAAGATGCATTAATTAAGGCTTGTGGATGCAAAATAAGGTCAAATAAGTCATAGATAAGCCCAATTAATTAATAAAAAATATATTAGTATGAAAATATTAGGATACACTTTACAACACCATAAATAAGTCACCATTAATTTCATTTAGTCTATAAGGGTCCTAAACTTAATGTGAAGGTGAAAATAAATACACTTTACAACATTAATTTAAGGAAAAATTTGGTCTATTTAGCTTAAAAGTGCCCTAAATCCAATGTGAATGTAAAAAATACATTACAACACTAGATCAAGGTGACATTAGGTCCATTTTAATGTTAACCATTCTTAAATTAAGTGAGTAGTTGTACAATATTTAAGAAGGGCATAAAATTTCCGTCATACTACCCAACAACTCAATTTGTTCTTTCAATGAAATTTTTTATGCCTTTATAAACTATTTCCAAGTGCACATGACTCCTAAGATGACCTTAGCCGATCTGATGAGATGTAAGCAAAAAAATGATGAAAAAGTTACTAACTTCATTTCACGCTATCAATCGGTTATTCCCAAATCAACGAAAAGATTCTTGATCCTCACCTACAATGGATGTTCATTGAGAACTTACAAAAAAAGATACATGATAATATTAGAATGATGAATTTTCCTTCCTTCATACAATTGTGTACTGCCCTTTGTGATTAACAAAACTCAGTTATTAGTAGTGAAACAAAACCCACCTCTATTCGACATGAAAAGTCTAAATCCGAAAACAAACAAAAACTATCAACTTTTTAGGAAACAGAATAAGGGATTCCTTCAACTAAATCCCCCTCAACCAGCTCAACATTTTGATACCCAAGTGGCTTCTATAAAGAAAACAAGTCCTTTTGTATTTGGGGATCTAGCTAGAAAATTTACTCCCTTACACGATACCCTCCATAGCATAATGTCACAAATTTTAGAACAAAAAATGATCACCTTACCTCCTGTTAAAAATCTCAATCCTAATATGCCTTTACCTCGAAACTTTAGATCAAATTCCTACTACCATTATCACCAAAAAAATGGACATGATATGAAACATTGTAAGCATCTTAAAAATCTTGTGCAAGACCTCATTTATTCCAGTCGACTTCAAATTGGAGGTGTTAATGATAAAGGAAATAATTCCATTTCCCCTCCCGATCGAAACTTGTAAATCTTTACCAATCCTATGCATAACCATGATATTTCATTTGTCAAAGCTAGTGAAACTAAAAATAACAATGTAATGAATGTTGACACAGATACCATTGAACAAGGTCCTATGGATATTGATGAATAAAGTCCTATGGATAACATGGTGGGATTGATCTAAATTCCACCTCATAAAGGAAAAACTAAAAATCCTCCTAGAATTAATTTATCATCTAAAGATATAATTAGAAATGCACTTGATGGTCTAGAATTACTTAGGCGTCTGAATCAATGACAAGACCACTAATGGGATATTAATTGATCCCATATGAGGAGAGAATATGATCAATAAAGAATTCTTACTTGTCCATGAACTCTATCAAGACACATATGATAAAATGAAAGCATGGATATAGACACAATGATTTCACTTGACCTATGATGGGATCAATCACCCTTCCTTTAAAATTTGGACTGAAACAATTATATGTCTCATTCTCCATCATCTTGATGTTAGATCAATTTCGTGTGAAGCTTGGTTATCCATAGATATATTCCATGGAAGCCATCCCATTGATCGTGCATAAAGGCTTAAAGTTTCGATTTGACAATAAAATATTTACTATGCACCATAGTGGATTTAATCCTCTACCTTATTATGGGAATTTTTCATTTGATTTATTTTGGCTCGAGCCTATGGAACCTATTAAACCTCGTGAGGATTTATTTTTTAAATCATATCAAAATTTTAAGGTCAAATTCATAGCAAAATTATCCCTTAAAAACATGCCTCAACATTTGACTGAGACTCCTATTCTTGATGAAACTATTATTGAACCTAAAGACATTCCAAATAACCAAGACCAACCTAAGACAAATCCTTTGCCTAGCTCCTATTAAATACCAATAGATAATGAAAACAATCTTGTCATGCATCTTAAGATAAAACAAGTTTACAAAGCTAAAGAGAAAGTGGTTGAACAACCTCCTTTGGTTCCTTTTGTTCCTTTCCTTAGGGAAGAAAAGAAACCTATGGTCGATAAACCCACACCTACACAAATGCAACTTGATAATCATACTTAGAGAAATAGAAACAATAGAGAGTGTCTGAATAGATGTCGTTCTCTTGCTCGAAGGGTAAATAAAGGAAACAAAAAATAAAATAAACATCAAAACTTGATTGAAGCAATACACGATGAGTCTCCCTCTTCACCACAACAAAAAAATCCTATATCACAACCACAATAGGAGCTAAATCATTCTTTAGACATTATCATTAGACCTCCTATTGTGATTAGCTTGGATGATGATGATGATGAGGTTGCTAAAATTGATGAAGAAGTCCATAATGAATTGAATACATGGTTTTCCTCTTTTATGGGATTAAATGAAAATTCTCCTAAGAAGAGTGTTGCACTTTGTGATGATCCTAGTACTACACTAATTATTGTCCCTTTGGCTATTCTCCTACCTTCTCTATATGATTAACAAGATTGGGATGCACACGACCTACTATAGGTTCACTCGCATGTGACTTACTGGTTTTTTTCATCAATTTATTTTTCATGTTTTGTATGTGATTGCATGCATGCATGATATGATCCCCCATGATGTTCTATTCTCTCTCTCTCTCTCTCTCTCTCTCTCTCTCTCTCTCTCTCTCTCTCTCTCTCTTTGTGACATTCCTCTATTTGTATCTACATTTTTTTTATGTCATATATTTTTCATTTGTCTTTTGTTTTCCTTTTGGGGATGACGCAAGGCATCGAGACATTTAGGTCTCTTCCATGTTGACCCAAAAAAATTTCTTGTTTTTTATCTCTCTTTTTCATTCTTCCTATTCCATCAAAATTTGGGGAATGATGATGGTTTTGGGCTCTCTAATAGCATTGTAGCAAATACATACTAACCCCAAATCCATGGATCCCTGATGTGTTTCCTTTTGATGGAAACCCCTCCATTTTTCATGATGTAGCTTCATTTGGAAAAATATGACTTGACATAATTCTTTCCAAATAAGCTCTCATGTCCTCTTTATTTCTACTTTAAAGTAATTTCTCATAGCATGGTTTTTAGCAATTTTCTTTAAAGTGGGGGCATACATTGGAATTATTCTTTTGCAACTCATGTTTCATTGTGTAGTCTTCTTACTTGATGTGATGAATCTTTCACTTTGTGGTGTCATTGGGTGTGATGTTCTTCAAGATTTTGTTCTCTCTTAGCATATTATATTCCTCTTAGTGGTTTGATGTGACACATTGCATCCCCTAAGTTGCGAATCTTCTATTCTTTGATTGGACCTCTCTTGGAGACATTAGGCACAGTGTTCCCTAAGTTAATACCTTACATGAACTAAGAAAAACTCCTTTGAACACACCTTACACTATTTGGATCTATAATAATTGTTATATGGACACCTTTCACAATACACTTTGCTTGCCTGTGGATCCATCTTGTTCATCCATGGGTGTTGAGCATACAAAGCTTTTCTTTCCTCATGAATTCCTAGTGTTTGTGTTGTTTGGTGCCTTATCAGAGTTATCAAGAGGCATAGATTTGGTATGGTTATATGTATGGGAGCCAAACTTAGGCATGAATTTCCCATAGCCACTTGCTTGTCTGTGTATGTTCATATTGACTGCAATTGTATGGGTCTCTAGGGGCTCAGCTAGTGGATGCCATGAAGTTCCACTAGCCCTTCTGAGCATGTGTTTTATTTGCATAGTGGACATCGTGTTCCACTTATAAATGTTCTTGGAAAAATATCTTAGATTTGATCCACAGTGTGTGGGACAAATAGTCAAAGCTTGATCCACCCACCTTTTTGTTTTTGTTTTTCTCTTTGTATTTGGAAGTGTATGCTTGTATCTTGCTGTTGGTCCTTTTATCATTTTCATGTGTTTTATTTTGTGCCTATGTTGGTTTTCCATAGGATCTTGATCTTGGGGGCTTGTGTAACCCTCTCGATCATTGTCATCCTATCTCACTAGCATTGGTACAATTGAATTCCTCTCGATGTGAGTTTTATCTACTTTAGTGTGACTTTGAAGAAAGTTCCTCCTCTCACTAAAGTGGGGGATAAATGTAGTGTAGAAAAATGCATCCCTCTGCATTTTCACAATTGTTTGGGCCCTCCATGCTGAAAATTGGGCTTCTTTATGCCTTATTTGGTCTTATTTTGCATCCACAAACATTAATTAATGCATCTTTCTGAGGATGATCCCAACATATATTAAATGACCAATCATAATTTAATTATTTTGATTTGTATGGCCTAGATTTAGTTATCTCAGACTCATACACCACCTTGGGCATATGGGTTCCACTAAAATTTTGGGTCCTAAACCTCAAATTACCATAAAATATAACATTTCTTGAAATTTTTGCCCTAAGCTTAGCCTACTAGGACTCATATGCCCCAACTGGCGTATGAGTCCCACTTAGCTTGGACCTAATTTTGAATTCAATTATTGGTGGGATTTTATTCTCCTAGATCTGATATCAACTTGTAGTGTTGTAGTTTTAGGAAATTTGGCATAAACAAGTATAAATACAAGGTTATTTCACATAATTCATCCTAGCAATTCAAGTATTCAAGTATCCTAGAAATTTAAGTAATCTTATGAGCATTAAAGTGAGATTTTACGAGATCATTCAACAACATTCAAGAGTGATTATCAAGAATTTTGGAGCATTATTCAAGATTCAAGTATCATGTCAAATTCATCATGCATCATGTTAGTTTTTGAGCTAAAATTTGTGATGTAGGTATCTTATAATTCAAGAAAGCTTTTAAATCAAGGTCTATAACATACATGCAAGAGTCAAGATCTACATTAATGCTACCCATTACATACAAGATTTTAGCCTTTTGTTCAAGGGTTTGATGATTTGCAACATTGCATGCTTGTTCATCGATCATTCCTTCCTTCTATTTGATTTCATTTCAAGGTTTGACCAAGGAAAACCCCTATCCACTAGCAAAAAATAATTTTTGGCTCTCTTTGATGTGTGATTTTCAGATCTAGGTTGAAGATCCATTGAAGAGAAAGATTGGAGAAAAGTTGTCAAGTTGTCAAAGTTTTTATCTACATTGCAAGATCATGGAAAGTCACCTATAGGTTGCAATTTAGTGTTTCAAACTCAGAGATTTGATAGGAGAGAAGCTACAAAAAAACATTAGGGGATATCAAAGTTTCAGATCAGCTAGGATACTAGGAATAAATCTCCACTTGTGGCGTATGAGTCCCAGTATACCAGATTTCAGGCATTTTCTATAGATCCTCATTTAGCAATTCTTGATTCTAGTTCTAGCCTAAAACCTTAAACTAGGACCAAATCACCCCTATTTTCATATGAGTCCCAGTGTTCTTTAAAATTCAGATTCTTAGGATTTTAGACCTTGTTTCGAGAATCTTCAACTTTCCAGGTGAACCTCTATCCTTTTCCAGTTTGTTATTTTGATTTGAGTTTATTTTCTAGGTTACATTGTTAGGTTTCACATGTTTCTTGTCTTTGCAAGCCTTTGGTTGGTGGTGAGCCCCCTTTTAGTCTTTAATCACACCTTAGGAAACCTTATTGTAGATCTCTTTCCCTTATTCCATCCTTGGATTGAGATCTCTAAGGTTTCCTTGAGTGAAACTTGAATGAAATAAGTTGAAAGGTCCTAAACCCGAGTTCTATCTTCCAAAATACTAGAACCCCTCCTATTTTCTAGGTTTCAATTTACTATATAAAATACATGTTCTTAAGGAAGGCTTCTCCAATTATCTTGAAACACAACACTTGATCTAAAGTAGATCATCCCAAGACCACCCATCGCCTTCTTCTCCAACAACTCCAACATTATATCACTAATTTCTCCTTCAAATATTAGAGATGCACTTCATTTATCTTTTTCATTTTTAAAAGAATCCATTATACACATTTTCTCTAGGTATCACAACAAATTTCTCATTTTTTCCATTTTCATAAATGTTATTATCTTGTTGATGAAGAGAACATGTGGGTTGTTGACTAGTTTTCAATGGGGGGTAAGAAAAGCCTTCATAGATGATAGAAAATGTGTAGGGATCATCAACACACCACTCCACATACTTCTTCACTTTGCACCTTGGATTTGTGCATCTCTAGTAACTCCTGCACATTAATACGTCTTTTCTTCAGAGCCCACAAAGTTGGCATTCTTACAAATGTTGGCATTGAAACATCATATAATTGCAATAGGGAAAGATAAAAACATTTAATGGGTGAAAATTATACCTGGGGTATGGGCTATTCTCAATCTACTTCTAAAAATACTTTATGTATTCTCATAGTAGAAATGACATTAATTCCATAAATGGTGAATGGATGGTCGAAAATACACACATTTAGATCACGTGGGTAGGTAAAGAATCATAGGAAAATGAACAGAAAAGATGATTTTGATAAGCTTTCATTATTTTAAAGAGTAGTTCCAACTATTTATTGTGGAAAGAAGACCACCTATGTCATATAGAAAACCCCTTGACATAAATATAACATGTGGAGTTATTTCTAGTTACTTTCCACACCCTGTTTATAACCTAAATTGTAGATCATCTATTTCATATAGAAAATGTCTTCGACATAAATATAACATGTGGAGTTACTTCTTGTTACTTTTCAAACCCTCTTTATAGCTTTAGTTTCTTGAGATCTTTATAAGTAGTACTCAGATAAGACAAAACGAAAATGCATGTTTAAGCGACCCCCCTCTACCTATTATTTTGTTTAAATTTTTTTTGAGGTAGGAAATAAAAAATTAAAGAGTGGGGCCAACCCTTTAAGAATAACATAGAATCTTCATTTAGGCCCCCTCCTTACATGAGTACTTATAAAATAAAAGAAATTGGACAATTCATAAGCTGATCCCACCTTTTTGTGAGGAACTTGAGCTAATAAAATAATAGAATTTTTTATGTGGCTTCTATTTCGGAATTCTCTTCTCATCTTATAATAATTTATTAATATTTTTTTTTACGAAATTTCTTTGTCTTTTTGTATCATGTGGATTATTATGTCAAGAAGGTGTTCCACTACAATGACATTTTTATATATATATGAAAAATTAATAAATACGCTTGCAATATCTTAGAGGATGTTTTTTGAATAAGGATGTGTCAGTGTCTTCCTATAGTAATCACGGCTTACTATAAGGTTAGCTCTCTCATGACATGTGTTGACAAAAATTCACTGTTATTTCATGGAATGTTGAATCACCTCTGCTTAGCACTGCCTAACTCCTATATAAACATTTTATTAGTTATTAGCCCATCAAATCTTGAATTTACTTTGCTTAGCATTGCCACACTTCTATATAAGAGTTCAATTCAGTGATTAATGATCACTTACATGCACTCACAATGATCCTATTGCAAAGTCTAGTAGGTTTTGCTTTCCTCAAACTTCTTCCATTTTATGAAGTTTTGGACTGCAGATTTTGATTTGGTCTGCTATGAATATGGTGTTTATAAGAACGTCAAAGGTTGTGTTTTCTGTTTTGAGGCTTGAAGTTGCATTTCATATTTTGGTGGATTGTTTCTATTTCTAGTAATCTGATCATTGGCTCTAATGGTTCTTGACACTTATTTCACCAATTCTCTTGTAAATTGTAGAAACATATGCTTCTACACCCACAAATATATATGAGACAATACGATCTTTCCTTTTCAAGCCACCCTAGCATTTGTAGGAAATGTTAATGAATAACTAGGTTGATGGCCCAATTTAACAAAAAGGTAGGCAACTGATGTTGATTATGTACCTTAGCTCTCATGGGTTGTGGGATATGACAAAAAAAATTGCATGTTATTTTTTGTTTTGGTAGTATTCTCATCCTTTCTCTTCTTTTTGCAACTCACTAGGACACCCTAATAGAAACCCCTTTCTCCAATGGTTCTTTATACTTGCTTTCACCAATGCTCTTGTAAATTATAGAAACATATGCTTCTACACCCACAAATATATATATGAGGCAGTATGTTGTTTCCTTTTCAGGCCACCCTAGCATTTGAAGGAAATCTTAATGAATAACTAGGTTGATGGAAAAATTTAAAGAAAAAGTAGGTAACTGATGCTAATTGTGTACCTTATCTCTCATGGTTTATGGGATATGACAAAAAAATTATAGCTTGCAAACCATTTACCATTTACCATTGCAAATCATTTTACTAGTTATCAAGAGATAAACCCTTCAAATGCAATCTTTTCAATCAATGGGTATCTTCTTGACTAATATCTCTCTTTGGAATTGTGAGATTTTTAGGAATTCTAGAAGAGTTGCAAATTATAAAATTGCACAAATTGAAAAAAAAAAACTCTAAATAATTGCATTGATTATTTACTTGATAATTGCTTAATAATGAGTACAATATATAAATCATGGGAAGAGCCCTCTAGAATGAAAATTTCCAACTAGAAAATAGGCATGCAACTCCATGCAAGATTGCACAACTAAGCAATCATTATCCTAAAAATATAACAATTAGAAAACTTATCTAGAAAAATATTTTAGGTAGAATATTCTACACTAGCAACCCCCTTAAGTGTAGCTAGGTAAAAGAGATATATGCAAAAAATGCAAGAATGGATGCATGAAAATATGAATGGGTCCCAGCTACAAGGCCATGTTAGGTACCCAATTACAAGGAGAAAAGAGGACAACCGGTGGCAAAAAATCCTAACCAAAAGATACAATAATGATATCCATCACAAATCCAATCAATCTCCATCCACACAAAGGATGATAGGAAAATCCATACAACCCCCTGTATAATGAGAAAATATTTTTTTACAAAGAAGCACTAGAAGCACACTTGTAGAGTAACATTGGAATCCTTAATTTGACAAGCAAGGAAAGATACGTTGTTTTCTAGAAACCATATTAGAGTCACCGAATAACTCAGGCTGGAATCATGATAAAGCAACAACATACCCAATGTCAATGAACACTCAAAAACTCACAAACTAGAAAAAATATAGAATCTATGAAACAATAGTTGATTGAAAAAGATCTAGAACAGATATGATGTGCAGAGATCAAAAATAAAATCCAAACCTAATGCATGAAAAAAAGAAATAGTGCATGCATAGATGAATGTTCACACATCCCTCCATGATTTACAACCCTCTAATATAGAACAAATTAACACTCAAACTACCCTATGCTCTATACCATTTGAGAATTTTAGGAGTTCTAGAAGAGTTACAAATTACAGAATTGCACAAATTGAAAAGAAAAAAATAAACTCTAAATAATTGCATTGATTATTTGCTTGATAATTGCTTAAGAATGCATACAATATATAAAGCATGGCAAGAGCCCTCTAGAATGGCAACTTCCAACTGGAAAATAAGCATGCAACTCCATGCAAGATTGCACAACTAAGCAATCATTATCCTAAAAATCTAACAACTAGCAAACTTATTTAGAATAATATTTTAGGTAGAATATTCTAAACTAACAGGAATTAGGGAATGAACAAAAATGATACAAGGGAAATATAAGAGTTAATTCAACATGTGGATATTGTAGACATGGAAAATGTACAAGTTCGTTTTGGCACAACTGATCCCGATTACTAACAACATTTCCTCTTAAATTACATTCTCAACATTTCATCACATTCTATCTCTAGATTAAACCTTATTTGATTTAATCCAACATGTTCCCTCTAGATTAATAAATCAAATCATTTATTTGATAAAACATTTCCTCTCAATTCTTGACTTAAATCAATTCATAAATCTAAGTCTAAAATTGTCACATCACCTAATTCTTCATTAACTTAATCAAAACCATGATTAAGTTAACCCATTTCACTAAAATTCTCTAGAGAATGCAAGCTGCACAATAAATCAAATACTTTGATTTATTAATTCATCTATTTTCTCTCACAAGGCATCAAAAGGGAGTATTCTCTCATTTGAATTCAAAAAGCCAAGTGGACTTAGTCCTTCCAACAAGGCATTTAAGGCCTCTTACATGTCCTTGGCCTTGAGCCAATTGACATTAACTCCATCTCCTTTCCCTCTTCAAACAAATCAACTCACCATGTCAAATTCAAATTTGTAGATATATCATGCACATTGGCTAAAATGAGCTCATTCCTAATCCAATCACATGTGGACAAGTGGCACAATTCCATTAGATTATCCTTTGTCCCACATTGCTCAATCTTGCTCACTTCTTCCAAAATGAAGTCTATAAATTGGAGACTCCTCTCCTCACTTATCATCCACAATACTCATGCAAAGTTACTCTCTCCAATTGAGAACTATTTTTTCTCATTTCATCCAAGCACTCACCTCATTTTCACATTTGCACCAAGGTTATGCTCAAATCTCTTTGGAGATTTGACCATTTGTTCAAACCAATCAACATTGCTACTTAGGAATTTGGAAAGGGCCAATTGCAACACTCCGTTGGCACCAATTCCCCCATAAGATCATCATGCTATTAGCTTAACTAGGATTGAATTTCTTTTGTTTCAAGTTTATTGTGTTCTCCATTTTCCTAGTGTATTTTAAATAGATGGATTTTATGGGGAATCTCTCATTCTTGTGTACATGCATTTGATCTAACATCTAACCATGTTTGTTGTCTTTGTGCATTTGCAGGTTTAGGGGTTCACATTTTGGTGCTAGGAGGGCTTGAAAACTTTTAAATCACGTTTTTTTCAAAATTCTACAATTTCCTAACGTTTTTTTTGCAGACACACACAAACTGGGCCGCACAGCGCTATATTGCACCACTTTTAGGACCGCGGCGCAATACTTCGCCGCTCCCAATGGTGTGGTGCCATATTCACCCACTTTCAAATTCTTCAAACTTCATTGCGGGTTCCCCCCTGTCATTTTTTTTTTTAAATTTTCTTAAGTCCACTGCACGGGTCCTAACTCCACCACTTTCATCATCACGGTGCGGTATCGCACCGCACTTTCTCCAAACTCCGCTGCGTCATCATTCCCGCCTAAAATTTTTAAATTCCCAAACTAGGCCACTTCCAAACTGCACCGTTGGCCTCTATTGCGCCGCTTTTGCACTCTCTGTCTTTGTAGAGTGCCACCCAAAGTCACCTGCGCAGCGCTATATAGCACCGCTTTGTTTTCAAACTCCGCCGCTTTTCCCAACTCCACCGCTTTTGCAAACTCCGCCATGGGAAGACAATGAAGTTTTAAACTGACATGTGCTGTTTTAATTTAGGATTTTTTAATCTCTAATCTGGTTTTCTATCATTTTTGGAGGTTGGAGCAAAGGAAGAAGTGTATCATGATATCATTTTCACCAACCCAAAGTGTTCTTAAACACTAAAGTGTTCTTCAACACTCTTTAAGAAATTTGTTAAAAAATATTTGACCTTAGGAACACTAAATTTAGTTTGGGTTTTAAAAAGAACAATCAATTTTTTTTATGATAACACCATGCTCATTTTGTATAAAGTGTTTTTAAACACTAAAGTGTTCTTCAACACTCTTTAAGAAATTTCTTAAATCTTTGATCTTAGGATACTAAATTTCCATTGGGTTCTAAAATAAACAATCAAATTTCCTTTCAAAAGTTGCCAAGGGGCTAAAAGAACCTTAGACAAACATACTAGATTTTTTTTAAAGGTTAATAAATTGAACAAGGCAATATCACACTTCATTTGGTGCTTAAAAAGAACTCATCATTGCTTTGAGAAAGTTTAAAAAATGAACAAGTGTTTTCAATGTTTTACAATCCTTTTCACAAGTTAATATTATTTGAAAAGTGTATGCACTTCTCTCGCGGTTCATTGCGATCTTGAGAATCAAAAACATTTTGGTAGTATTAGATTGTTAAAAGGATTGCCTCCACATTTCAATTTGGGCACTTAAAATTGAACAAAACATGCGAGTGTGAATAAAACTTATTGTGAGTGTTCTCCTTTTGTTTTTAAACAAAGGTTGATCGAACTACGAATATGTTTGTTCGCTATTGTTTATCTTAGAGGGCCTGCCTTATGGGAAAAATTACTTAGCCAAGGGAACAAACCAACCGAGAATACGCTAAAGCCAAGCGACTTCCAACCGGTATATAAGTGTGGATTCTTGAGGAAAGTTCAAGAATCACAAGGATTATTCTGACGAGATGGATAGAAATGGACTCTCATCGATGTTGGATAATCCCCCATGAACAGAATGCCTGCATTAGAACCCTTTGTTTAGAAAAAGGCCAAAACCTTGTTTATCTTGTTGGTGCAAAAGGTCACGTCCTTTGAAGCCTCCCCACGTTATACATGCAGCCTTGTTGTGGAAATGGAAAGTATGCCATGGGAGATTCATGGGTACTAATGCTTGGCTGACCCAAATAAGTGAGTGTCATGGAGGGGAACCAGTGTGGTCAAGCATTTAGCTATTCACACAAGATATGCGCAGCTGGATTTATCCAAGTGGGAACCCAACAAGATATTGCCTCATCATCCTAGGATTGTACAAGTGCTTAAGAAAATAACACATTGCCTGGTTCTCGAAAACATTTGAAAACAAACATACACAAGACCTTCAAATTCCAAACCCCTTGTGAGAAACAAATATTCTTGACGAATTTAGGCACTCTTGCTTTCCCTAGGTATCATATCCCTAGAGGTTTGTAAGTGCACAAATTCTACCGTCATTTGTTTTCAACAAGGTTAAACATAAGGAACTTTTTCCCTATTTTCCTCGATTTCCACACAATGGACCTTGTGGGATGAGAAAGAAAGTGGGACACTAGATATATAGTTTGAAACTTAAGCAAGTGGTTTCGATAAAAATAAATTCATTGAACCAAGATAAAGAGACAAATTGAACTTCATGTGTGTTATTTCCAATGATTTCCCACAAGATCAAAATTCCAAAACCAAAGCTCAAGAAAATTAGTCTAAAAACCTATGAGCAATGCCTTGAGATGCTCTTTGAAGTAAGGGAAAGACTTGTATACAACTTTTACAAAAAGGCCTCAAGGAATAATCCAACGTTGTATGCATTTTATTGTCAACAAAATCCCAAACTTTTTGAAAGGTTTGATTTTCTCCCATAGGAAGTCTAGCATGTTCTTCAATACCGAGGTTTTATAGAGAGAGTAATGTCTAGGTTAAGATTCAAGATCAAAGTCGTCATCCTCATTCATTCCTCCATCAACCAAAATCTCATCTCATCAACAAAACCTTTTGTGAACTCTAGAAACAATCACCACGCTAAACTTAGAGGGCTAAACCAACATCACCCTATCTTGGCTTAACACACCTAGCCAAAATAGTCAAACCTTTGGAAAAATTTATTTTTAGGATAACACAACTTCCTAAAGTCTATTAAGTTCACTATTGCATTGGCTTAACACACTTAGCCAATTCATCCATTTGTGCAAGTTCCCCTAGGATAATGCAACTTCCTAGGGAATACAACTTCACAACAATCATGTTTGGCTTAACGTATCTAGTCAAATTATCATAATCAATCTAAAAGCCCTTACAAGTTTAGCATATACTTTCAAAATTATTCAAAAGGTATTCACTCACTCATCCCATCCATTTAGCCCATCACCATTACCACCATCTTTGATCTTTTAGCTTCCCTAGTTCTTCTCTTTTGGGCCTAAAAGGTTAGGATCGAACAAATCCCTATTTTTTATGGTCCAAACAAGATCTCAATACAAGAAGAACATGGAGAATATTAGATAAATATCAACTTCTATGGACATGAGTTAGTTAAACTCTGAAGTGAACCTAGCGGGAGCAAGCAACTCTCCCTTATCATCACAAAATCCTCAAGAGGAGAGTCATCAAGAGGACATCATGAATGAAGACATGGGGATGACACAATCCGAAATCATGAAGATGGTTCAAAATCCAGAGAACCAAAAAATTGTCAGTGCTATGTTCAAATACCTAAATACACTAGCAGGAGCAGGGGGCTAGTTCCCTTCTGATCTTGATGCAAGCACTAGTACATATGTGCCTATTCCAAGTACATCCCCAATGTCAAATGTCAATCTAGAAATACCCCTCACCACCTCAGCCATCACACCAAATGTAAACAAGGGGAGTTCCATGTTTCAAGAATTGCAAAGGCATCACCTTGTGGCTAACAAAGAGGCAGTCATCACCACCACGTCAGTTACGTCTGTCCTGGAAAATCCATCCCACCCATACATCCTGCTCAGCTTCCATAACCACGTGGGCTCATCTTCATTCCATGCAACACCAGCTTGTCAATCAAACATACAAACTTCTCTACCACTTGGAGAAGGAGGCTTGTTTGAAACAACTGACGTTGCAAATCCTTTTTTTCAAGGTAACATTCCATCTCTTCCCCCATTTTCATTTACAACCACATCACGTCTTGAATTGGGTTTTCCTCCTCTCAACATCGATGGTTTCTTGGAACCTAGCAATCTAAACATCATGCCCAATTTCCTCTTCTTATGCACATCATCACAACAACAAGTGGCAACCATACAAGCCACCACCATAATTGGTCCTCAAATATCCCAAAGCATACCATCTCAAGGACCAATCATCTCAACCACCCCTCCAACAACCCAAATCCCAATCACCACCACAATCCCTCCACCTGTCACAATGGTTGGCATGATTCCTGTTCTACCACCAATCCCACCAAAATCCAATACGACAAACTCATTCACCACACTAATCCAAACCCTTCAAAAGGCCAACCAATAGAAAGTACTCCAGCAAAAACAGCAAGCTCAATCTCAAGCGCAAGCACAAGCCCAAGCTCAAGCGCAAGCCCAAGCACAAGCCCAAGCTCAAGCACAAGCCCAAGCACAAGCCCAAGCATAAGCTCTAGCTCAAGCCCAAGCTTAGGCCCAATAATAAGCACAAGCATACTACCAAGCGCAATTGCAAGAGATCCATCTACAAGCCTACCAACAAGGCCTACAAGACTTTCAGGCACAACAACAAGCTGAACAACAAGCTTTTTTGGCACAACAGCAGCTCGACCAACAACAAGCTTTATTGGTGCAACAATAGCTAGACCAATGGCAATATTTACTAGCACAACAATATATTGATCAACAACAGGCTTCATGGGAACAACAACAAGTGTTGTTGGAACAACAACAACAAGATCAACAATAATTATTGTTGATGCAAATGCAGGCATATAATCAGGCTTTGAACACACAACCGATCTTGTAGTAAACACCCAATAGTACTCTCCCCACCCATCAAACACCTTGAACACCTCACAACTCATTCATCCCACCTCCTGATCCGAGCAAAGATGTCACAACACAAATCAAACTACTTTCGCAGCAAGTGTTGGACTTACAAGCAAGAAAAACCATAAGAACACCAGGAAACTTATGCCCTTACCCTTTCAATAGAAGCCTCACCATGATACCATTCCCAAAGGGATTCAGGATCCCCAAATTTGACAAGTATAATGGAACGGGTAACCTTGAGAACCACGTTAGGGAGTTTCAAGTGCACTGCATGGAGGTTGCATACGACGACACGTATCTAATGTGACTATTCCCTTGTAGCCTGACTGGTCCAACCATGGAATGGTTTTCTTGCCTACCCACGCACATTAAAACATTTGAGGAAATCATGGAATCCTTCCTTAAGAATTACACTTTCAATATGGGTACGGATGTTAGTTTGGAAGAATTGTCTACACTCAAACAAAAAAAAGGAGAGCTATTCACATCCTTCTTGCAAAGATGGCAATCCAAGGCCAATCAAAGCAAGTGGACCATGCCAGAAGAACAACAAGTTTGCACCATCATAGCCAATCTAGATGAAAACTTGGCGTTTTACTTGAAAATGTAGTGCATCACATCTTATGATCAACTGATCCCAAAGGCACTCAACATCGAAAGATCCCTTACTATGCGAGGAGGCACACCAAAATTCACTCCATTGTAGGATAACCACCTGTCTAACAACTACAATGATAAACCTTGAGCATGGTCAAGGAATAAAAATATCATGAACGACGACATGGTCATTAGTGCCCCTAAGCAGAATACCCAAAACCATCATCAACCACATAATCATAATCACAACAATGTACAGACTAATGCGATAGTAGTACAGCCACAACCATCTTTGACCAATCAAATCAACAACTTCGATAATCAAGGAGGACCACCTCCCTGTAATAAGTATCCCCCCAAGAGGAAGTTCATAGCTCTTCGTGAATCAATTGAGTCCATAATGAAGAAGCTGGTCAAAGAGAATCTAATCAAAATCTCTAACTCCGAGCAGTACACAGAACCCATGATCAAGGTGTTGTGGTATAATGAGAACCTCCTTTGTGACTTTCACAAAGTCAAAGGACACACCGCCACCAATTGCATGAGACTCAAAAACATCATCCAAAACCTCATTGAGGATAAGGTCATCAACATCGAGCAGCCGATCGGAAACCAAGACTTTAAAATATACACGAATCCGATGCCGAACCATAACCAAGGGAACAATCAAGGAAATAATCAAGGGAATAATAAGGGCAAGCAAAAGTATGCTATTGCTAATCTAGTATATGAGGAGATAGTTGGATGCGTCGACGAAATGGTCACCGTCATAAATGTCAAGGGAGCCAACAATGACTGTGCAGTCACCACATGAGGTGGAAAGGTTACCATCACTAGAGAACCTCCTAAGACCCCCATTTCCAATACAAAGGCCATCCCTTATGATTACAATTTCATTGACTAGCTGAAAATAACACCCACCCAAATCTCCATCATGGAACTATTGAAAATCTCTGCCACCCATAGGAAGATCCTTGATGAAGCACTACCTGCGTCCACCATCACCACCACCCTAGACACAGAGCAATTCTAGGCTATGGTGGGTAACATCGTTACCCCAAATCTCATTACATTTTCAGATCAAGACTTCCCTCCACAACCATCTCATAACCGCGCAATCCACCTCCAAGTACTAATCCACAAAAAGAAAGTCAAAAGAGTCTTGGTAGATGGAGGTGCAGACCTTAATATTTGTTCTCTAAAACTCATAAAGAAATTGGGATTTGTCGAGAATTCCATCAATAAGAAAAAAAGCATCACAATAAGGGCGTATGACGACCAAGAAAGAGTATCTTAGGGCACTGTCAAAATCCCCATCCATGTAGGGCCGACAACTATGGAAACCACCTGTCAGGTCCTCGACCTCAACCTACCATACAACATCCTCCCGAGATGCCCATGGATACATGGAATGAAGGCAGTGGCTTCGATCTATCACCAATGCATCAAGTTCTCACATCAAAACGAGGAGGTCACTATATATGGGGATCCCGAACCATTTGCTTAGTGCAAAAAATTGGAAGCCAAGTTTTATAAGATCCCTCAAGTACCCAAAAATGATGAAGGACCATCTACTTCATACATAGACCCAGCCAATCTCACTTCCACATCTGCGACAGAGACACCCGCCATCCCTGACATATCTAAAATAAAAAACATGATCCAGGACAATGGATGTGGTGATTACAGAATGAAAAGAAATGCATTTGTTGTAGGAGAGTTACCACAATCTCCTAAGTCGCATGGACAACCCCAGCCAGTTCAAACACCTGTCCGCACTATTAGAGTAGAACCCTCTGGATTCCACCGTTGGGGGGATCTCAGTCGAGAGAATGTGGACAAAGAGGACATCTCGAACACACTATACCAAAATGAAAGACCCACTCCCACCCTACCCATGGAGGAAACTAACAGAGGGTTACAAATGATGTTTGGTATGGGCTATAACAAGAATGAAAGCTTCAAAAGAAATAGTGATGGATGGTTGGAGCCCATCATTGTAGAAAAAAGAATGTGAAACCTTGGCCTTGGGTATACTCCTCTAAGTATAATTGTACGTGGCAGAGGTACCCGAGAAGAGTAGCCAGGTCCTCTCCTCAAGTAACAACAACCACTCCTAGACCACCTATTTGCTTAGGTATCCCACTCGATAATTACACCTTTGACATCACTGATGTTTGTCCTAGTAGTGACGATGATGATACCATAGTAGGTCTCCCTATGCTTTTCAAGGATTCCACCTTGGTAATGATTAGTGTCTCACCCACCGAGTCAAGCCAAAAAACCCACCAAATCACCTTAACACACCCTCAACTCATTGATCACAACCAACGTGGACCACCGATTCTAAACTCATTCGAAAATGATGAGGCTCTTTCAAAATTCATGGGACTAAGGGATACAGTTCCATGTGGGGATCACAAGGTAGGTTTTGACATGACATTGGATACCCAAGCATATTATGGGGAGATGATTGAGTCCTTTAGTCGCAAAAGAAAAATAGTGAGAAGAAGCTCGAAGTTATTGAGTGAAAACCATAGTGTGGCACTCTCTAACCATAAAATAGTAAAAATAAAGGACACATCTAATGGTGAAAACCTCTCTGAGGTGCCGGAGGATGAAGGTTTCAATCTCCCCCCTATTGCGCTACATCAGGAGAAATCAGTGGTCCTAGCGGAGCAGTGTAATCCTGTCAACGTGGGAACAGAGACAAAAACACAAAGCACATTCTATGCTCAAACACTTCAGACAAAAGAACAAGAATTGTTGGCTGCATTCTTAAGAGAAAGAGAAGAAAATTTTGCATGGAAATACGCTGACATGCCAGGTTTGGATCCTGAGGTAGTATTTCATCATTTGGTCGTTCACCCCGGAGCAAAGCCAGTTAGACAAAATTTAAGAAAAATGCAGCCACAAATAGCTTTTCCTGTGAAGATATAATTACAAAAAATCTTAGACATTGGCTTCATACAACCAATTGACTATCCAGAATGGGTATCTAATCTTATGCCAGTCTCAAAACTGAATGGGGGCATCTGCATCTACATGGACTTTAGAGATCTAAACAAATCATGTCCTAAGGATGATTTTTCACTACCCAACATTGACATGATAGTGGACATGATGGGTGGACATGAGATGTTGTCCCTAATGGATGGCTTCTTAGGGTACAATCAAATAATGATAGCAAAGGAAGACCAACATAAGACAACGTTTACATGTCCTTGGGGCACCTACTGTTGGAATGTGATGCCATTTGGGATAAAGAATGTAGGAGCTACATACCAAAGAGCCATGTCACTGATCTTCCACGACATGATTCACAAAACTATCAAAGATTATGTCGATGACATATTGGCTAAATCAAAGAAAAGGTAGGATCACATAGCAACCCTAAGTGCAATCTTTGATAGACTAGAACAATACAAGGTCAGACTCAACCCAAAGAAGTGTGTCTTTGGGGTACAATCGGGAAAGCTATTGGGGTACATAGTTTCAATGAGAAGGATACAGGTGGACCCTGCAAAGGTAAAAGCAATCCTTGAAATGGAAGCACCAAGAACATTAAAGAAAATCAAAGGATTGCAAGGTAGACTCTAGTCCATCTGGAGATTCATAGCACAACTTGCAAATAAACAGATCGCCTATTCACACCTACTTCACAAGGGAGTTCCATTCAGCTGGGAAGACAAGTGCGAGAAAGAATTCGACAAAATTAAAGAATATCTACTTACACCACTTGTGTTGATGCCACCAATTTTTGGGAAGCCATTGATACTATACATCTCAGCAACAGTAGCCGCCCTTGGTGCCCTTTTAGCCCAACATGATGAAAAGGGAACCGAGCGAGCCATCTACTATATTAGTTGAACAATGGTAGGGCATGAGCTCAATTACACATCAATAGAAAAGGCTTGCCTAACATTGGTATTTGCAGCCCAAAAATTCAGACACTACATGCTAGCTCATCAGATCAAGCTAATTGCCAAGATAGACCCCCTGAAATATCTATTGTCAAAAGCAATGCTCACAAGCAGAATGGCTAAATGGGTAATGATACTATCCAAACATGATATTGAGTATGTTGAGCGAAATTTGATCAAAGGAAAAGCTATTGTGGACTAGCTAGCAGAAGCTCCCCTCTACATGGACAACCCGCTCGTATCAGAATTCCCAGATGAGTCCCTTTTCAACCTCGGTGCAACCGACCACTGGAAATTGTACTTTGATGGATCCCCCATGTAGCATGGATCAAGAGTTGGTGTGTTCTTCATCACCCCGCAAGGAGACTGTATACCCAGATCATATAAACTAGCATTCCTCTATACCAACAATATTGCAGAATATGAGGCTTTAACCATAGGCCTCAAGATTGAAGCAAATATGGCAAATCATGGCATTAAAAGTTTATAGGGACTCGCAACTTACCATCAACCAAGTCAACGGTGAATACCAAACTAAGGATGATAAGTTTGCACCATACAAAGGTGGCAGAAATCCTCAAGGAATCATTCATTGACATTACCTTTGAGCAGATACTAAGGGAAAACAACTGAGCACCCGATGCAATGGCAACAATTGGATCCTTGCTAGACATTCCTCACAACGTCTCAAAACATGAATTCCTCGTAGAACAGCTTCTCCTACCCATGTTTGAGGTACCAAAGTTAGAATATGCATGTGAACTCATTAGTCTCGGTGATCTTTGGTACCATGACATATACACCTACCTAAGATTAGGAATCCTCCCAACTGACATCACCCCAAACCTAAAGTGAACCTTTGTCAAAAGGGCCTTACGATTCGTCATCCTAGGAGAGACCCTCTTCCGTAGAAGCATCGATGGAACCTTGCTATGTTGTTTAAACTCTGAGGAGGCCACGACTGCTCTAACTGAGGTACACAAGGGCACGTGCGGTTCGCACTCAAGTGGTATGACCTTGGCTAAGAAGTTGCTGAGAAATGTGTACTATTGGCCGACAATGGATAGAGAGGCACATGACTTTGTTAGAAGATGCCCGCAACACCAATAGCATGGAGACCTTATTCATGCACCAGCTCAAGAACTGCATCCCATTATTACACCTTGGCCCTTTTCACAGTGGGGGCTCGATCACATTGGTAAAATCTCACCCACCTCATCCAATGGCCACAAGTTCATTATCACCGCCACTGAATATTTCACAAAGTGGGTTGAAGCAATTCCCATGACCTACATCACGGGAAAACAAATATCCAAGTTCATCTTGAACTACCTCATTTGCCGATACAGTGTTCCCCAATCCATTATCTCTGATAATGGGACACCCTTTAAAAATCAGGATGTCTATGATTTGTGTGAAAATTTCAAAATCCAGCATTGCTTTTCCACCCCATACTATCCACAAGGCAATGGCCAAGCAGAAGCTACCAATAAAACCATTCTGAAAATCCTCAAGAAAATAGTCAATGATTCTAGTTGTGACTGACATCTGCAATTAAATCTCACCTTATGGGCCTACTGCACTAGCATTTGTATGCCAATAGGTGCCACCCCATTCTCCCTGGTCTACGGATCAGAGGCCATACTCTCGATTGAGATCGAGCTCCCATCACTTAGGATCACTGCAAAACCTCATCATGGATGAAGAATATAGGGTTACAAGATTGAATGAGCTGGAATTACTAGATGAATGGTGCATGGATGCCCTAAATCATCTACAAGTGTTCCAGAATTTCCTGAAATGGAGCTACAACAAGAAGATCAGGCAACGCACTTTCCAAGTTGGTGACCTTGTGTTGAAAGAAAACCAAAAAAATGTGCCAAACCCAGATACAAAAGGAACGTTTGAGCCTAACTGGCTGGGACCTTTCATCATTAATGCAAGCTACAAATCAGAGGCATATCATTTGTTGACACCAGAAGGTGAGCCTTTGCAGGAGCCCATGAACGGCTCTCACCTCAAAAAGTTTTATGCCTAAAAATTTGTAAGGTATAGAAGCAAAAAATATAAAAAACAATCAGAAAAATTCTTTAAAAAATGGTTACCTTGACGAAAACCTAGCAGACAGGCATCTTGGTGGTAACAAAAAAACTCAAAAATTCAAAAAATCCAAAAAATTAGAAAAAAGATTGAAAATAGTAAAGAGAAAAAATCGTCCTCTAGTGAAAACCACTTCGGTGGCACTTCAAACAAGTACCTTGGTGAAAACCTGGAAAACAGGTGCCAAGTGTAAATAAAACACTCCCCATCCACCAGGATCTACATGACTCACTCATTCCATCACATCTCAATAAATCATCCATCCACCCATCCGCTCGCATCCATACCATAGCTTGAGCTGATGCCCATATCGTATTCCACCATAGTACTACTTGGCATATTCCTAAGGTCAGTTCGTCCAGCCTTCATCGAAGTAATCTATTGCACCACATTGGGGGCATGTTCCACATGCATCGGATCAGATTCATGTATATTCTCATGATCTACATCCATAATCATCAAAAAATCCAAAAACATCCAAATCATCAAAAAATCATCAAAAACATGTCGAAATATCAGAAAATTGTCAAAAAAATAAAATTCATCATTAAGTCAAGTTTTTCACCTTTTCGAACTATGTCATCTCTGAGCTTGAACGTAGGCAAGGTTGATAATTGATCATCCCCCGAGACAATAGGGTCAGTCTTTAGGCATCTGTTGCATTGGCAATTTGTTTGCCCATCTAGTCTGCACATTAGGTCAGTCCTTTAAGCAATAAAAGGGGCAATATATTTGTCCATCTTATCATCAGGCCAGTTTTTCATCAGTCAAACTACGTGGTCTCTGCGTGTATAACATAGGCAAGTTTAATCTATGGATCAACTCTCGAGACCCCTAGGATAGGTCTTTAAGTTAGTCTGTTTATCATAAATCTTGAAAAATCCAAAAAAAAATTGTAAAACATCTCAAAATACCAAAAACAGCCTTAGAATATTTGAAAAACCAAAATGGTGCATCCATTTCATCTCGCTTTCACCCGTGATTTTCATCACTCATAATAAATCAATCGTCACTTTCACCCTTTGGTGAGTCAGTCAGGAGCAAGTTTAGCAGGATCCAAAGTGAACACCTAATTGGTAAAGTCTTGAGTCTAGGTCAGTAAGCAAGCAAGTTGATCAACTCGGAGTATCAATAGCTTATCACCCAAATCAGTCCCATCAAAACCCTGATCACAACATGTCCTAGGATGAAGCTTTCCTGCGATGGACATAAGCATTAGGTACCCCACAGTAGTTAGTCTTGGCTAGTGGTATGAAGAACATTTAGATTGTTTATTTTACTTGTCTTGGTCTTGTTGACTTATCGTATTTTATGCTCATTCCAAGGACCTCTCGATGATGCCTAAACAAAATAGGTTTAGAGAGAAAGGAATGGGGCAAGGATCATTATCTTTTTTATTTGATGCGCTTGTCGGATACACTTGTAAAATAACTTAGTCATATATATTTTGTTTGGTTTGTAGAGAGGATGCTTTAGATATCTTGTTGACCACATAGGAAAGCTTGCTTTTCTGTGTTTTGGTCTGAGATGTTTAGAATGTTTGAACTACATCTCAAATGAAGTAGGTATGTTAGTGTGAACAAGAATACTCCTATTTGATTATCGAGTCAAAGTCCATCACACTAGGTATAATGCCATCCTGGTCCTTTATACCTTGATGCATTGTACCTATGTGTGTTATCAAACATAATGCAATTGACCCCTTTGAAAATCCCAATTCCTAGAAATACAAATCACCATCACCATCCTAACTAGCTCATTAATTTTGAATCCTTCTTCTATCTTCCTTCCACACTAACATAGTATCAAATAGTAATCAAAACATTGCCAATGCATACATCCTACATCCACTAGATCGTTAGCATCGAAAGAACATTGCATCATATCATTATCTTAAGACAACATTACATCATACATAATCATTTGCATCCATTGTCATCCATTACCATCATTAACATGCATTGCATCATTAAAACATGAAAAATATACAAAAAAGAAATGCACCCATTACGTACATCACATCACATAAGCATAAGAATAGAAACATCTCATAGCATCATACATGTGCACCATACATATCATAAAAGGGAAAATCATCTCATATATATCACCAAAAAATACTGTTATGATACAAATCAGATCAGGTGTACATCAAATACATAATACAATAAGGCCAAAAGACTGCAGCCCATATATCAAAAAGACAAAGCAAACTGTCATGTGATCAAAAGGGGGGCTAGCCCTGCTGACTGTTGCCTTCCCCCACCTATCACTCAATATGATCCCCTGTCGGTCACCTCCCAGTCTACTGGGAAAAGTCTGGCACTCTACTGCCTGATGGTACTACCTGTCGGTAATGCTGCCGATAGTACTCGACCTCTCTAATAGAATCTCTATAATCTCGGATATCAACTGATCAGCCCCGGGATGTGGAATCAACAATCTCTAACTGCCTCTATCAACCCATCTCCTGATCCCTGTCGGATCGTGCCAAGTCTCTCTCTGATGTAACGGTAGCAACCTGTTGTCGAGCATCATCCCACTCAGCTGTCAGAACCTGGCCCTGGCCCTGTAACTATTGAATCAATATGTCATGGGGATTTGGCTGGCCCGTTGGTTGTCCCGCAGGCTGTATTGTTGTTGTGCTGGCACATGGGGCTGCCCATCCTATCCAGCTACATGTTATGTAGGATCCCTTGGAGGTGATTGCTGAGGAGGTGGTACACCTCCCCGACCCCTACCTGCTGACCTACCTCTCAACTTGCTACGTGGAAGCACTATCCCGGGAATTTTCAGTCTCACTAATAGCCTGAACCATGCTCTATACACTGGAGTCACCCCTACGTCTACTGGCCCCTGATCATATGCCCATGACTGAGCCACCAACTACCTAAATGAGGTCACTACCTCATCTGTTGGAATGGGCGGTCCCCATGCTGTCTCCTTTTCCGTACGGGCAAAGATTGGCCATATACTGAGCATTCGGTATATCTTGCACCTCCCTGAACTGCCTAGCCACCCGGTCAAGAAGGTATCTCTCTATCAAAGTATGCTCTCGACCCTGCATGAATCTGTCCTGACGGGCAAGGAAGAGTTTCTCTACATCATCCATCCACAAGCCTATACCCATATATGGTCTCCAGATGAATACTGTCATCTCATCCAGAACCCGCCGTGAATGAGCTATGTCATTTGTACCCATGTGAGTAAAGCGAATCATTGCCCCACCATACTTCCACACCATAGGATCATCAATATCTAAAGCAACTAGTGTCATAAACAGGTGTAGCACTGGAATCCGCTCAAATACCCAAATATGCAGAAGAGTCAATCTAGCCCCAAGAGCCCAACCCTCCAAGTAAGTGAACTCATGTAAATCCCTGTACAAGGAGGCCAGTAGTACTAGGCCCCATGCATAACACACTTGGCGAGTGCACATTTGCTACCATGCTAGTCTCCAACCCAGATTGAAGTATCGGTCACGCCGATTAGGAGCTACAAGGCCAGAATAATGGCGGCCATAATCAAACTGTAAGAAGGGGCTATACCTCGATACTCTCCAAATCTATTTGACCATCACAGAGCATGAGCTCTTCCACACCCATGACACTGAATCAGGCATCCCTCCCCTCCTCTAAATCATAAATCACTCACTCTCCATGAATGGGTAGTCGTAGGATGCGCTAGACATCCTCCAAAGTAATAGTGGCCTCGCTAGTGGGAAGATGGAAGGATGATGTCTTGCTATGCCACCACTTGGCCAAGGCATGCAGCATACCCAGATGTGCTCAAACAGGAGGAACATAAGGAACGAACCACAGACCAAGCATCCCAAGCTACTCCTAGAGAAATATGTGCATATCACCTAATCGCTCAAGTATCAGCCACCAGTGCTCCCTCGAATGAATAACCTCATGTCTCTCCTATGCAAGGAAAGGTACCGCGTTAGCTTCCCTAGAAAAAAATTGTTGACCATATCACTTTTCACTTTTGAAACAACAAAAGCGGCGTTGTTTACAAAAGCGACGTAGTTTGCAAAAGTGGTGTAGTTTGCAAAAGCAGTGCAGTTTGTAAGTTTCCAAACTGCGTCGCACGACGGACTTAGATAGCTAAATTCCACAAACTGCGCTGCGTGGCAGACTTAGATTGCGAAATTGGACAAATTGGCCTTTGCGATGCTGTTTGAGTAGGCGGCCGACTTTACTATTTGAAAATCCCTACGTGGCAAACTGACCCGCGCGACGCTCTATGCGCATGCAGTCCTATATAGGACCACGTGGGCCTATTTGTAACTTTTCTAAGGTGCAATATCACGCCGCGCCGACTAGACCGTACCTAAACGCTAATAAATGCACGTAAAACAAGAAAAAATAAAAGTGGGATAGGGGTACATACCATGGGTCCTATAGCGACTGGTCGCTGATATACTTGTACCCACTCTGACATGTACACGGGAAGCTCTCGTTACGCCATTTTCTCAAAGACTCAGAGCTCAGGTGTCAATTTTTTTCAAAGTTAAGATTGCAAATGCATTGAAAGTGACCCCTCAAGGTCTATTTAAGCCTAAAAATCAGGGTTTTTTGACCTTATTTGACATTCCGGAGGGGGTTTTGGTCCCCCGAACCCATTTTCATCCAACCGAGGGTCATTCTTCATCCCTTTTGGCATTTTAATGCATTTTTCTAGCATTCTAGGGCATTTCTGGCCTGTCAGGCACCTTGTCATCTTTTTCGCGAGATCATCCAAAAAATCAAAATTTTCGTCCGATCTCTCGAAGGGGTAATATCCAACAATATCCTTTCACTAGGGCAGCAGTGAGGCATCTGAAAAAATTCGAGAAAATCCTGGACCTTTGATCACATCGGTTTTATTATTTGAATCAATGCAACAAGTACATTGCTTCAAAGAGGGGCAAAATGTAAACATGGAAAATATACAAGTTCGTTTTGGCACAACTGATCCCGATTACTAACAACATTTCCTCTTAAATTACATTCACAGCATTTCATCACATTCTATCTCTTGGTTTAATAAATCATTATTTATTGGATTAAGTCTTCCTCTTTCAATGATTAAATTAATCAGTTTAATTTAATTAACCTTACATCCCTGTTTAATTAAATAAATCAGTGTATTTAATTAAAATCTCTAAAGTCTTCTTATTAAATTAAAGAAATTAAACCTTATTTGATTTAATCCAACATGTTCCCTCTAGATTAAATAAATCAAATCATTTATTTGATAAATCATTTCCTCTCAATTCTTGACTTAAATCAATTCATAAATCTAAGTATAGAATTGTCACATCACCTAATTCTTCATTAATTTAATCAAAACCATGATTAAGTTAACCCATTTCACTAAAATTCTCTAGAGAATGCAAGTTGCACAATAAATCAAATACTTCGATTTATTAATTCATCTATTTTCCCTCACAAGGCATCAAAAGGGAATATTCCCTCATTTGAATTCAAAAAGTCAAGTGGACTTAGTCCTTCCAACAAGGCATTTAAGGCTTCTTACATGTCCTTGGCTTTGAGCCAAGTGACATTAACTCCATCTCTTTTCCCTCTTCAAACAAGTCAACTCACCATTTCAAATTCAAATTTGTGCATTTATCATGCACATTGGCCAAAATGTGCTCATTCCTCATCCAATCACATGTGGACAAGTGGCACAATGCCATTGGATTATCATTTGTCCCACATTGCTCAATCTTGCTCACTTCTTCCAAATTGAAGTCTATAAATTGGAGACTCCTCTCCTCACTTATCATCCACAATCCTCATTGAAAGTTACTCTCTCCAATTCAGAACTAATTTTGCTCATTTCATCCAAGCACTCGCCTCATTTTCACATTTGCACCAAGGTTATGCTCAAATCTCTTTGGAGATTTGACCATTTGTTCAAACCAATCAACATTGCTACTAAGGAATTGGGAAAGAGCCAATTGCAACACTCCATTGGCACCAATTCCCCCATAAGATCATCATGCTATTAGCTTAACTAGGATTGAATTTCTTTTGTTTCAAGTTTATTGTGTTCTTCATTTCCCTAGTGTAGTTTAAATAGATGGATTTTATGCGGAACCTCTCATTCTTGTGTACATGCATTTGATATAACATCTAACCATGTTTTTTGTCTTTTGTTGCTACTGTAACTTCACTTCTTTTTGTTAAAATTTTTGCTGGTGCAAAACTAACCTCTCCAATAGACCAAATAATCTGCCTTCAATTCTTTTTGTCTAAAACAAACATCCCCTCCTAAATTTCAAAATCACCTACCAACATTAATTCACCTATAGACTTGAGTTGTACGTTAGGAGCAAAGAGGAAAGCAATCCCCAAAAGAAATCTTCCAACTGCAAAATAAAAAATGCTTTGACAGGGTAGGTGGCAATGATAGGAGTCTCACAAACAATCAATTTTCCAACACTCCCCCTTTGTCCTGAGTTGACAAAACAAAAATATCAATCCTGATCCAAATCAACAACACCCAATCTGCCTCTTAGGCACTCAAAATTTTCCTTGCTCAATGGCTTGATGAATATGTCTGCTAGCTACTGCTCAGACCTGCAAAATTTCATTTTAATTTCACCATTTTCAACCAATTCACAAATGAAATGATACCTGGTTTCAATGTGCTTGCTTCTTCCATGAAACATAGGATTTTTCATCAAGGCTATTGATGAAACATTGTGACAAAAGATTGTTGTTCAATCCTCTTGTTCTCCTCTGAAATCTGCTAAGATTATTCTCAGTCAAATAGCCTGACATGTTGCTGCATTTGTTTCTATATACTCAGCTTCAATTGTTGATAGGGAAACAACAAGTTCCTTCTTGGAAGCCCATGAGATAGCATCCGAACCCAAATGAAATGCATAGCTCGAAGTACTCTTCCTATCATCCATACTTTCTGCCCAATCACTGTCAGTGTATCCAACCAACCCATACTTTTTTTTTTTGTGTACTACACATCATATCCTTTGGTACTATTCACATACCTTAGGATTCTCTTACCCGCTTACCAATGGGTGTCCCTTGGAGTCTCCATGAATCTGGAAATCGGACTCACTCCATGCATTATATCTGGCCTAGTTGTACCGGTCTATTCTTCCAAACTACTGTTTGTACCCATTTTACTCCAATATCTTTCTTTTTTGGAGGCAAGTCAATCAACTCCCATGTATTGTTTCTTTCTAATTCATCTATTTTGTCATTCATGGCTTCACACCATTTGTCCTCTTTTACAACTTCTTCAAAATAAATTGGATATTTATGACAAAATAGTGCAAAATTCACAATCTCATCAAATTCCTCATCATACCTTTCATTTTGGTAGATCTCCCTTAGGCTCTTAGTCTAAAGTTTTAGTGTTGCTACTGCTCTACTGAATAGGATGTTTCTGGAGCTGTTGGGAGCTATTGGGAGCTTGTCGGGAGCTCTTAAGAGCTCGTCTAGTGCTATCAGGAGCTTGTCGAGAGTTGTCAGGAGCTCATCGAGAGCAATCAGGAGCCAATCCTCTAGTTGTTTGTGGCTGCTTGCCTTTCTGTCTATTTTGATCAGGAGCTGTCAGGAGCCACCGAGAGCCATTAGTTTTTGCTGATGCAGGATCTTGTTGATCTTCATTTTCATCTTCTTCATCACTCTACACTTTCAGGAGCTATCGGGAGCTGTCAGGATCTTTCGTGCCATCCCATGATTGATCTTCTATAAAATCCACATCTCTTCTAATGATAATTTTCTTAGTGATCGAGTTGTATAGCCTATAGGCTTTGGACTCTTCAATGTAGCCCATGAAAATGCATTTTTCACCTTTGTCATCAAATTTTTTCCTTTTTTCTTTAGGCACCTGTTCATAAGCCACACAATCTAACACTCTTAAGTGCTCAACTATCCATATTCATTTTGTCCATGCCTCTTGAGGTATTTTGTCATGGACCGCCTTTGTTGTACTTCTATTAATCAAATGTATAGCTGTTGCTACAGCCTCTCCCCAATATTCAGTAGGGAGTCCTTTTTCTTTCATCATGCTTCTTGTCATCTCCACGATGGTCCTATTTTTCCTTTCATCCACTCCATTTTTCCGCGGAGTATAACTGGTTGTGAGCTCCTTTTTTATGCCATTTTTCTTGCAAAAATTCATAAAACAATTGGAGGTATACACTCCTCCTCTATCTGACCTTAGGACTTTGATGAAATGTCCACACTCGTTTTCAGCTTGGGCCCTAAACAATAAAAACTTATCAAATACATCAGACTTATGCTGCAAAAAATAGACCCATGTCTTACAGCTGAAATCATCAATAAAGGTCATAAAAAAATTGTTATTACCAATGGATGTGATTTGCATAGGGCCTACCAAATTTGTGTGCACCAACTCCAATGGTGTTATTTCCCTTGTAGAGTTGCCCGATTGAAGGGGATGGCTATGTTGCTTTCCCAAAATGCAAGCCTCACATCTAACATTAAGCTCTACTATCCTTGGCAAAACATCAACCATCTTGCTTTTGGACAAAAGGCTTCAACTAGCATAGCCTAAATGTCCATACCTGAGATGTCATAGCTTCAAGGGGTCTTCAATGGTGCTCTTGAGGGCTTCTTGTTGTACTATTGTACATTTTTCGTCCATGAGAGGTGCAACAACAGACTGAGATGAGAAGCACATCTCAATCTTCAACAGAAACATCGGATTCTTTGTCATTTGTATTGCTGCAAACACCTTCATCCTCTCATTTTTGTCATAAATGACACATTGGCCCTTCTCCATTAGCACTTTGTATCCATTTTGGATCAATTGTCCTACACTCATGAGGTTATGCTTTAACCCAGGTGCAAAAAATACATTTTGGACCTCCTTCTTCTCACCTTGCTTGGTGCGGATCATAATAGATCATTTTCCCTTCACAGGAACTACTCCATTGTTCCCCATTCTAATTTATGATTTAACATTTTTATCAATGAAAGAAAAAAGACTTTCATTACCACTCATGTGGTTGCTACAACCGTTGTCCAAATACCAAACTTCGGGGCTGCCTTCTTCACCAAAATTGCACATGATGAAGGTTGTGGACTAATTGCCTTCAACCACATTTGAATCAGCTACATTTTCATTCTATCTTTGTTGATTATCATGCTTTTACCAGCACTCACTAGCATACTGTCCAAACTTGTGACAATAGTAGCACTCAATGTTGCTCTTGTCACTTCTCCCACTCAAACTACTATTCTTCATGCCTCTTCGGGAGTTATTTTGAGAGTTGCTTGCTCCCTCTTGGTTTTTTTCTCATCTTGAGCTTTCTCCTCTAGCGTTTCCTTGTTTGGATCTGCCTCTACCTCTTGGGGAGCCATTTCTACCTCTCCCCCTGCATATTGCATTCGAATGAGCTTTGAAAGCTTGCTCTTGGGAAGAAGTAACAAACCTTTTTAGGCGCTGCTCATGGGTATGGAGAGAACCCATTAATTCATCCACTATCAAGTAGAAAGGTCCTTCACTTCTTCAATAGCAATGATGAGTGGATCATACCTCTTGGGTAGACATCTAAGGAGTTTTTCAACAATCTTATGCTCCTCTATCACATCTCCATTTTCTCTCAGTTGGTTTAACAAACCCGAGAACCTTGTTTGAAAGTCTGCAATAGACTCACTTTCCTTCATTTCAATAACTTCGAACTCTCTTCAAAGTAACTCGAGCTTCACGGATCTGACTTTATCAATCCCTTTGTATTCAGTTTAAAGGATTTCCCAAGCTTCTTTTGCATACTCAGTTGCTGCTATTCTGGAAAAAATGGCCTTTGTCAAGGCTACTTCGATCAAACTCAAAGTTTTTGCATTCTTCTTTCTCTACTCCTTCAACTAGGTCTTTTGGTTATTTGTGAGAGTTGCAAATGTAGTTGGGTCAATGATATTCATGAACCCATTTATGAGAAAATCCCACAAATCATTGACCACCATTATGGTCTTCATCTTCTTGGCCCAAACATCATAGTTTTGTCCATTAAAGGATAGTGGCTGCTACCAAATCTTTGCTTCATCTCCATCCATCTCTCCTACAACAAAAACTCAACACCCAGAAAAAACAACTGCCCAAACTCACAAGGAAATGGGGCCTATGGCTCTGATACCATGTCAAGCAATCAGAGATTTCTTACTATCAAAATACAACAATCTTTGATACCATGTCAAGAAACTAGAGATTTCTTACTGTCAAAATAGAACAAGCTCTGATACCATGTCAAGATTTTAAAACCAAAAACAAAAACACAGAGTTGCTGCTCTATTTTCCAGTCAAGCTGGAAAATAACCAAATCTCAAATGTGGAAACAAAAGGAGACATGCAACTTAGATTCTCTATTAATCAACTGGAAATGACAATACAGAAAATGTAAAACTACAAACTCATAAAGTAAAATTTAACTACAGATTACAAATATTTGGGAGTGATCAGACGCTGCTCAACCAGACTAGTAATGGTCAGGAGGTATCAACAACTCTTTGTAACAATACGAATGGAACTATTTGTTGTTCTTGGAAAAATCAAAGTGATCAGGAGCAATCAACCGCTCACTGCAAACACTCTGCAACAACTCTAAGCAATCCAAAGCTATCAACAACTCCTTGCACAAAAAAAAATTTGTTGCTACTGCAACTTCACTTCTTTCTGCTAAACTTTTTGCTGCTGCAAAACTGAACTCTCCAATAGACCAAATAATCTACCTTCAATCCTTTTTTTCTAAAACAAACATTCCCTCCTACGTTTCAAAATCACCTACCAACATTAATTCACCTGCAAACTTGAGTTGCTTGTCGGGAGCAAAGAGGAAAGAAATCCCCGAAAAAAATCTTCCAGCTACAAAATAACAAATGCTCTGACAGGGTAGGTGGTAATGGTAGGAGGCTCATGGACAATCAATTTTCCAACAATTATTTTTGGCACCTATAGATTTTAAGAATTTTTTTATATTTCTCAAGCATTTATTTTAGTTTTCATAGTTTCATAATTGCTTAAGTATTTAAGTTGATGTTTTCTCTCAATATCTTTAAGCAATCAAATTTTTTTTCTATGTAAAGGGATTTCTAGCTATACTAATATCGTGTACAAAGTTTTAATGTCACTCTTAAGATGTGTAAATTTGGGTCACTCTTGATATGGAGTCATGAGCTATTATAGGTAGAGGAATTTGAACCAGATTGATGGTCTTATGAATTTTTTGAAATAAGTTGTATTTCAATATGATTATTTACTATATCCATATTGTTAAAATTACATTTAAATCCTTATAATTTTCATCATTCTAAATACTCTATTTCATTCTAATCCTTTACCATGTGAACGAGAAATCTTTGGATAAGATACCACAATTGAGAGGTGTCTATTCAGTTAAATTCGACCACGTCTTGTTCCTAGCTCCATTAATCGAGTCATTTTATTCAATTTTATATATGAACATATCTTTTGTAGAGTTGAATCTAGTGATCAACAATGAATGGCCTCTTTGATTTTCCTCTTGAGCTTATTCAATTGTCAGCATCTCAAAAACATTGGTTTGGTAATCTTAACACTTTTTTTGTTATTGTCAAAATATTGAACAATACACTCACACCATGGTTTTAAATTCAGCCCTTAAATTGGGCCATGGCCAGTCAACCTCAGAAAGTTCTGATATAAAAAATCAACCACAATAACCTCTAGGTATGATGTATCCAAACCCATACACCAGCAAACATGTAACTGATATATGTGCATCTAGCTACCATTCATATACTTATAGGGATTTTGTAATACTAGAAACTAGGCATGATAGAACTAAGAAATATAGAGACACAAAATAAAACTAATAACACTCATACCCATTACAAATTGAAATTATATAAGTCTATTTACCTTTCATACTGTCCAAACTGGGGCTATTGGTATGGTGCTTTTTTAGAAATCCCTTAGATGAGACATTGCAATTTTTTTCATATGCATGCAACCAATGTGATGGGCAATGTAGATTTTTTTTATATTGAGGAAAATGCATATTACAAAGAAGAAAATACGATAAAAAATACAAGATTAATATGCATAAATACACACACAAATAGATTTGATTATAGTAAAGCATCACTATAGCAACCTGAAACAACAAAATTTCATTCAACAAGACAAGAACATCAACAATACAACAAGTAGGGACAAAAAAATTACAAGAGCAATAAACTGGAACAAGAGTAAAGAAGTCCTTGGAAACCATTAACAAATCTAACAACCATTACATCAACAGATCTAAAAGTATTACAATAAGAAAAAGGGCCTTAACCCTTGAGAGATCTTATATTTTCTAAGCAAGTGGTCCACTTGATGTTTGATGTGTTGGATTTGGGCATCTATCTGTATATTATTCCTAGAATCGACATGTAGAAGATAGAAAAGAGAAGCGACACAATATAATATGTTAGAGTAAAGCTTTAAAAACACAAAATCCTAGAGATCATTACTATTGAACACCACTTTACATCTCTATCTCCATATATGCAACAAGATAACATGGCGAACTCCACCAACAATAATATTATTATGTGACCCAACTCCAAGAAAGGCTTCTTTCCAATTAAGTTTATGTTCAAAAATAGAAGGAAAGGTATTAGAACAAAAAATTCCATTATATTTTGTAAACTGACATCCTCAAAAAATGTGTCTCATGTCCTCACATTTCTGGAAAAAAGGGAAATTAAGGGGTTGGACCATTATACATTCCAGCCTACCCCCAATGGACAGTATGTAATGTAGAATCTTCCAAGCCATTAATTGAGCTTCAAAAGTACCTCTTGATTTCCAAATTTGAGCAAAAAGTTTAGGCCAAATTTTTTCACTATGATTGCCATTCCATTTCAAGTTAAGGTGAGAATTCATGGGCATATGAGGAAGCAATTGCAAAAATATATTTTTCAAAGGAAAAAATAAGAAAGGGTAAGTTGATAACCATAACTAGTCTTTGAAAAAGTTGAATTGCATGGGGGTGCAAAGCTTCATGGAAAGTTCCAATGGTGTCAATGACTGCACAAAGATCACAATTTTTTTTTAATTATTGCTCAACTTAAAATGAGATTGAACTATATGCCAAGGTAACCAGTTCAAGGTAGTGAAATCCCACAGGTCTCCAACATTAAGGATGCCTTTTTATATATAAAATAGGACTGTTTCAGAAAAATTAAGGCAAGAGGTTGTCCATGATACATATAATATGTTTGCTCCAGTAGATAGACGAGGTCGAAAAGTTGAGCCCATGTTGAAGAGATGCATCTCTCCACTTTAATTTTTTTTGCATTGAATGTGCAATATGGTGGACATCAAAAATGAAAATATAATGATACACCAAAAGGATATATTAGATGTGAAATAGAAGACAAACCACATACTTTACAGAATAATATTTTAAAATTTATTAATTTCAGCAAATAGAATTAAGTAGAGGTAATCTGTAACCAAAGCTCACACACCCATGTTTTAGTTTTTAAGGTTTATTTTTACTATTTGGGATTATATGTAGATTTTGATTTTTTTATTTGTGTTTCTTCTACCACTAGGGAATATGGTTAAAAAATGAAAATGAACAATATAGTATTATGATGGCTTGAAAATTCATACAAGTTTGATCAGACTGTTGCAATAGATGGTCAATCTTTCTATTTTTTCCTTCTTGATTATTCTTCATGGTATCTATACAAGGACTCCACATTATACCTCCATTCACATTTGACAGATATAAAAAATCAAGACAGGGAAACACATTGCAAATAGAAAAGTAGTAGAAAATAGGCTTAAAGCCTTAGAAATAAAATAATGTAAATTCTAGATATGTGTTTTCAATATAATTAACATTTCAAAAAATAGAATACATTCTTCATTATTTCTAATTAATTATGAAGTTGCAATTTACAAGACTTTTAAATTTTCAATTTATGCTGACATTTTTAAATTTAAAATGGACAAAATTATGTTTACAAAAATTAATTTAGTCTTTTCTTCCATTATCTTAAATATCTCTCGATGTTATGTAGATATATTACTGAATATGATAGCTACACTAGTATTTGGTCTATCAATGTCATGCTAAAGGGTATCAAAATTTTGGTTATCAAATATTTAGCATTAGAATAAAATATTTTAGAGTTGTTTAATTTTAGAGTTAAGCTAACACAATATTTCAATACTTAGTTTTACGTGAATATTCTAGAGTTCAAACTGAAGAGATATATTTGGAAATGAAGGTAGTTGGGTGTCAAATCTATAGTAGGATCTCCAAAATTATTATCAAATAGTAATTTAAGAGTCAAAATTCTAAAATTATCTTTGTAATAACAATTCTAAAGTTATTTTTGTGGAGCTATTATAGAGCTCGTTTTATGTGAGAACTTTGGTATTAGAATTATAGAGCTGAAACTTTGTTGAACTTGAGAGCTAGCTTTGTAGTAGTTATTTTTCAATAATTTTCGTATAGATATTTTAGAGTTAGCATTTCAAAGCTTGAATCACTAAGCCAATTCTATATAATTTGACTAATCCAAAACTAAGAATAATTTGGAACCAACTTCATACGGTTCCTTCATTATAGTGTTACACACCATAATAATTGACCTATGCAATATCATATGGTTCCTCCATCTCCTCATCATGTGAACACAACCTGGAAACCAATTGATAAACACAAATCTAACATTTTCTGATGAAGGCTAACACATGTATTATTATGAAGAAAGCATTATTTGACTCATTAGCATTAATCCAAAAACCTTTAAAAAAACTTATATAACTAAAATCATGTTGATGTAAACATGGTTATAAATGCAAAGGAAACAAAACTACAATTACCTCAAATATGAAAATTAACGGACAATTTCCAAGCGTCAAGTAGTCAAAAAATACAAGCATAGAAAAGTAAGAATTACAAACAAAATGCAAAGGTAGAACAAATAAAAACAATTTCTTAATAATGTTTGGGTTGAGAGGAACTTAAAGGTTCAATGGCTGGTGGGTATTGAGAAATCAATGTTCACAATAGTGAAAGGTGAAGGTGAAGCGATAGTGGTTGTTGGAACAATGTAATGCTATAAATATGTAGCATAAATAGAAACCACATATAAAAAATAAGTTAATGAAATTTTGATAGCTTTTTTTTTTTTTTTTTTGGACTAATTCAAGTTTCTACCATCATACAAAAGAATTATTTAAATTGATTGGGTTGAGGAGAGTGAGTTGATTATAGTGGTATCTATACATGATGAGTTGCTAATGCACATGTGAGTGTCCTAGTTAGGGTAACAAATAGTGGTGACTAGGTCTAGCATTTTACACTCACCCCTACCCTTCATATAATATATTTGTTTTGATAGTTTGGTCATTTAACTATTTTCCAGTCAATGTTTTAAGAAAATATAAATTACTACAATAAATAGAGATCCATTAAATTGTAATGAATAGATGGTATAAACCTACATTTAAATGTTATAACAATGAGATCTCCATTAAAAACTACATATCATGATGATGTAGTACTTGATTTTCTTGGAGAAAATTATAGAGCTAATTTATTTCTATCCATATGGATTACCTTGGAAGAAAACCATATGATTCTAATAAATACAATGGATATATTACATGGCACAATGTTTTTCAAAACAAAGTTGTTAATTCTAACAATTTGAGATGCATAAATTGTTATAGATCAAAGTTGTTAATTCTAACAATTTGAGATGCATAAATTGTTATAGATTTAGATCCAAAAAATGAGATGTTATTGATGGTTTCAAAGTAAAAGAAAAAGTTTGGTTGACACAAAAGTGCCATGGTGGTATAATGAAAGGAGAATAAAAAAAATTTATACCTTGATTATGTATGTAGGTTGCAGTAGAGGAGTAAAAATGAGATGATTACTAGAGTATTTTTTCATGGTGGTAGTTGTGCAAAAAGCTATACAACTTAGAAATAAAATAAAAACTAGCATATAACAATAAAGATCATTATCACAATCAATTATAAAAATCGAACTTAGATGTCAATTGATCTAGTATGAGTTGTAAAGTTTGCTAAAGATTTATTTTGTAACTACCAAATTAGATTGCTTCAATATTGATAAAAATGTACAAGGGAAGAAGGATACAAATGCTTATTATCTTATGCTATGTTCATAGGGGCCAAGTGAAAGTCTAGGATAAAAGTACAAAGAAATTTAGTGTGTAGAAAAGTTTTAAATAACATAATGTGTCAATACTTTTATAAACACAAGAAGATTGGTTCCATAAAATGAAGAAAAAAAAACAAATTTGAAGCATCATTTAATTTTATCCACTGAAAGCAAATAAAAGTATGATCACATTCTTATAAATTAAATTCCAACAATAATTTTCTTATATTAAAAGTTTACATTAAAAAAAAAAAAATCTTAAATTGTTTTAAATTGCTATTGAAAATTATTCAAGATAATCTTATATAATCAAATTCTAAAAATAAAAATAAAAATCATTTATACTCTGTTTAAAAATATTTTAAATTAATATCTACTTTCATAATAAATATATAAAATAATATAAATTGTAATGTGAAGCACTATATTATATTTTTTATAATATAATTTCAGTATAAAACAAATCAAACTATAGAATCTAATACATCTCAAAATTATAAAATACAATCTAAAATTGAAAAGATGTTCCGCAAACCATCAAATTCCAAGCCTGGCAGTGACGACTACCGACAAAAGCAGCGGTTTAGACTATGGCCAAGATATCTGCTAAATATGTCTACAAAACCATAAGAGATTGTCTGAAATCGTGTTAAATAAAGCTTCTGGTTGGGCTCTTTCGACGTTGAAAAAGACATTAGCTGGCATTGTCGCATCACCTGGTTTCTACGGTAGTTTAGCTGCCACCTGGTAAGTGCTCCAAATCAACTTCCTTCAAAAGCTGCTACCGACAAGACAGGAACGCCATGCTATCAAATCCTGAAGGTGACCAAAAAACCAATAATAGAGTGAGAGGATTTTAAAACTGCATATGTGGATATGATGAATGCACATCATGCATTCAACATAATTGGTCCTCTCTCCTACTCTGCATATTCTCCATGGATAAAAATAAAGCACTTAGTTGCAATGGCTTTCTTTGTGAATCTTATAAAGCACTTTTGGACACTTTTGGTCTTAATTTTCTTGAAAATTATTTGGATGATTTAAACTCTATTTTGCTATATAATATAATTAATAATGAAAACAAAAAATTCATTATCAAAGCTGGTGAATCTTAAGTCATCTATAACTAGTATCTAATCATGTTATTGAATGTCTTCTACAAGATCATAACTAAATTTCTTTCCTTGCACATTCATAATATGCTCACTCCCATCATTTACCTAGAGTAGACTAATTTCATCTAAATTAATTTCATTTCGGATAATATTATTGTAGTTTAGAAAAGTATGGAGTGAAACTGTCACTTCAAGTAGCAAGTTATCTTTATAGAAACATGATTTCATGAAAACTTGTGACTACATTGAATGGTCCTATAATATTTTAGAAGTACTAGGATTTAATTCAAAATTCTATTTTTTGATGCCTTTGTTTGTCTTACTTAATAATCCTCATTGTTTAGGTTTTCAGGTAATTTCATAGGTTATTTGTTAGCTATAGCTCTTTATGGTTTATCTACAAGACAAATTGGCTACTTACTTGATCATGTGGTTACCCAAAAAGATGTTTTAATTTATTTCCTTTTTAACATTACCAACAACCTTTTAATGATCATTTCACTTACAATTCTTTTTTCACTCTTTTATAGGAAGAAATAGAAAACATTTTAACATCTTGAAACTTTATGTGATTTTGGATCCAACATTTAGTTGGAAAATATTGAATGCTATCACCAATCCTTCTTGCCTTAGCTCGAGCCTTGGTTGGACCCTTATAGCTTGAAATCGACTGATCATGGGGAATTATTTAAAATTTTGTACATATATTTTTCACTCAATCCAATTCTTTCCTTTATCATTTTTTATCTTGCTCATGTGGAGAAGAATTTACATTATTATATATCTAAGCCTCTTTCTTTTTCCAAAATATTTTAAATAATTTGTTTTTAAAAATTTATTGTCATGCATGTTTATTATTCTTCTTATTTGACTCCTTGAAAATATTCTATGAAACTTTATTTATGTTCCTCTACTTAAGTGAAGTCTTTTCATCAAGTTTCTTGGAATTTCCCTTTACTCCCAAATGAATTTGGTTGCATGGATTTTATAAACATTCATAGTTAGCGATTGAAGTTATATGGTTAGATGGCTATTAGAGATCTTGAAGGAAATGAAGCTAGGAAGATTCCTCTTTATGATTGCATTGCTTCTATCATTCATCATGGCTATATATTCATGAATGTATATTCCTAGCTTGGTCTTGAATATATTCCTATTATGAAGGGTCCTACTCAAATTCAGGGAACTTTTTTTTATCAAATAACATGTATAAATCACAGGATGCATTGAAACCTTGGATAATTTTGAATGACGAATATTTTCAAGACAAGATATCAATCAACTAACACTTTCACTGGTGATCTCATATGATCACTTACCAAGAAAGACCTTTATCTAAATTTTATTTGGTCCCTTCTATTTAAGTTATACAATAGATGAATTTGTTTCATTTTACACCTATTTTAAACAAAAACTAAAAATTAGACATGATCTAGTTTAATTTAAATATAAAAAATCATCTCTCTAATTGGGACTATGAATAAATTAGGTCATTATGGTGTCTATGCCAATGGATATTGTTCACGAGATTATAATTATATGCAAGTCAAGCATGGTGGAAGTGTTAGAGTAAAGGTTTTAACTTAATTATGTTGATTAAGTTACCTTTATTCCCTTCTTAAGATTTCACGTTAGTTTGCATAAAGTGACATTTAATAATTATATTAATTATTAAATGTTATCGTATTAGGGCTTCTATTAGGGTTTTTCCTATTAGGGTTTTATCAGGGTTTGCATGATCTCCTTTTTATAAGGATTGATCTCATTGTATTTCATATCAATTCATTTTCTCATTCTCTCTGATATATACATTTTCAGTTTTTAGAGGACCCTTGCTTGATTGTCTCCATCTCTTCTTTTGTGACAGGTTATTTACATACAGGTGATCTTCGGGGTTTGTGGTGTTGTATTTTTTCAACTCCTACATGGTATCAAAGCTCCACACCTGCAGCTTCCTGTTCTTGTTTTGAAGATTTTTGGAGCTTCAAGGGTTTGGGGATTGTTTTCTTGATCTAGGGCACACCTGTATTTTTGAAGCATTTTCAGCTCAAACGGACATTGCCATTGTGTCCGCAGTGGTCCAAAACCCCTAAATCGACTATCCATTCTTCATTTTTGGACAAAGTCGAAATTTGAGGTAAATTTTTTTTTGCAATACGGGCGTACGGCAGTCCCTTACCTGGTAAATTTTATTTTTTCTAAAAACAATTCCGCCTATTTTCGGAAAAAATTTCGTCAAATTATTTTAATGCAAAATTTTTTGTATATGCATTTTTTGTTTTTGATTTTTTTTATTTAAAAAAATCAAAGAAAAAAAAGGGGGCAATTTTTGTGGGGCTGGGACCTGCGCAGGCTGGCAGAGTACCTGCGCAGACCTGCGTAGTGTACCCCACACAGTCCCCTGCGTAGTGTACCCTACGCAGACCTACACAGTACTCTGCGCAGCTGCGCAGTGTACCCACAGCTGCAAGGGGTATGGTGGGGGTGGGCCCACGTGCCTCCCCCACCCCATTTTTTTTTTTTTTTTAAATTTCAATAAAAAAATCTGTATTTTTTTAATGATTTTTTTTTAAAAATCAAAACCTTTTATCTATTTTTTTATATAATTTTTTTTTTTTTTTTCTGTAATAGTCCAATTGCACTTTTACGATGACGGACGTTTGGCCGTCAAATTTAACACAGTGTTTTTGCTGCGACGGTCGTATGACCGTCAAATTTAACCCAACATTGGTTTTTTCCCTCTTTGGAGCTGATTTATTCTAGAGGCCATAACTTGGGCATACAATATCATTTTTTTGCAAACGAGATATTGTCGGAAAGCTAATTTTCTCATCTTTCCAGTGGTGTGGGTCTTATCACATCTTCTTTTAGTTGGTGCATTCTATAACCAGTTGAATACAAAGGGGCTATTTTTAGTCTCAAGCTCATAACTTTTGATCAGTTTCTCTGTTTTTTGTAGTCTCAGTGGCATTGGAAATGTATTTCAGAGCTCTTCAGTTTCATCTATGCCATTTTTCTAGATTTCACTCCAGATATATTTTATTTAGTTATTTGTGTTTTCACACTCTAGTGGATTACTTGCACACATTTGCTCTTGGAAACTTTTTGTTCACATGGGATGCTTTGTTCTTAGCTGTTTTTCATGTATTTTCAGCATTTTGTCCTTTGAGGATATTTTGAGTATCATTTGTAAGCTATCTTTTATGTAAACACACTGAAATAAAGTGCCACACTATTGTACATGCATCTTTTGAGATTTTGCACATAAGGTTGTGCTATATTTTGTACTTGCACTGATATTATAAAGTGTTATGAGGGGTTGTGCAGTTTGCCTTTATTTTGCCATCACATCCTTATCCGGTGAGTATCCCTCCACGATGACAGTGGATCATATGATTCCAGCCTCATACATGTGTGCTATGTTTTGCACACCACTTTTCAGTTGCAGGTATTTTCTTGTGCACTTTGAGATGTTCTATCTTCTTCATGCACTACAGGGTGTTGCACCCCATTTCAGTTGATTTGTCAGGCTCCCAGTTCACCATTATGGAGGGGTATTATACTGTTCATGCTAATGCTTCCTTGGTTTAGCCTTGGAAGGAATCTTCCATACTCAGTTGATCAATGTTTCAGACTATTGGTTCTTGTGCCATCTGTATCTTCATTCTAGGTGTTTGCCTTTGTTTGCCATCTGATTCGAGTAGTGTCGTATGGGCACTTATGCAAATTGTTGTCTTCTTATTCTCGATCATCCTATTTTCAGTGGAGGTTCTTCAGCACTATAGCAGTCATCTTTCAACAGTTGTTTGCAGCTTCTTCTGCTTCAGTGATGTCTCTTCTTGGTTGTCTTCTTCTTTTTTTGGAGTAGAGCTTTTTTCCATGAGGTTTTCTCTATTTCTCCATTTTATAGAGATTTGGTTGTATTTGGGTACCTGATCTGGCCTAGTTGTCGGGACCCTTGTTGCCTTCTTGCATTGTAGTTTCATTTGCTTTTCTGCATTTGTTTGTAGCTGCACTGTTGCTCATCTTAAGGGGGGGTATTAGAGTAAAGGTTTTAACTTAATTATGTTGATTAAGTTACCTTTATTCCCTTCTTAAGATTTCACGTTAGTTTGCATAAAGTGACATTTAATAATTATATTAATTATTAAGTGTTATCCTATTAGGGCTTCTATTAGGGTTTTATTAGGGTTTGCATAATCTCCTTTTTATAAGGATTGATCTCATTGTATTTCATATCAATTCATTCTCTCATTCTCTCTGATATATACATTTTCAGTTTTCAGAGAACCCTTACTTGTTTATCTCCATCTCTTCTTTTGTGATAGGTTATTTGCATGCAGGTGATCTTCAGGGTTTGTGGTATTGTATTTTCTCAACTCCTATATGGTATCAGAGCTCCACACCTGCAACTTCTTGTTCTTGTTTTGAAGATTTTTGGAGCTTCAAGGGTTTGGAGATTGTTTTTTTGATCTAGGGCACACCTGCATTTTTGAAGCATTTTTAGCTCAAACAAACATTGCCATTGCGTCCGCAGTAGTCCAAAACCCCTAAATCGACTGTCCATTCTTCATTTTTGGACAAAGTCGAAATTTGAGGCAAAAAATTTTTTGCAATACGGTCGTACGGCCATCGCCTGCTTGGTAAATTTTATTTTTTCGGAAAACAATTTCGCCTATTTTCGGAAAAAATTTCATCAAATTATTTTACTGCAAAAATTTTTGCATATGCATTTTTTGTTTTTGATTTTTTTTATTTAAAAAAATCAAAGAAAAAAAAGGGGGCAATTTTTGTGGGGCTAGGACCTGTGCAGGCCGGCAGAGTACCTGCATAGACCTGCACAGTGTACCCTGCGCAAACCTACACAGTACTCTGCGCAGCTGCAATGTACCCACAGCTGCAAGGGGTACAGTGAGGGTGGGCCCACCTGCCTCCCCCACCCCATTATTTTTTTAAAATTTTTTTCAATAAAAAAATCTATATTTTTTTAATGATTTTTTTTTAAATATCAAAACCTTTTTTTATCTGTTTTTTTTATATAAAAAACTTTTTTTTTCTGTAATAGTCCAATTGTACTTTTACGGTGACGGTCATTTGGCCGTCAAATTTAACATAGTGTTTTTGCTGCGACGGCCGTATGACCGTCAAATTTAACCCAGCACTGGTTTTTTCCCTCTTTGGAGCTGATTTATTCCGGAGGCCATAACTTGGGCATACGATATCGGTTTTTTGTAAACAAGATATCGTCGGAAAGCTGGTTTTCTCATCTTTCCAATGGTGTGGGTCACATCACATCTTTTTTCCGTTGGTGCATTCTATAGCCAATTGAAGACAAAGGGGCTATTTTCAGTCTCAAGCTCGTAACTTTTGATCAGTTTCTCTGTTTTTCGTAATCTTAGCGGCATTGGAACCTTATTTCATAGCTCTTCAGTTTCATCATGCCATTTTTCCAGATTTCACTCCAAGTATCTTTTATTCATTTATTTGTGTTTTCACACTCTAGTGGATTACCTAGACATATTTGCTCTTGGAAACTTTTTGCTCACATGGGATGCTTTGTTCTTGGCTGTTTTTCATGTATTTCCATCATTTTGTCTTTTGAGGACATTTTGAGCATCATTTGTAAGCTATCTTTTATGTAAACACACTGAGATAAAATGCCACACTATTGTACATGCATCTTTTGGGATTTTGCACATAAGGTTGTGCCATATTTTGTACTTGCGCTAATATTATAAAGTGCCATGAGGGGTTGTGTAGTTTGCTTTTGTTTTTCCATCACATCCTTGTCTGGTGAGTGTCCCTCCATGATGATAGTGGATCATATGATTCTAGCCTCATGCATGTGTGCTTTGTTTTGCACACCACTTTTTCAGTTGCAGGTGCTTTCTTGTGCACTTTCAGATGTTCTATCTTCTTCATGCACTACAGGGTGTTGCACCCCATTTTAGTTGATCTGTCAGGCTCCCAGTTCACCATTATGGGGGGGTATTATACTATTCATGCTAATGCTTCCTTGGTTTAGCCTTGGAAGGAATCTTCCATTCTCAGTTGATCAGTGTTTTAGACTATTGGTTCTTGTGCCATCTGTATCTTCGTTCCAGGTGTTTGCTTTTGTTTGCCATCTGATTCAAGTAGTGTCGTATGGGCACTTATGCAGATTTTTGTCTTCTTGTTCCTGATCATCCTATCTTCAGTGGAGGTTTTTTAGCACCATAGCAGTCATCTTTCGATAGTTGTTTGCAGCTTCTTCTGCTTCAGTGATGTCTCTTCTTGGCTGTCTTCTTCTCTTTTTGGAGTAGAGCTTTTTCCCATGAGGTTTTCTCTATTTCTCCATTTTACAGAGATTTGGTTGTATTTGGGTACCTGATCTGGCCTAGTTGCCGGGACCCATGTTGCCTTCTTGCATTGTAGTTACCTTTGCTTTTCTGCATTTGTTTGTAGCTGCACTGTTGCTCATCTTAAGGGGGGGTGTTAGAGTAAAGGTTTTAACTTAATTATGTTGATTAAGTTACCTTTATTCCCTTCTTAAGATTTCACGTTAGTTTGCATAAAGTGACATTTAATAATTATATTAATTATTAAATGTTATCCTATTAGGGCTTCTATTAGGGTTTTATTACGGTTTGCATGATCTCCTTTTTATAAGGATTGATCTCATTTTATTTCATATCAATTCATTCTCTCATTCTCTCTAATATATACATTTTCAGTTTTTAGAGATCCCTTGCTTGTTTGTCTCCATCTCTTCTTTTGTGATAGGTTATTTGCATGCAGGTGATCTTCAAGGTTTGTGGTGTTGTATTTTCTCAACTCCTACAGGAATTACTAAATATGGTACCTTAAGAATCCATTCTAGAATTACATTCAATAAAAAAATTATTCCAATATTTACTTACATTTTCCTATTAACTAATAGTTAAATGGCAAATGCAGTATTCAGTCAATTTCCTCTCAATATTAATGTGAGTGTCATATCATTAAGGATACAATTTTGGATCCCAAATAGCACATTTTTCTTAGTTCCTTATTATTTAGGACTATACCTTTGAGATCTTATTTGGTTCATTTGGGATTACTGGATCCACATTATTCTCTTTAAAGAAAATTTGAAAATCATGTGTATTTTCTATTTTTCCCACAAGCTTACGATTCTCACATATGAATCCATGAATTCTTCAAGAAATTTTATCCTAAAATATTCTTTCAATACATGATTCTCCTAGTAGAATGTCGACTAAATTTCCATGTTTGTTTTCTTAGATTTGGTGTGTTTTTTATGTGGATTTTTTTAGTTCATACAATCACATAAATTTAGCTTCTTCTTTCTTAATTCTATGGACCATATTTTTTTTCATTTTCTAAATCCATGATATGTTCAATTTTGCTATTATATATTTTGGTATGATCCATTAAATTTTATCTAGACGATACCCATTTACATTATGATAAATAATTCGATAATAATTCATGTATTGTTGAACATGTATCACCTCCCCCTTATAGTAGGGGTCATTATCCAACTCAAAGGAATGGATTTATAAATAACCACTCTTGTCATGCTTCTTTTAGCTCTCAATAGTTGTACCCATACATAGCCTATTGCATGTCTAAGCCCCATGTGTTGTGGCTGGATAAGATTGATTGTCATTGATGTCAAAAGTGGTGTTGAAGATTGTATATGCTCTAGAGATAGTTAATGTGCAAAGATATCAATTCCAATGCAAGTCGGGATTGCAATATATGGAAGAGTGGTGACCAACATAATATATAAGTGTGATGTAGACATGGGTACAAAAGTTATAATGTGTTTACATTATTTCTACATTGATATCTTTCCATTTTGGCATACCAAACTTAGAGTAAAGCTACAAGAGTTGTGTTTAAGACTTTTATAGTACATATCCTAAGGCAGTGACATAGTGTTTTGGTCTACATCCTTCCCCAAAGAAAGATTTAGTCTTGTGTTTTAGAATATTTTTATTGAGATGTGAATTTATTATACCCAAGGTTTCAAGTCATTACACCTTCTATAGTGAAAATTAGATATGACAAAGTTCTGATATGTGCTCTCATAGTACAAAGTGATTATGAAGGCTTACTGGAATGCTTTGCATTCCTATGGATGTGCAATTTTGGCCATGCAATTTTTTGGACATGCTCAATGATGTCCAATGCATTCTATATTGTAGTATCAAGTGGTTTGGTGCTCTACAAGCTCAGGTTTCAAGTGATAGAGTATTACAGTTGGTTCCATGTTCCTATTCTTCTATAGAGCACATGCCTAAATTTTTGCACCAAAAAAATATTATACAAATCAATTGTATGATTTTGTGTGGATGTTCTATATGTCTCAAAGTATCTCAAGTTTAAAGTGTGTGTATATCATTCTTGTTTCTATTACTACATAATTGTTTCAAGTTACATTATGAAAGATATGCTTTATTGTGGGTGACTTGAGTATGTTGGTGATGTGCTCCACAAGTTTATGTTTGCACAAAGTCTAAGAAATGTTTGTTGATATTGTATGATTCATTTTGACTCATCTAGAAGAAATATAAATAATTTTTAATCATTTTTGTATACTGCCAATGAATATGTAGGTTGACATATTACAAGTTTGATATTCCTTGTTTGTGGCTAGCTGAATTTGTATTTTACAAGCATGTAGGTGATATATATTGAAGATAAAATATGTGAAGAGAAGTATGGAAGTATGCAAACTCGTATGAGTGCATGAGTAGAGCATGCAAAGATCCACTACAAACCTAATGATCAAAATTGATGACTATCAGTGTTTGAAGACATAAATTAGTCATATTTCAGTTATTTCTTTTTTCACTTAGGGAGTAGTAGCTTCCTTGGGTTTTAGCCCCTAAAAAAAAACAGGGAGTAGTCGCTTCCTTGGCTTGTACCCCAAAATCAGTTGTAAACTATTTTTACTTGTGAGCCTGGATTAAGATCGTAGCTCCTAGCAACATTTATCATCATGGGTCCTCCCTTGTGGGGTTTTCCACGTAAATATAGTATTATTTGTGTTCCTATGTGCTTTTTTTTCTTCTCTTTTAATTTCAATAAGTGAACAAGTTCTTAATTGATATAAGGGTATGTGTAGGATCATAATGGGCCAAAAAGTGTTGATATCTAAGTGATATGATGGCTCATGTGGCTGACAAATTTTTTTTACCCCAAATTGATGAAACAAAAAGGGTTTTTAAAGGAGATTCTTAACTTTCCACCAATATAAATTATTATTTACTTTGAATTTAATAAATATTATTCATTTTCTATTTGAATTATGACTAAAGTCTTGATTGATCTAGGCTGATTGAAAAACATCTATAACTTTGAAATAGTATCACATTTTTTGAATCCAAAACATGTCTCACATTCTATGCTTCACATACTATAGGATTAAAAAAATTAATAATAATTTCATGAAGTTTTGACCAAGTTAAGGTGATTAGACATACGATTTTTTATATTTTTTAAAATTTGTAATAAAAAAATTATAATTAATTATTTACTTGGAAAATAATTACAAAAAAATATGCATCACATTGGGACATGAGTCCCCTACTTATATTTAAAATCTTATAAAAAATATTATCATTTTATTGTGGTTAGGTTGGTCAGGCAGAAACCTACTTCTTCTTTTTTCCCTAAAATTTAAGTACTAATGTATTGAAATTTCAAATTTTCACCCAATGGATTTAAAAAATAGAAAATAAACCTAGTAGTTTAGAAACCACATTGAATTTTCTATAAATTTTATTCTTACACATTTTTGAAATAATATAGATAACTTATTCAAATTTTAATGTCAAGTTTCTTAACTCTGATTTTCTGAATTTTATTGCCACTTAAGGGCATGTTTTTTCCATGATGATCCTACACATACCCATAACTTAGCTTCAGTAGTAGTTAATTGGGATTGAATTTTTAAGCATACTAATTCTACCCCCTCTCTCAGTATTCGGGTGTGCTCAACAATTGATATCAGAGCAAGGTTCCTTGATATTACTTAATAGCTAAGGTAGATCCTGTATTTGGAACACATGGAGAATAAAGTAGTATCCAAGAAGAAGTCATCTTAGGAAAACGAGTTCATACTCAAAAGGAGGATGATGAATATGAATTTTAATTCAATAAATAAGAAATTCTAGTGGATTATGAAGGAGAGCTCATTTCTACTTTGAGTGATCTAGATGAAGAAATAGACAAGAATGTAGAGCTCTAGTTCCAACTTGAAAAAGAATAGAAGAAGATTGGAAAGTTCAAGTTGAAGAAGGTAAATGAATTGAAGAGTGTGTGAATATCAAAATCATTGAAAAAACTTCTAAATGTTCAAATCTTGAAAAAAAGATTGTTTCCCTAAGGGAAGAACTAGAAAAAGAGAAAGAATAAATTGATAAAGGTATAAAGCTGAAAGGAGGTTCTTCAATTATTGATGAGTCGATCAACTCTCAAAAGCCATCAAAATAAAAATCTAGGGTCTTGGTTTTAAAAAAGGAAAATTTCCGATAGTCAGTGCATATGAAAACCTACATGAAAATTTCAAAGTAGAAGGAAAGTCTGAAACAAAGGAGGAGAAAAATTCCACTGAAGAACCTAAGAAGACATACATAGGAGATGCAAAGATAGTTCAAGATATCAAGAAAGAAGGCAGATTCATTCGCATCTAGAGAAAAATAATATTTAGAGGTCCTCCATCTACTAGACAACATGCCCCTACCAGGTTTAATCAATTTGTTTGGTTATTGTTAATATTGCAATAAATTTGGGCATAAGGTTGTTGAATCTAGATCTAGGAAAATAAGGAATGATTACATGGGTAGAATATCCTTTGTGCCTCAAAGATATGATATTATTTATTTTCATGGATATTGTTATGCATGCACCAATTTTCGTCATAAGATTATAAAGTGCAAAACCAAGGTTCAAAGGAATACCTTTGTTTTGGAGCTCAACATTGTGTGATACAAGTGTAATAAGGTTGGGAATATAGAAAAAAATTGTAGGAGTGGTTTTGTGAAGCTTCCTATTCAGAATTAGAAGAAGGTTGAAACCCTAAATCAACAAAATAAGGGTAATGAAAAGGTTTATAAGGAAAAGCAGAATTAGGGAAATGAGAAGAAGGATGATACTACACTTGTGCATTCTACATAAGACCCTGTAGAAAAATAAGATAGAACATTATCTTAGGGGGATATATGTCTTGCAAATCCTTTCACCCCTCGAAAGGATGAAATGCTAAATATGTTTACATGAAAGATGAATTGGATCAATTCCTCTAGTGAGAAAATTTATTGAGCAAGTTTGAATCTTTTGATGAGGGTTCTAAAGTAAGTAAATTATTTGTGGAGGAATTTTGAGCATAATTATATCCCTATGATGACATAAAGAATTATTGTTGAAGGTTTACCTAACACATACAAATTCATTTATGATAGAAAGTTAGGGTTGTTGAAAGGATTTTTTTGTGTTATTTCGATCATTTGATCTCATTTACAATCAAGAGAATTTGTGTTTGGAATAGAGAAGTGTGTTTAGGTTTTCAAGATATTTATGTGAAACCCTAGTAGTAGTTTTTGAATAATTCTAAAGAAATATCAATGGTGACTCCTCAAGTGATTGATGTTGTGGAGAAACCTATTCCTGAATACAAGAAGTTTCTATTCAAAGGTGATGCAGGTTGACAAAGATGGTGCATTTTTTAAGGTTCCTACAAATTTTTTATACTCTGAAGATGTGATAATTTACATCCATGCCTCATTGATTGAAATTGATCTTAATTCATTTTTTGAAGTGGTTTGACATGAATTATTGAATCAGAATGGAGTGTACAAGCTAGAGTATGCAAAATATGGTTGTGAAAGGGTTGGACATCTGGAAATATTTTCCAAAATTTTGTGAATGCAAGGAATGGGTAAGAATGATCTTGAGTTGCATTCATGAATAATTCATTTGGTTAGAAAAGTCCTATATGCTAACTAAAGAATAAATTAGGGCAGTTAATGGTCTTTGTTCCTCCGGACTAATCCCAGTATTGAAATAAAATAAAATGGAAAGAGTTATGGAACTTATTAGTGAAAAATTTGACAAGAGAACTCTAACTATATAGGATATTATTAATGCTAGTGTTCAGTATGCCTCTATGAGGATTCCATATAAAATTGGTTTCACAAACAAAGAAGATTCTAACACCACCACCACAATTTACTCCACCCATTAAATAGTGAAGGAAGGTGACAATTTTGATCTATGTGAGTTGTTGAGAGAGTAGCTAATCAAAAATATGAAGCATACAAAGGAAATTGGTTATAAATTCATGTTTTTTTCTTTAATCATATGCCCCAATTTATTCTTCTTGAATTAATTTCCTATATTTAAATAAAAGAAATGGGATAATTTCACTCTAGAACCAACAAAAATTAAGAAGTGCATGGAAGGTTTCCATTAAAAACAAGCATAAACAACTTTATATTGGAGATTCTTTAAGAATTTGTAAGTGGAGATGCAAGAGAGGGAAATAATTTCATTTTGTTTGGTTTGGAAGTACAAGAAAGAGGTAACATTGATTGTGGATAAGGATCATTTCTATATGGAAGCTATAGAGCCCCATACCTCATGGACTCTTCCATTACCTTATGAGGTTGCACTGAGTATGTTCAAGGATATGTGGGAATTCTAATGTCAAAGCCAAGAGATGCAACTGCAAAGATATTTGACACATATAATGAAATAAATAAGAAATTATCTAAGAAGAATGCAAAGGAGAATTTTGGAAATCATAGGGATGAGCTTCACAAGAAATGGGGTTTTCCTCCAAAGAATTAATTTTATGCCTCTACAAAGAGTTCTAGGGATAAATCTATTCCTTTGGAAGCTATTCAAGAGCGAAGAAGGTTTGGTAGATCCTCTTTTACTGTTGCATCTACTTTGTATCCCTTTGGATCAACACAATCAACTAGTGGAAGAAGAAAAATTACATCAAAGACTCCTCCATAGAAGAAAGCCACGGAATTTTTGCATACAAGTCCTAAGAAAAATGCTAAAAGGAAGAAGCTAGATGGAGAAGAACTTGAAGAGGAGGAAGAAGTTGAATATGAAGGAATCTCCTTACAAAAAAAGAAAGGAAATAAAATATAAAAGGAGGGACCATAGCATACTCCTCTAGTTACACATGATCCTCTTGATTTTGGTGTTATTTTGAAAGGAATGGTTAGATTTGGTCTATTGAATAACACAAAAAAGCCACATCTGAATTTCCCTTCAAAAATAAGAAAACTATTGAAAAGTTTGTCATTGAGTACATGCTCAAGAAAAATAAATGTTCTAGTGATATTGTTGATAAAGCTCTAGAAAGCCTAGTTCAGGCTTTGAGACAAAGAAGACAATATACCATCAAGTTTGATGAAGAGTTTAGATAGCAAGCAATAAAAAAGGTTGGTTCCTCTTTTTCCCCAGTAGAAAAAGAGAAAACAGTCTAAAAGCAAGAAAAGGCACTCTACACAAAGAGAAGAATAGATCTTCTGATGAGTAAGGATGATGGTATTGAAAGGAATATTCAATTAGCCTAAATCTAAGTTACAAAGAGGATAGTTGATTAAGTGTAAACTGATATTGAAGTGGTTTCACATGAGCCTCCATCAAACCATGAAATTTTTAATGAGCTCCCTATAGAGAAGTCATTTGAGTAAGATGTTTTTTATCAGCAAGAAGAACAAGGTTCCTTCTATCAACAAGAAGAGAAAGATGTCTCCAAAATGGATATGGAGAAGGAAAAAGTTATTGAGAAGGAAAAGGGGAAGGAGAAGGAAAAATAAAAGGAGAAGGAGAAATAAAAGGAGAAGGAGAAGGAGAAGGATGGTAAAGAAGAGAGTTTAGAGGATACATACTCTTCTCCAATAGACCCAATCAAATCATTTTTGGCTTAGGAAATGTAGATACAACCTGTGGTATCCCCTAAATTATTGCATGTTCTTACTTTTGATGGATATTTAAATTTATCTTGAATATCAAGATGAAACTTGGAGATGTACTCCACTCCATATTAAGGTATCATTTGTAAATTGGTACCTAACATGGCCTAGTGGCTAGGAATCAACCCATCATCCATGAATCATCTCATTGTATCTATATTCTTTCATTTTTTTATTTCTCCTAAGTTACACTTAAGGAGCATGTTAAATTATGAATAAGTTGTTTTACCTAACTACTTCACCTAGTAGGTCCTTTCCACATGTTAGTTTTAGTTAGGTCCTAAGAATCTTTCTAGAGGTCTTAGTTCTCATTTAATCTTATCTTAGCTTTAGTTTTCTCATGTCATAGGAAAAATACACTTATAATTTTGTCTAATCCTATTTCACCTTGCCTATATAAGAAATGCCTCTTGTACACTATAGATCATAAGGTATTGCATCAATATCAAGTAAGTTATTCTCTTGTCATACTCTCTTGTGGAAGGTGTATATTTTTTTTGTAGCTGATCCTAGGTTGTGGGAGCTCACTATCAAATCCTTGGATTTCACTATCAACTCCTACATGAGTGTCACTTATACTTTCTCACCTCCTCATCATTGTCAGTATATGTAAGGATCATTTTTACAATTTGCATGATCATGTTGTTATTGCATATGATATTTGGTTCATATTACATATTATTTTTTCTAGAAGTTTTCTTTATGTTGTAAGTGACCTTGGTTGCTCCAACAAAGAAGATCCTAGATGATATCCTTTCACGAATAGTTGCTAAACTTCAATAATAATTATAGTTCTTTCCTAATAATAATCTTGCATAGTAAAATAAATTGTGTCAACTTTGTGTATCACATAATTTTTTTGTACAAAGTATCAAGGAGATGTTACTAATATGATTAGAAAAAAAAATCACCATATTTTTCTTAAGTACAAGATGTACAAAGTGACTAGACTTGCACAATGTCATGCCTAGCCTACCACCTTCTAATCCAAAACAAATTACATCAATGAATGATCTAAAAAAAATTCACAACCCAAATTTGGTGGCAATTGTACTAGAAAAAAAAATTGTTGGGGACATTTTCACACTTGTTTAGGCCGTCCTTGTTGAATTGAGCTTAATCATGCCTTGCGGTGCTACCATAATAGTGGTTTACACTTTCTGGGAGATCCTGATTTTTGCTGAAATAACATATTTTTAGAAAATATATGATTTAAGCCTTGAAAAGTTCCATTTAAAGGATTCCAATTGAAGAGGGTTTGATCAAACCACCTTAGACCAATCCCCCTTGCATAGAAACCCACAAGTTTTTAACCATACCTATAACGGAGTCTCCTTTACACCTATCAAAATGCTAATAAAAACCCACTTTTGATTTACCTTTTGGGGATCAAATGAATTCATTTTGAAAAAAGATTGTAAGTATGTAGTCCTTATTATAAGCTTGCAAAAAATTATAATTATAATTAAATTAAATTTTATTATTATATTTATGATTTTATTTCTTATGAAATGTAGGTTTTTCATTAAAAATCAAGCTCTTTGTTCTGCACATGTGGAAAAATAGAAGATTATCAATTTTTTATAAAAAAAAATATGTTCATTCTGGGTATTGATTTCCTTGATCCAATAAAAAAATAAAATTGAAATTTGATATATACATAAAAATTTATGTTGTATACAGTTCGCCTATGTGTGAATTGTAATTGGTTTTACTTCGAAACATGGTTAAGGAAAGAATATTTAATAAAACACTATGAAACCAAATGAACTAGTTAGATCTCATAGTTACAAATTTAAATTCAAAAAAAATAGAATTTTATTGTTCATACAAAAAAAATTATGTTGTATACGGTGAGAATCACTCCTTAAAAATGTTGTTTATTGACAAAAACTAGTTTTCGAAGGAGATGAAAAAAAAATTGCAATCTAATTCAATTTTTTTGAAAAAGGCATATTTAGAATCTATAGAAAAAACTTCACAAATAACTAGTTTGCATCATCTTCAAATTCCTCATGGTTTAGCCGCTATAGGAGCCCAAAAGTGAAGATTTAGTTAAAAAAAATCAGTTCAGTGTCTAGTTTGCCCAAAAATTGTAAACTAGTATTGTGGGATCACCCCTTGATTTAGTGTTATAATGCATTTGACACATTCACATTAGGTCTTGGGCCCTTGTGAACTAATGAATTTAAATGGTACCTTGCTAAAGTGTTGTGAAGTTTTGTAACACACTTTCACACTTTGAAGCTTCAAAAAACACTAATTGGACTAATTTGCCACTTTTGGTGAATGAGTCCCAATTTTAGTCAAAATTTAGATTTTTTTAGATTCAGATACCCATTTGGTAGATTCTTGTTCCCGCATTAAATCCCATATTTTGGGATGATTCTCCCAGCTTGGTAAATCAATCCCAATTAGCATTAAAGTCAAATTTTCTAGTCTTTCACAACTCCTTCTAGTCATTTCCATATTTCTAGGTGTACACCATCATCTTGCTACTTTTATGTTCTATTTCATTTACTTTTCTACATCATTTTATAGGTCACTGCATTAAATTAGGGTTTAATTTTGCATCTTTCATTTCATTTATCTTTCCAAGTTCTTACTTTTTGGTGAACCCCTTATTAGTTTCCATTTAGCCCCTAGAAAAACCCTCTTGCAAGATCTCTTTCTCCTTTACATTGAGATCTCAAGGGTTTGTTCTTGAGTAAAAGTTAGTGAATATTGTCATTCTAGGTCCTAAACTCTAGATGAAGGAAAAAAAAATTCCACCTTTCATTTTGGTGAACCTACATTTAGAACATCATAATTCTTATTTGGAGTGCATTATCATCCTAGATCTTTCTTGCATTAACATTGCATTAGGGTTTGCATTGGTGAAAGGTCATATAGCTTTTATTTTTGAATCTCATTTTATTGAAAATTAATCAAAATCTGAATTTGCATCTAAGATACAAATCATAAAACATATAAAGTATAAATTCTAACTAAAAATTTCTAAAATTTTTGAAAAGAAATTCTCATTGTGACTCATTAGCCACCTTGGGGAAATTAGTCCTAGTGTAGATCCTACACTGCATTTTCTAGCATTTAAAGATCTATTTCTAAGTTTTTGTTTTCTATTATTTCCTTTTTATTTCAGTTTCTAGAATTTTTGTTATAAAAATTTCATTGTTTTTAGACTACATTGCATTTGTATTCATGTTGCATCTAGGAGTGCTTGTATGAGTATTTAGTGTCCTAGCTCTTTCACTCCTAGTATTGACACTAGTACACTAGGTATGGACAACACCCTTAAGAAATGTGTACCTTCAAGTAGTGTGATGCAAGTTGAAACAAGGATTGATAATGTCCCACAAGAAAAAATAATTCACATTCATGAAGACCTAGAAAACCTACAAAATCAAGTACAAAATGACAACATTTCAACTACTTCCTTCCCTACTATAGATAACATTCATCGTATGCTTGAAAGTGAAGATGGACTTGACCTTATGCAGAAGATAGTTCAAATATTTGGAAAAAATCTCACCTCAACCACTAGTTGTCCTATACTTACAAGCTAAGGAGGAACTCAAAATTCCTCCTCCCACAACAATTGCCTCAATACCTACCTATACTAACCCTCAAATCAAAACAAAAATACAACAAACTAGTAATTTGATTCCTTCTTTGGGTATTTCCACTAGCATCCCTAGTACCTTTGTGGAATCACATTTCATATCTCCTGCTACCTTACCACCTATAATAATTCCTTTCACTTTTTCATTGAAAAAATACACCCCTTCACCATTTTCACTTCCATATCATAACAAAAGTAATGAACCTCTCATAAATCAACTCTTCCAAACCATTTCATCCCTTCAAAAAATAATTTCCACCCTCAACTAAAATAAAAAATGGTCCACCTACATATTATGTTAAAAGTAGTCCATTGTCCTTGGAGATATTGTGAACACCGATGCCTCAAGTTGTAGAAATGCCTAGATTCAAGAAATATGGAGGAAAGGGAGATCCTTCTAACCATGTTAATGCTTATACTACCTTATGTAGTGAATTTTTCCTTAATGATAAACTTTGCTTAAGCTTTTTCCTAGGCCCCTAAAAGATATTGCCTTGGAATGGTTTTCTTCTTTACCGAACAACTAAATTCATTCATTCAATGAACTTTTTGATGAATTTGTAAACCATTTCCAAGTTTATATGACCTTGGAAAATTTGATGAGATGTAAACAAAAAGAAGATTAAAAGATAACTGACTTTATCTCACACTATCAATTGCTTTATTCCCAAATTGATGTCAAGGTCCCCAACCCTCATCTTCAAAAGATGTTCATAGAAAATTTCTAGAGAAAGATTCAAGATAAGCTCACCATGATGAAATTACCAACCTTCATGCACTTGTGTACCACCCTCTATGATTATCAAAATCCGGTTAGAAGTCAAGATACAAAATCCACTTCTAGCCGAACTGAGAAATTTGAGCTCGTAAACCAAAACAATTGCCAACATTTTAGAAAATAGAACAAATGGTTCCTTAAATTTAAAATCCCCCTAAAAAAAAACTTAAAATATCAATAACCAAGTATTTTTTATTAAAGCCACGATACCCTTTAGCTATGAGGACTTGAAAAGACAATTCACTCCCTTACTTGATACCCTTCATTACATTATGTCCCAACTTTTAGAACATCAAATGATTACCTTCCCTTCTGTCAAAACAAGCGATCCTAACAATCCTTTACCCATGAGCTTTAGATCAGATTCTTATTGCCACTATCACCAACAAAATGGACATGATATGGAACATTGTAAGCATTTTAAACATCTTGTGCAAGACCTCATTGATTCTAGTTTTCTTTCCATTGGAGGTGTTAGTGATCAAGGAAATAAGTTTTTTTCCCCTTCTAACCAAAACTTGCAAATCTTTACCAACCCCATACCAAAACATAGTATTTCATATGTCAAATCTAGTGAAACTACTAAGACCGATGTAATGAATGTTGACACAGATGATGAAAACACATATACAACTCAACAAAGTCCTATGGATACTGATCAACAAGAACAAAATCCTCTTGATGGTTTGGATGCATTGGTTGAAACTCAACATCATAAGGGCCAACCTAAAAATCCTCTTGATATTGCTTTCTCACAAAATGACATACCTAAACATGCACTCGATGGTCCTCTTTACATAGCCAGTTGTATCTATGATAATCCCACTAATGGGATATTAATAGATATCGCCTATGGAGAGAACATGATCACCGAAGAATTGTTACTTCTACATGAGCTCTACTATGATATATATGATAAACTGAAAGCATGGATCAATACACACAATGGTTTTTCTTTCCCTATAATGGGATTGATCACCTTACCATTGCAAATAGGACCCAAAATATTAGACATCTCATTTTTCATCATCCCATAGTCAGACCAATTTCATGTGAAGCTAGGCTATCCATGGCTTCACTCCATGAATGTAGTCCCATCAGTCATACCTAAATGCTTAAAATTTCCCTTTGAAAATGATATTTTCACTATTGACCATAGTGGCTTTAACCGTTTGTCCTCCCTTCGAAAATTTTCCTTAGATTTCTTTTGGCCTAATCCTATAGAGCCTATAAAATCACAAGAAGAATTAATTTTTTTGTCCTATCAAAATTTCAACGCTAAGAAGATAGAGGAACTATCCCTTTGAAACATATCTCTATACACAACTGAGCCTATTATCCTAGATGAAACCATTATTGAGCCTAAATAAATCCCAAACAACGAAGACCAACCTAAGACATAGCCTTCAACTACCTCCTACAAATGACCAAGAGATAACAAAAATAATCTCATCATACCTCCTAGAATAAAAGAAATTTATAAATTCAAAGAGAAAGTGGTTGAACAACCTTCCATGATTCCTTTTGTTCCTCCCCTTAGGGAAGAAAAGAAACCAATGGTTGATCAAACTTCTCCTACACAAATGCAACTATAAAACATAATTAAAAGAAACATAGGTGATAGAGATCATTGGCATAGACATTCTTCCCTTGCTTGTAGACTGCATGAAGAAATAACAAATAAAATCAAAACCTAACTTTAACTGAAGCAATGCATTATAAATCTACCCCTGCCCCACAATAAACCAATCCAATACAACAACCACAACAAGAGTTGAACCCTTCCTTATAAATTATCATTCAACCTCTTGTTGTAATTAACTTAGATGATGATGACAAGGTTGCTAAAATTGACGAAGAGGTGAATAATGAATTGAATACACTGTTTTCCTCTTCCATGAGCTTAAATGATAATTCTCCTAAGAAGAGTATTGAACCTAGTGATGGTCCTAGTTTGACACTTTCTATTGTTCCTTTGGCTAGTTTCCTACCTTCAGTATACAATGAACATGATTGGGATGTAGACGACGTCCTTTAGGTTGACACACGTGCCTTACTAGTATCTTTACATTATTTATTTTTAATTTTCTTTTGTATTATTGCATGTACGTATTGTGCTCCCCGTGCCATTTTGTTTGATGGTTTCTCTCTCTTTATGAAATTCCTCTATTTGTACCTTCATTATTATCTATGTTGTACATATTTTTCATTTTTCTTGTGTTTTCCTTTTGGGGATCACACAAGGCATTGAAACATTCATGTCTCTTCCATGTTGACCCAAAAGGGTTTTCCTTTTATTTTTATTTCTCTTTTCATTTTTCTAGTTTTTTCCTTTTGGGGATGATGCAAGGCATCAAGACATTCATGTCTCTTCCATGTTGACTTGAAATAATTTTTCTTTGTTTCACTCTCTTTATGTCATTCTTCCAGTTCTACGAGTATTTGGGGAATGATTACAATTATGGCTCTCTCAAAAATATTTCAGCAAGAAAATACTAACCCCAATCCATAGATCCCTTATGTGTTTGGTTTTTTCATTTTAGGGGCAACCCCTTTCTTTTCTTTTTCTCTTACATGACGTAGCTTTACTTGGAAACATATGACTTGGCATAGGGATTTATAGGTTATCTCTCATGTCTTCTTTTTGCATTTATCATTTTCTAATTTAAAGTAATTTCTCATAGTGTGGTGTTTAGCAATTTCTTTAAAGTGGGGGCATATGTTGGCATTATTCTTTTACATTTTTTATTTTTCATGGTTCATAGTGTAGTCTTCTTGCTTTATGTGATGCATTTTTTCACTTCGTGGGTGACATTGGGTACAATGTCCTTAAGAGAATGATCTCCCTTAGCATATTACATTTCTCTTAGTGGCATGATGTGACACATTGCATCCCCTAAGTTGTGAATCTTCTATTCTTTGATTGGTCCTCTATTAGAAACATTAGGAAAAATGTTCCATAAGTTAAAGACCTCGCATGAACTAATCAAGACTCCTTTGAATGTTCCTTATTGTTGAATTTATATGGCCACCTTGTATAATACATATTTCATGCATGTGGAGCCATCTTGTTTGTTTGTGAGCTCCAAGAATACGAAGATTTTCTTGCCTCATGAAGCTTGGAAATCATTTTCTATGGCACCTTATTAAATTTATTAGGAGGTACAAATTTGGTATGGTTGAGTGGGAAGTCGAACCGAGGCATGAATCTCTCCATAGACACTCGCATGTGAGTGTGAGTGCATGCTGTCCATGTGTGTATTTTCAGACAAACAACCTAGATCTGATCCATGTCGCAATGGAAAAATGGTTGAAACTTGATCCAACCCCTTTATTTTATTTTATCTTTATTTTTCGTCTTTGACAGTGTATGCTTGTGCTTTTTTGTTGCTCTTTATATCATTTTCATTTGTGATCTTTTGCACCTATGTTGATTTTCCATGGGATCTTGATCCTCAAGGCTTGATCACCCCTCTTGATCATTTTCATCCCATCTTATTGGCAATTGTACATTTGGACCCCTCTTGAAGTGAGTTTGTCTAATTTAGTGTGAGTTTGAAGCAAGTTCATCCTTTCACTGAAGTGGGGACTAAATGTAGTGTTGAAAAATGTCATTGAGGACATTTTCACACTTGTTTGGGCCCTGCTTGTTAAATTTAGCTTAACGATGCCTTGATTTAGTGTTGTAATATGTTTAACACATTCACATTAGGTCATGGGCCCTTGTGAACTAATGAATTTAAATGGTACCTTGTTAAAGTGTTGTTAAGTATTGTAACACATTTTCACACTTTTCTAAGGTTTTATTAATTAACTAAACCTAATAAACCTCTTTTTAATCAAAATAAACCTTAATCCTACCTTATTTTAAAGTGTTCTAAAGTGTTGCAACATAATTTTACACTTTTCTAGAGTTCTCATTATTAATCAAGATTTCTTATGCTTTAATTGGCCTTATTTTGCACGCACAAGCCTCATTTATTACATCTTTTCAAGGATAACCCCAACAAAATTCATGAGACAACCATAATTTAGGTGTTTCAGGCCTGAATGGCCAAGATCTAGTGATTTGGACTCATTCACCACCTTGGGTGTATGATTCCCACCTAGGTTTTTGGGTCCTAAACCTGGTTTCACACCTTTCTAAAAAATTTTAAATTTGGTCCCATACATTATTCCTAATGTGACTCATTCGCCACCTTGGGTGAATGAGTCTCATTTGGCCCAAAATCAAAATTAATTCAAATTTTTGGTAGGATTCTATTCTCCTAGATCTGATGTTGGATTACAGTGTTGTAATATCATAAATTCTTACATAACTAAGTAAAAATAAAAGTTTCTTTCTCCCATTTTCACCCCAAGCATTCAAGTATCTAACCTTCTATCAAGTTTGAGTTCACAAGATAATTCAAGTGTTTTAAAGAGAATTCAAGGGGAGGTTATCAAGCATTTTAGAGAAACATTCAAGGATCAATCATCATGTCAAGGACTTCATGCAACATGTTTTTTTTTGAGCTAACAATTATAATGTAGGATTTTATGATTCAAGCAATTATTTCATTCAAGATATATCAACTTAAAGCAAGATTCAAGATCTACATCCATTAGAGCCATCTCACACATGTTTGTAGCACTTCATTGACAAGGTTTGGTGAGTTGCAACATCAAATTTTATTCATTCATCCTTCTCCATTCATGTTTCATTCTATTTCAATGTTTGATTACGAAAACGGGGTTTGACCAAGGAAAACCCCTATCCAATAACCCAACAACACTTTTCCCTCTACTTTGTGTGTGATTTGCAAGTCTAGGTTGTAGATTTCCTAAGGAGAAAGATTGGAGAATTTTTTTCAAATCATTCAAAGTTGTCAAAGTTGTCATTAAGCCTTGAAGAACATTGGAGAACACCCACATGTTGCAAATCAAGGTTTTAGATCCATAAATCAATTAGGAAGGATAGAGAAGATAGAGAAGAGTAGGATCAAACTTTGAATCTTCAGAAAACCTTAACTGAACTGATTTGCCACTTCTGGTGAATGGGTCCAAATTTTAGTCAAAATTTGGATTTTGGCAGATTCATACCCATTTGGTAGATTCCTATTCCCGCACAAAAACCCAGATTTTGGATTGATTCTCCCAACTTGGTGAATGAATCGTAGTCAGCATTAAAGCCAAATTTTCTAGTGTTTTAGAGCTCCTCGGTGAAAGCACAAAGTTGAGTCAATGAAACATGGAATTTTTTCCTTAGCCAAAAAAGTGAAATCGACATTCAAAAAATGGGATCCCATTTTTTAATAAACGAGATCTTGCTTTTAAAAAATGAGGTCTCATTTAGCTTTGAGATCTCAAGCCTAAATGCTAAATGGGATCCCATTTTTTAAAAATTAGGATCCCATTTATCAAAGGATCTAAAACCGATGGATAGGAAATGAGATCCTAAATTTTACAAAACGAGATCCCATTTTCAAATGGTATTTATTTGAAAAAACATGAAACTCATTCATTAGTAGCTTGAGATCCTAGTTTAGCAGAGTGTGTGACAACAACTGAAAATGACCTGTGACCTCCAGGTACACCTCCACCTTTTTTATCTATTTTTTTTTGTGTTATTTTTAAACTTATAATAGAAATTTAGGTTTTAGAATTATTTTTTCAGTTTATTTAGCATTTCATGTATTTTATTATTGTAATAAGAGAATTGATGGATTGTAGAGGTAGAAGAAAAAAATGAAAACAAACACTATAGAAATGAAAAAATAATCTTTGAATCATATTTGAAGAAGAAAATTTATCTTTCAAAGCCTAAATTGTTCAATCAAACAAACAAAAATTTCATTTAAAAAACCCAATTTGAAATTGAAAGAAATAAAAAAAATTACATTGAAAACCCTAATTGGAAATTGAAATAAAACAAAAAAATTGCATTGAAAACCCTAGTTTTTCTTGAAACCCTAAATTCAATTCAAACAATTTTTTTTGCTAATTTACCCTAAATTGAAATGAAAGAAAAGTTTTTGCATTCAAATGAAAACCTTGATTTCAAGCTCAAGAATATTTGATAATGGATAAAATTGATTTGCATTGCTTAAATGTTTGAAAAATTGAATGTGTTTGCATTGTAAATTAGGGTTAGGTTTCAATATTGACAATTGAACCACCAAAAATGTAACACTACTAGGGAAAGATGATTCGCTTTACTAGGCTCCTAAGTTTTTTCACCTAGGAGCACTTGGTTTACGAAATGGACTCTCTTTCCGCTTAGCGGTTACAAGGTTTTTGGCGGTTGCATTCAAAAGGGAGGGATTGAGATGAAGGTTGTGATGTGTGTGTGAAGTGTGGCTGAAAAATAAAATGAAATGATACTAATCTAATCTATGAAATGTAAATAAATTAATGTAAACTAAATGAAAACTATCTAAACTATATGCCCTAAATGTATGCAATAAATAAATTAAAATGGAAAGTTAAGATCTTGTACACCTGGAAATGGAAACTTCTAGATGAGGAGCCCCGAGATATTCTAAAAATTGCCTAAAATCAGTAGAGGGACACTTATATGAACAAGGGTGACCTAGTCCTTTTGTCGAGAAACTGTGTTCGATTGGGTTTTGAGGAAAACGGTGCCCAAAAATTAAAAAACCCTTTTTCAAGCTTAGCACAAGGACAAGGTCACCAATAGGGGTGACCTGGTCCTCCTAGTGATTTTGGAAGATTTGGGGTTTGATTTTGTGAGTCCCAATTGGTACTTTCTTATTTTGTAGTAGTTTGTATCTGAAACTCCCAAAAACAACCTATAACTTGTCCTTCTGCTCCTTTTAGGGTTTGGTGACGTGGATCGACTTGAATAGGATATTTGTACTTTCTCCAACACTTTGTACCTTGCTAAATTTGCATACACACCTGCAAACACACATGCAAAGACAATGAAAACATTAGGGTTAGAGATTGGGGGTTTTCCTTAGTCAAACTCCATTGATAGTAGTTAAACTCAAATGAAATTGAAATAAAAGGAAAGATGATTGAAAGATAAACAATGTAGATGCTCACCAAGCCCTTTGTTGTTGAAGTCTACAACATGCAAGAATCAACTCCTATGGAAGTAGCTTGAGGTGCCTTGTGCTCAATTTCTTGCTTGTGAAGATAAGAGTGCAAGAGTGCTTGTGTTTGAAAAATTATGTTAGGGGGGTGAAAATCAAGATGAAAACCATTATTTATATGTAATAAACCATAATTTTCTTGAAATGCAACATGATAGGCTAACACTAGGGTTTTGGAGGAAAAATTCCCGTCCGATTTTGTTTTAATTTTGAAATGTATGCCAAAAGGGACTAGGTCGCCCAAAGTGGCGACCTAGTCCACTTGGGAAAATTTAAGTGGTGGTTGGGAATTAATTTTTTTTTAATGAAGTTAATCAGCTTTGCCTCCCAAAAAACACTTTAATTGGGCCTAAAATTACATTAAGGGGATAAACTAGCATAAAAAAAGGGTTAAATTAGGGGTGACAAGCCTAGGAAAGTGTGAAAATGCATTACAACATTCTACAACACTTTGTCACAAGTCTTGGAAAGGGGTAATCAAGGGTTATTTAGGTGAATTACAGTTAAAGGGTCTTAGAAAAGTGAGGAAATGTGTTACAACACTTCACAACACCTTAGTAAAACATTGTTAGATTATTGTTGAATTGCAAGCTTTCAAGGCTGAATCAAGACAAAACAAGGCCAAAATCCAAGGGAAAAGGCCAAAATGAGTGAAAAAGTGCCAAATATTACACTTTCTACCTACATATTTAGTCCCCACTTTAGTGAGAGGATGAACTTGCTTCAAACTCACACTAAAGTAGGTGAGTCATGCACATTGAGCGAGATCCAATGTATTCAAGCTAGTAAGATGAGATGACATCAATCAAGAGGGATGATCAACCCCTAGGAAAAATATCCCATGGTGAACAAAACATAAGCATAGAGATCACACAAGAAGTGATGTGAAAGAGTGAAGAGAGATGGAAAACTTGGATCAAGCTTCAACCATTTGTCCAAGTAGTTGTGGATCAGATCTAGGTTGTTTTTCCGAAAAGGAAGGAGGGGTACTCACTCTGGGCCAATGAGACTTTCGGTTGTCCCCCAGGTGAGAATTCCAAAATGGTGAGAGACACATATAATTGGTTGGTATGCACTCACACACACACAAAGGTGGCCATGGGAAATTTGTGCTGCTAGTTGGGCTTACCGCTCAACCATACCAAAGTTGTACTCCTTGACAAATTTGATAAGGTGCCACAAAAGACAAGGGTGTGGTTCATGAGACAAGAAAAGCCTTGGACGCTTAGAACCCATGAACAAGTGCAAGATGGCACCACATATATGCAAGTTTTCCATGTATGCACGAATGCAAAAGGGGTGCAAAATGCAAAATACAAAAATGTAAAATGCTAAAATAGTGTTCCAAGGAGTCTTGTATAGTTCATATGAGGTCTTTGACATAGGGAAAATTTTGTGTATTTTCTCCAAAAGAGGACCGATCAAAGGATAGAAGATTCACAACTTAGGGGATGTAGTTCTTCATGTCAAGCCATGAAGGGGAATGTAACATGCTAAGATAAGTCACACTTATGAAAGACATTACATCAAATTTCATCCACAAAGTGAGAAACACATCATGTGAAGTGACAAGGCTGCACTAGGAAGCATGAGCAAAGAAAAAAAATACAAATGCAAAGAAAATAATGCTAATGTATTCCCCCACTTTAAAGGAATTTCTACACACCATTTTTTGAGCAATTTCTTTAAAGTCGAGAAAGGAAAGAATGAAAAAATAAAAAGGACATGAGAGCCTACATGGAAATCCCCATTCCAAGTGACATGTGTCCAAGGAAGGCTACATCATGTAAAAGAAAAAGGAAAGGAAAAGAAAGGAAAGGGGGTTTCCCCCAAAACAAAAAACCAAAGACACATAAGGGATCTATGGATTTGGGGTAAGTATGTTTTTTTCTGCAATATTTTTTTAGAGAGCACAAAATTGTTAACATCTCCCAAAATACATAGAAGAGGAGGAAGAACACAAAGAGAGTGAAAATAAATGAAAAGACAGAGTCAATTTGGGTCAACATGGAAGAGATAGAGAATGTCTCGATGCTTTGCATCATTCCCAAAAGGACAACAAAAGAAAAAGGAAAAGTCAAATAGGCTTTTTTTTGAGTCAACATGAAGGAGACATTTTGGTCTCAATGCCTTGCATCATCCTCAAAGGAAGGAAAAAAGAAAAAAAGATAAAGGAAAAAGCAGGGGTTCATTTGGGTCAACATGAAGGAGACATTGCGGTTTTAATGTTGTTATGTGGTGACTGATCATGCTATACTGTACACTTTTTAGTACTGTACACTGAAAAAGAAAACGACTGACTTTGTAAATCCTAATTTTCTGGAAGCTTCTAAAAGCTTGTTATAAGTGGTTGGGATGAAGAGTTGTAGCATGAAATTATTCACAATATTGTAATATGATTTTCACTGGATAATAAAATCATTGGATGCTTGCGGTTTTGTGGATGTATCCCAAATTGGGTGAACCACGCTAAATCCTTTGTGTTGTCTTTTGTGTGTGTTTTATTACTCTATTATGCATTTAACTTGTTATATATCTAGCTTCTAACCCTAACAAGTGGTATCAGAGTGGGTTGTTTTCAATTATCATCTGCAAGAAAGTCTCACAGTTGAGTGGGAGTCTCATGGTTAAGTGGGAGCAATGGCAGATGAGGGTAAGCTGAAGGTTGAGAAGTTCAATGGGAAAAACTATCAGTTATGGAAGATGTTGATGGAGGACTATCTCTATCAGAAGGATTTATGGCGGCCATTGGAAGGGTAAACCAAGCAACCCACAACAATGTCAAATGAGGACTAGAATATTTTGGATAGAAAGGCACTTGGTAGTATTCGTTTATGCCTGGTACAATCTATGGCGTTCAATATTACAAAAAAAAAGACAACTCAAGAGTTGATGGAAACCCTAGCAAACTTATATGAAAAGCCTTTTGCTTCAAATAAGGTATTTCTTATGAAGCATTTGTTTAATATGAAAATGGTAGAAGGTGGTTTAGTTACTAATCATTTAAATGAGTTTAATATAGTTACCAATCAATTAACTTCTATAAAAGTAAACTTTCATGAAGAATTTAGGGCTCTTTTGATTTTGTGTTCTTTGACTCAAAGCTGGAATAGCTTGGTAATGGATGTTAGCAATTATGTTTCTGGTTCGAATACATTGAATTTTGATGATGTTGTTGGTGTTATTTTGAGCGAGGAAATTCATAGGAAAAGCTCAGGTGGAACATCCACATCAAGCAATATTTTGAATGTAGAAAGCAAGTGGAAAAAAAAGGAGAGAGGAAAAATTTTTGGAAGTCATGGGAATTCATGAGGAAAATCTAGGGACAAAAGGTTCCAATCTAGAGACAATAGGGATTGTTGGTATTGTGGTAATCCAGGTCATTTAAAGAAAGATTTATTGTCTCAGAAAAAGAAAGGAGACAAAAATGAAGGAAATAAAGAGAAAAATGTGTTAAGTAATAAATCTGATGAGGATGCTTTGATTCTTTCCCTTGACAATATTCATGATTCTTGGGTGTTAGATTCAGGGGCTTCATTTCATGCTACACGTTATAGAAATTATTTTCTTGATTATGTCCAAGGGGATTTTGGGCTAGTTTATTTGGGAGATAATGAACCTTGTCAGATTGTTGGAAAGGGAAGAATCAAAATTAAGTTGCAGAATGGGAATCATTGGCTACTACATGAGGTAAGGGACATTCCAAAGTTAAAAAGAAATTTAATTTATGTAGGGAAACTAGATGATGAAGGTTGTGTTGTTATATTTAGTGATAGAAATTGGAAGGTTAAAAAATGTGCCTTAGTGATAGAAAAATGTGTGAAAGGAGGCACCTTATATCTTTGTAGAGGTCATACTATTCTTACTACTTTGGCTATTGCGGATAAAAATCAATGTTCAAGAACAGTTGTTGCAGTTCAATAGGCAAAAAATCAGATAGTTGTTGTGGATTTTGAATCAACACTATAGCATAATAGACTTAGGCATATGAGTGAAACAGTCATGAAATTACTTCATTAAAATAATTTTTTACTAGGTTTAAACTATGTTAATATGGATTTATGTGAAAGTTGTGTTTATGGAAAACAAAAGAGAGTTAGTTTTCTCAAGGATGGGAAGCAAAAGAAAGATGAGAAATTGGAGCTTGTGCATACAGATGTATGGGGACCAACTTAGGTATCTTCTATTGGTGGCTCTCAGTATTATGTTACATTCATTGATGATACAACTAGGAAGGTATGGATTTATTTCCTTAGGCATAAATCTAATTTATTTGCATCTTTTAAAAAATCGAGAAGCTTGGTTGAGAATGAGACAGGTAAAAAGCTACAATGTCTTAGATCTGATAATGGTGGTCAGTATTTCAGGAAAGATTTTGAAGATTATTGTTCCTCTAATGGTATTTGTAGGTAGAAAATGGTTCTAAGGACTCCATAGGAAAATGGAGTGGCTAAGAGCATGAATAGAACAATAATTGAGCATACACGAACTATGAGATTGCATGTTGGGTTGCCTTTAAACATGTGGGAAGAGGCTATAAACAATGTTCTTTATTTAATTAATAGAGGTCTCTCTAATCCTTTGGGTTGTGATATTCCAGAGGAAGCATCGATAGGTAGGAAGGTGAGTTATTATTTTCTCAAAACTTTTGGTTGTGAAGAATTTGCACATATAAATTCTGAAAATAGAACCAAGCTTGATGCAAAATCAAAGAAATGTATATTTTTTGGATATGGAATTGATGAATTTGGTTATAGGCTTTGGGATTTTGAAAATAAGAAAATAGTGAGAAGCAGGGATGTCATATTCAATGAGAAAGTGTTGTGCAAAGATCTATTGCAGCAACATGAGAAGACATAAAAGGATTATGTAGTGTTCCAGGATGCTATTACAAACAACAATGTTCTAGTTGTTCCTCATGCTCCGCAACAACAAAAACAAGAAATACCACAAAATCCAGTGAATGTTAGGCTATCTTCAAGGATAAGTAGACCTCTAGAAATATTTTCTCCCTCTTTGTATTCTATTTTATTTACTAATGTTGGTGAACCAGAATGTTATCATGAAGCTATGTAGGTGGATACCAAGGTTCAGTGGGAGCATGGAATGGAAGAAGAAATGGAATCCTTTTTGGAAAATCAGACTTGGGAATTATTCAAGTTGCCTGCAGGAAAAAAGGCTTTACCAAACAAATGGGTTTATAGGGTAAAAGAGGAGGATGGATGTAAGAAAAGATTTAAAGCTAGATTAGTTGTAAAGGGATTTGCATAGAAACGTGGTATTGATTTTAATGAAATATTTTCTCTCATTCTTAAAATGACTTCTATTTGTACTATTATCAATATTGTGGTTGTTGAAGATTTGCATTTAGAACAACTTGATATTAAAACTGTATTTCTCCATGGTGATTTGGAAGAGGAAATATATATGGAACAACCATAGTGATTTGAGTTCAAAGGTAAGGAGAAACTAGTGTGCAGATTGAAGAAAATTTTATATGGTTTGAAGCAAGCACCTCGGCAATGGTATCTTAAATTTTCTATTTTAATGGCTGAGAAAGGCTACAATAGGTGTAATTCATGTAGGCTACAATTATGTTTATTTTAAGATGTTAGGTGAAGATAGCTACATTATTTTATGTTTATATGTTGATGATATTCCTGTAGTGGGGTCTAACATGGATCACATAAAGGAGTTAAAATAACAGTTAGAAAATTCATTTGCTATGAAGGATTTGGGGGTAGCAAAACAAATCCTTGGTATGAAGATTACAAGAGATAGGAAAAACAGAAAATTATTTTTATCTCAAGCTGATTATGTTGAAAAGGTGTTGTAGAGATTTCATATGGAGAATGCAAAAGTTGTCAGCACACCTTTTCCAAGTCATTTAAAATTGACTAAGGATATGTATCCAAAGACACAAGAGGAGGAAGAAAAAATGTCCAAGGTACCATATGCGTTAGCTATAGGTAGTTTAATGTACGCCATGGTATGCACGAGACCGGATATTGCGCATGATGTAGGAGTTGTTAGCAGGTATATGAGTCATCTTGGAGTTGAGCATTGGAATGTGATGAAATGGATTCTCAGGTACTTGAGAGGTACATCCAATATATGTTTATGTTTTAGGGGATCTAATACAGATTTAAAAGGCTATGTTGACTCAGATTTGGCAGGGGATATAGATACTAGGCAGAGTACCACAGGTTATGTATTTACAGTTGGTGGAAAAGTAGTGAGTTGGATTTATTGGTTGCAAATGGTGGTTGCTTTATCCAACATAGAGGAAAAATATGTGGTTGCAACAAAGGCAACAAAGGAGATGATATGGCTACAAGTCTTCATGGAAGATTTGGAAAAAAAACAGACTAAAAATCACTTATTTACAGATAGATAGAGTGCTATACATCTTGCAAATAATTTTTCCTTGCACTCTAAAACCAAACAAATACAACTGAGATATCATTTCATTTGGTCAGTATTGGAGGATGGACAGGAAAAGTTGGAAAAGATACATACAAATGAAAATCCAATGGATATGTTTACAAAGGCAGTGACAAGGGATAAGTTGAGATCCTCTTCAAATTTGGTTGGCATTCAAGGTTGAATTCAAGTATAACATAGCAGCAAGGTCCAAGGTACGTATTTCCAATGGGAGCTATAAGTGCGGCGGTATCATCCAGGATCAATCTCCAAGTGGGATATTTTTGGTATGTGGTGACTAATCATGCTATACTATACACTTTTTAGTAATGTACGCTCTTCATGTATCCTTGCCGAGGTCTGAGGGCGGTAACCCCTAAGAAGTTTTTTTTTTCCCTTTTTTCATTTTGTCACCGAAAAAGATAAAGGATGACTTTGTAAACCCTAATTTTTTGGAAGATTATAAAAGCTTGTTATAAGCGATTGGGATGAATATTTTTAGCATGGCATTATTCGCAATATTGTAATAGGTTTTGCATTGGATAATAAAATCATTGGATGGCTATGGTTTTGTGGATGTAGCCCAGATTGGGTAAACCATGTTAAATTCTCTATGTTGTCTTCTATGTGTGTTTTATTAATCTATTATGCATTTAAGTTGTTGTATGTGGGTATGTGCAGGATCATGATGGGCCAAAAAGTGGTGATATGTAAGCCATATGATGGTCCATGTGGCTGACGACTTTTTTCAACCCAAAATTGATGAAATGAAAAGGGTTTTTAGAGAAGATTCTCAGCTTTCCACCGATATAAATTATAATTTAATTTGAATTTAATAAATTATTATTATTCATTTTCTATTAGAATTACGAATAAAGTCTTGATTGATAGGCAGATTGAAAAACATCTATAACTTTCAAATGGTATCATATTTTTTGAATCTAAAACATGTGTCACATTCTATGCTTCACATAATATAGGATTAAAAAAGAAAAAAATGAATTTCATGATTTTTTTACAAAGTTAACGTGGTTAGATAGATGAATTTTTTTTTTTTTTATAAGTTGTAATAAAAAAATCATAATTAATTATTTACTTGGAAAAAAATTATAAAAAAATATGCATCACATCGATACATGAGTCCTCTACTTATATCTAAAAGATTATAAGAAAATATTATCATTTTATTGTGCTTAGGGTGGTCAAACAAACACCTACTTCTTATTTTTACCCTAAAATTTAAATACTACTGCATTGAAATTTCAAATTTTCACCAAATAGATTTTTTTTTAAATAAAGGTCTAGTAGTTTAGAAACTACATTCAAATTGCCACAGATTCTATTTTTACATTCTTTTGAAATAATATAGATAACTTATTCAAATTTTTACGTCAAGTTGTCAAACTCTTATTTTTTGTCTTTTTATTGCCACTTAAGGGCTTGTTTTTTCCATGATGATCCTACACATACCCATGTTTGCCTTCTAATCCTAACACTTAATGCCTTGTGTCATCCCCAAATGAAGGATAAAAGGAAAATGTGAAAAAATAGAAAAGGAAAAACATTCCTTTTGGTTCAACATGAAGGAGACATTGCGGTGTGAATGCCTTGTGTTATCCCCAAAAGGAAGACAAAAAGAAAAAGAAAAAAGTGAAAAGAAAAATGAGTATACAACATAGAGAATAAGTGAGATAAAAATAGAAGAATTTCACAAAGAGAGGGAACATTAAACATTACAGGGGAACACATGACACATAATACTGGTAAGGCAAGTGTAAGTCAACTGTTAGGCATGTTATCCACCTCCCAATCTCGGTATGGGAAAGCAGGAGGTGAACAATGAAGCTAAGGTACAAAGACAAATGCATTACTAGGAAAAGGATAGTGACCTCTTGGCCCCACTGAGTGCAGGGAAAGAGTGAGCTGAGATAGGTAATGGGAAAGAACATGTAATAGTGAGAAGGGAATGTTCTACAACTATTACATGAAAAGGTGCATGAGAAGTAGTTTACGGATCAATGGGGTAGCATTCACTACCAACAAAGTGATACTTACTTAGAATCTCATGCAAATGGTGACATTCATTGCTTCTATGGCCAAGAACATGATAGTAAGCACAATGTGGGACATTATAATCCTTAGGAAAAATTACCAACCTATTACGATGAGGTAAGGTGATGAGCCCTTTGTTTAAGAGGATGTATAATTTTCTCTCACATTTAGGGGATGGATGGAGAAGAAATTTAAGTTTCTATAATTATAGGGCCTTTTACATCGGATGGGTTCTCCCTCTTCAAAAGAGAATAGGGGAACAAGGGGTCTTGAGATGACCAGAGGTTGAGCATTGTTGTTGTGATGAGATGCTGACCTCTTCTTGGGGAGGAGAATATCAAGGTTGAGTGGGGAATCAAAGATCACCGTTCCATTTTCATGGAGCTTAAGATAATCTTAAGGATGCACCCTATCATGAGGGGGATCTTGATAAACTATGCTCGTTGTATGTTCATCAAGTGACAATCGTTCATAAAATTTGTGAATCTCATTTTCAATCGTTGTGTCACCACCTTGTTTTCTTAGGATGGAAAACCCTTTTCCATAAATTTGTTGAAGATTAATGGGATGGTTGGTGAATTGATTATGTTAAAAGGGTGGGGTAGTGGTAGGATTAGAAGAGCTAGGCTCACCTTGTATAGGTAGCTTAGGTTCAATATTAGTTTTTGGATGTAGGTAAGCAAATGAATTGTGGGATGACATATCAAGAAATGCGGGTGGTTGCATTGGATTCAATATGTTCAAGGCATTAATTAAGAAATTGGTTCATGATAGCATCATTATCACCAATAATGTCAATCTCCTGAGGAGGACACTCATTTGTTAGTGATGGAGTAGGAGTAGGCTCAAGGTCAATAGGATCAATTACGAAGGTGAAGCTTGACATATCCATGAGGGATTTGAGGGATGTCCAAATCTTCTTGAAAGACAAGGAAATGATGCAAGAAAATGAAGGATAATAAAATGACTAAAAGATAAAATATGAGAATAAGAACAAAAAGACAATCACAGAAAGCAACAATGCAGACAATGTGCTGAAAATGACAAAAACTACTACGCAAAATGTGTAAGAGGACTAGGTCGCCCAGTGTGTTGACTTAGTCCTAATAGAGATGTTTTGAAATTTTTGAATGTTTTTAATGCTTTTTTATGATTTTTATATTTTTGCAATGCAAGTACAAAAGAGAAATGTATAAATTTTATGCTTTTTCCAATAAAAATGAAATGTGAACTGCAATCTAGCATGAATTTTCACTAATCCACTTTTCTACAAGCCCTAGGATGCAAACAATGCAAATTTTTAATGTAATGCAAGCTATTTCCTAAGATGAAATACAAAATCAGAAATTTAACAAGTGGTCAATGGTCGGGTTCACCAAAATGAACCACCAAAAATGTAACAGTACTAGGGAAAGAGGATTCCCTTTAATATGTTACTAGGGTTTTTCACCTAGGACCACCTAGTTTAGGAAATGGACTCTCTTTCTGCTTGGTGGTTACAAAGTTTTTGGTAGTTGCATTCAAAAGGGAGGGATTGAGATGAAGGTTGTGATATGTGTATGAACTGTGGCTAAAAACTGAAATGAAATGATACCAATCTAATCTATGAAATGTAAACAAAGTAATGTAAACTAAATGCAATCTATCTAAACTATATGCCCTAAATGTATGCAATACATAAAGCAAATTGGAAAGTTAAGATCTTGTGCACCTGGAAATGGAAATTTGTAGATGAGGAGCCCCGAGATATTCTATAAATTTATTGAAATCAGTTGAGGGACACTTACGCCAATAGGGGTGACCTAGTCCTTCTGTCGGTAAATTGTGTCAGACTGGGTTTCAAGGAAAACAGTACCCAGAAATACAAAAACCCTTTTTTAGGTTTAACACAAGGACACGGTCATCAATAGGGGTGACCTAGTCCTCTTGGTTCTTTTTGGAATATTTAGGGTTTGATTCTATGGGTTTCAATTGGTACTTTCTTCTTTTGTAGCAGTCTACATCTGGAACTCCCGAAAATGACATGTAACTCAAGTCCTTTTTCTCCTTTTAGGGTTTGGTGATGTGGATTGAATTGAATAGAATATTTTTACTTTCTCCACTATTTTATACCTTGTTAAATATGCATACACACTTACAAACACACATGCAAAGTCAAGGAAAACATTAGGGTTAGATATTGGAGGTTTTCCTTAGTCAAACCCCATTGATAGTAGTTAAACTCAAATGAAATGGAAATCAAAGGTAAGATGCTTGAAAGATAAACAATGTATATGCTCACCAAATATTTTATTTTTGATGTCTTCAACATGCAAGAATCAACTCCTATTGAAGTAGCTTGAGGTGCCTTGTGCTTAATTGCTTTCTTGTGAAGATAAGAGTGCAAGAGTGCTTGTGGATGAAAAATTATGTTAGGGGGGGTCAAAATGAAGGTGAAAACCCTTATTTATACATACTAAACCCTAATTTTCCTAAAATGCAACCTGATAGGTTGACACTAGGGTTCTGGAGGAAAAAATTTCATTAGGTTTTATTTTAATTTTGAAATTTATGCCAAAAGGGACTAGGTCACCCAAAGTGGCGACCTAGTTCACATGGGAATTTTTAAGTGGTGGTCGAGAATTAAATAATGTTTAATGAAGCTAATCAGCTTTGCCTCTCAAAACACACTTTAATCGGGCCTAAAATTACATTAAGGGGAAAAATTAGCATAAGTAAAGGGTTAAATTAGAAGTGACAAGCCTAGGAAAGTGTGAAAATGCATTACAACACTCTACAACACTTTTTCACAAGGCTTGGAAAGGGGTAATGAGGGGTTATTTAGGTGAATTATGTTAAAAGGGTCTAAGAAAATTGACGAAATGTGTTACAAAACTTCACAACACCTTAGTAAAATGCCATTAGATTATTGTTGAATTACAAGCTTTCAAGACTAAATCAAGACAAAACAAGGCCAAAATCCAAGGGAAAGGGCCAAAATGAGTGAAAAAGTGCCGAAGACTACACTGTTTGGCGACACAACAATGAAATAGGATGTGATAAATATTATACATTTAAATGTATATTCATCAAGACACACAATCAATTAAATGTTATGTGAACATAGCTATAATTATAATAGAAAACAATATATGTTTAAATTTACTTGTATAGTTAGTGGATCGTTAAAATTGATAAATTTTCAATGTTTGTTTGCAAATTCCTAAATCCTTGTACAATCCATTTCCAATTTTCACTTAATTACTCAAATATGTGCATTCATTTATATTGTATGTTTTTATCTCTCTTAGTCATGTGTTGTTTCAACTTCTTGTTTGCATATGTTTTTTCTTGTCTTTCAAAAATCTTAACTCTCATTCTAGTCCATTAGTTGTTAATGAGGCTTCTAGTTTAGTTTGAAATTTTAATTTCAACTAGTTACCTAGACACTAAAAGAATCTAAATATTTTTATTTTCTTTCTTTTAGGTTCTTTCAATTCCAAAAAATCCAAAATAATTTATAATCTATTCAACATTAACTAATTTTATTATACATTTTATATCATAAAGTTCATTTAATATTCAACTTTATCATAGTATATATTAAACTTCATATATATAATATATATACAATCAACATTAATGAAAAACATACATTAAATAAAATAATATTATATTCAATTAAAAAATATCAAGTTAAAGTATACATCTAACTCATTCGTAATAATCCACAATTTTATGTGTTTCTATTACATAAATAGTTAGTCTATTCATAAAATCAAAAATATTCATAAACTAGTCAATCTATTACCCTAAACTGTAAACTGATGTCTTAAGGGGTCCTAATATGACATTTCTTAAGGGGATCAACGAACTTTTCAAAATTTGGTGAGGTTTCCCAAGGCAACCAAATTTAACAATATAATAAGATCGTGCAAGATTATAATATGAATGAGATTTCATGAGAGGTTGGTGAGTCAAAAGAAGGGCCACCCAAACTTCACCCTAAGTTACTTAAGCCCTAAACCCTAAACTATAAAATCTAAACCTTAAACCCTAAAGAATTCATTTTGTCCTAGGAAGTTAAAATGATGTTTGGCTGCCTTGGGAAACTCTACCAAATTTTATTCCCTTATGTCATGTCATTTTTGTCTAGGACCTTACAACATACATCTCCTTATGAAATCCTATTACCCTAAACCCTAAAGCATTCATTTTGTCCTAGGACCTAAAAATGAAATTTGGTTGCCTTGGGCAACTCCACCAAATTTTATTCCCTTAAGCCATGTCATTTTTTCCTAGGACCTTACTACATAGATCCCCTCAAGAAATCATATTACCCTAAACCATAAAGCGATCATTTTTTCCTAGGCCCTTAATGAAATTTGGTTGCCTTGGGAAACCTCACCAAAATTTATTCCCTTAAGCCATGCCAGTTTGTCCTAGGACCTTACTACATAGATCCCCTTAAGAAATAATATCAACCTAAATCCTACACTCTAAACTTATAAACCCTAAACCCTAAAGCCATCATTTTTTCCTAGGCCCTCAATGAAATTTGGTTGCCTTGAGAAACTTCACCAAAATTTATTCACTTAAGCCATGTAATTTTGTCCTAAGACCTTACTATGTATAGATGCCCTTAAGCCATCCTATCACCCTAAACCTTAAACCGATGTCTTAAGGGGTCCTAATATGACATTTCTTAAGGGGATCAAAGAAGCTCTCAAACTTTGGTGAAGTTTCCAAAGGAAAGAAAATTTAACAATAAGAAGTCAAAACAAGAGATATCTCAACCATAGATCCCTTTAAGCCATCCTATTACCCTAGACCTTAAATTTTAAACTCTAAACCATCATTCTGACCTAGGAACTTAATGAAATTTGGTTGCCTTGAGCAACTTCACCAAATTTTATTGAAATAATTTCTTAAAATTTGGTGAAGTTTCCAAAGGCAACCAAATATTATTGAAATAATTTCTTAAAATTTGGTGAAGTTTCCAAAGGCAACCAAATATAACAATAATAAGTCAAAAGGAGAGCTATCTCAACAATAGGTCCCCTTAAGCCATCATATTACCCTAAACCATAAATTAATGTCTTAAGGGGTCCTAATATGACACTTCTTAAGGAGATCAAAGAAGTTCTCTGAATTTTGTGAAGTTTCCCAAGGAAACCAAATTTAACAATAATAAGGCAAAACAAGACCTAGATCTCAACCATGTGTCCCCTTAAGCCATCGTATTACCCTAAACCTTAAACTCTAAACTATAAAACATAATTTTTACCTAGGACCTTAATGAAATTTGGTTGCCTTGGGAAACTTCACCAAATTTTATTCACTTAAGCCATGTCATTTTTTCCTATGACCTAACGATATAGATCCCCTTAAGCCATCCTATTACCCCAAACCCTAAATACTAAACTCTAACACATTCATAAATTGTCCTATATTAATAGTTAATTATTTTTTCATTCAAGTAACATGCCTTAGAAATAAATGAGGCTTACACATTTTATAATTTTTATGAACAATTAGGCCATTTATATTCAATTGTTTTTAAAGGGTATTTTCTAAACATGTATCTTACATTGTGATATTACAAATCTAATGCAGGTTCACTTATATCTTAGAGATCACATGGATCAATTCAATAATATATATAATGCACCTCCACACCCTCCATATCCACCACCTTCACCTCCACCTCCACCCACTCCACCTCAGAACCCCCCACCTCCACCACCTAAGAACCCCCCACCTCCACCACCTAAAACAGATAGTGCTCGCTTGCAAGAAAAAATCAATGTGAATGTTAGAACCATTCAGGATCAAATCAACATTATTCAAAATGAGGAATTTATCGCACCACCTTTGAGGATGAGTGCATCTATGATGAAAACTATTATTGATGTTGTTAGGGATATGGATCGGATCTATGATGAGCATCGATGATGGCTAGAGGAGGGAGAACTTCTGATTCTGAAAAGGAAAACACAAAGAAATGAAGAGATGTAGTAGAGAGCTACAACACTTTATAAATTAAGACAATAATCTTATAGTTATGAATTTATGAATTTGGTTGGACAAATATTTTTAGTGAAAAATTATGATTTTGGTTTGATGCATATTTTTAGTGACATGAATTTATGAACTTTTAATGTTGAATTTATAATAGTATATATTTTATGACTATCTACTAGATCATGTGATTTCTCCTATTGGAAAAATGTAATATATATATGCATTAGAAATAAATGAGATTTTTGTGAATTTTTCAAGTTTATATTTTAGTATGTAAATGTATTAAAACTACATAGTTCTAGATCTTAAATTTTGAAATTTGTATGTACACATAGTTTCTAGTTGAATGATGTATGCATGCATTATGCATCGTTTATGACATTTTAAATGTATGTACATGTTAAATTTGAAATTTGTATGTAGGTTCTCATGTTCAATCAATGTATGTATGTGTATGTATATGTATGCACATCCTATTTAAACAAATTTTCATGTACGTTTCAAATTTAACTATTTCTTGTATTTTTGTAAGTTTGTATGTTAATTTTGTAAGGTTTAATGCAGGTTAAAACAATTCTATAGATATCATGGACCAATTTAACATTGATTTTATCCTCAATCTAGCACCTGAGAAACCTCTAGCTCCACCCCCTCCACCCGCTCCACCTCATATCCCACCTCCACCACCCACTAGATCAAATGAGGATCACTTGTGAGCATGTATAGATAAATAGGTAGCATCCATTCAAAACCTAATAAATGCTATGAAAAATAAAGCATCGATTCCACCACATGTGAGATTTTTTGCATCTATAATGCAAAACAGTGTCAATGCCATTAGGACTATCAATTTTGACTTCGATAGGCATCAATGAGATAGAGAGGAGATGAGATGATTTTATGTAGATGGTCTCTCGTATAAAGAAATTTTAGACCTAAAAAAAAAAAGACCAGATAGTGCCTTATTTTATCAACCCTATTACTCAAAAGCCCATTCCTCTGAATAAATCTAGAATATCCATGAGGTGGTGTATACATCCATAGACAAGTGCACATTTTTGGGATAAATGGTATATGGTATTTGTAGTCCACCACATGCTAATCTAGAGGTCCCATTATATTTTGAGGTTACACTATATGTAGAGTTTGTTATGAGGAAAAATCCCAATTATTTTGATTTTAAATCATTTCAGGGTGTTGGTGGCGACATGCCACAATAGAGGTTAGGGGATGGGGTTGATCCCGAATGCCCCATACATACACAACCCCTTGTTTCTCCTCTTGAACCTTCCATTCCAACACTTGTGCATCAATGGGCAGTGGTATCAATATTAGAATCACTTAGTACGCTCATAGGAGACCATGATGAACATGCTTCTACAGTAGTGGGTATGGAGCATACAAACCACGATGATGAAGGAGTTTTTTATGGAATTGGTCATAGTACTAGTCCATGAGTTTTGAGACTACATGTATGTACTAGTTGCCACTAGTTATGTTATGGATCTAACCAGGCCACACCGAGTTCGGGTGGACACGAAGATTCTAGTGGATCATCTGGTCGCCTCAATTCATTTGTAGAATTTATTATTTGAAACCGTAACCATGAGCACAATGCGAAACAGGTATCAATATGCATCTACATGTTGAATTTAGAATAATTTTAATGAAAATATATATCAAAAAAAGTTTGCAATACATTTTAGCAATCAAACCTTTTTGGTGTATAGATGACACTAACGGTGGGACAATCATCTGCACCGTGATTAGATATGTCAATACCAATCCTCGTCGGCAACCCTTATGGAGTACATTTTCATTTCAATTTTTTAAATTATATATGAAATAATTTATAACTTGAGTTTTAAATTTATAATGAACAATCATGAACATATTTTTTAAATATTTATGTTGGTTTAGGGGAGTCAATCGATTTCCACGTCACTTCCACCTAAGCATTTTTTGAGCGCTCGTCCACTATCATGTGTTGTAGATTAGGGGCAGGTAAATTTATATTCTAAATTGTTTAACAAGTACATTACTATAGTTATAATTATTAGTTTTTAATTCATGATATATCAAATGTGCATGTACAAGTTTGTAAATATTATAAACGTTAAATGTTTATATGTATGTCTTGGTTGATACAAAAATGAAAATGGGCATTGGACAAACATTATATGTTGTCACTACTCTTGATGCCTCTGAATTTCAGGTTTTTAAAAAACGTTTCTACACAAAATGTGCAAACTTTAATAGATATATTTTAACCTAATTCAAGTATACATGCTTTAAATTTGATCTTTTAGGATTTTGTTAGTGTGACTTTCTACCATGACTCAATCACAGTTACACCTCTAGGAGGGCATGCAAAGCCGGCTCTAGATATCAGGGTAATTTAAATTTTTTATTACATTTAAAGTCAATTACAAATTATACAACTTGTGAATAACTTTAATTAAATTTAAAATTGAATATATATATATATATATATATATATATATATATGAACTCATACATGTTAAATTATTTTTATTTTATAGCATGAGACATATCTTGTAGTTGAGCATGCACAAATAGGTCCTTGAGTAGAGGGTGCACAACCTCAAATTATAGTACAATTTAAATATGACAAATTATAAATTAAATTGAACTCAATCATTTTTAATTGTAGACTTACATCTAATTTCAACTTTCTTTTTCTTGTATATGTAGATTGATTCAGAGAATTTAGAGGTTGGTCCAAGTGCACCAGAGCATCTTGATGCAAATATGATGGTAGTTTAATTTTATGATGAATTAAAAAATAAAATTTTCAATAAATCATTTTTCATTGTCTTACATTTGATTTCATCTTTCTCTTGTACAGAGTGTTTGAGGTCATCCATGTAGTCTACATGGTGTGAAGATGTCTCTTGATTATAAAGATGACACATGACCTAAACATTATTTTATGGGATATATTTTATTATTTCATGGACTACATATTTGGTTTCTCATGTACCATGTTCGACTTTATTTCATGGATTGTACTCTGATGGAATTTATTTCATGCACTTAATATATTGTAAATGATGGACTTTATTATTGTTCAATTTTAATTAACACATGTACATTTATGCATTTATGTTCATAGTCAAGACATTAGTACATAGGACATTAATGTGAAATTAAATATAAATATGAAATTAAAGTTGAAATCAATAGGACATTTTAATATTTTTACTTTACAAATTTAGTGATTCATGCATTATATACATGGTATGTACATTCAATAATTAGCGATAAATAGTCAATGAACTTATTCAATTCAAGTCCTAATGAGATTTTTTAAGGGGTCCTAATAGGATGTCTTAAGGGGTCCTAATAGGATTTCTTAAGGGGTCGTAATACATAGGTTACATCTAATAAAATAAGGAAAAAATTGCAATCTACAAACAAAAGGAATCCATTTATATACCACAAAGGATGGAATTTTAAGAAATAAACAATACCATAGAAGATTGGACAACAAAAGCATTAATAAATTCTATAAAATAAACATAATTTATAGGTTGTCTTAAGGGGTCCTAATACGACGTCTTAAGGGGATCAAAGAAGAGTATAATATAGGACAATCAATGTGGTATACATGATGTAGAATTTCCTTAAAATCTAAAAGATATATTAGTCCATCAATGATTTTTCTGGATTTTAATCAAGCATGTTTATGTTCATGGACATCTAGTTCAAGAATAATTCCATAAAGATAGGGTAGTAGATATTTCTCACTTGGTACTAATTATTTATCCCATATTTGTATGATGAATAGTGCTCTAGATTTATCCTAACAATTAAATGATGAAATGAAACACCTAAAAATATGTTTAAACATATTCCATAATAGAACTTTATCTAAGTGAACATTATGGCAATTCATAAGTTTAATGCATTTGTATTAACAACCTCCCCAAATAGATCAATTTAGATACCCTTATCAAGTATATTTTGTGGCACTTTATAATTTAATTTGTTATATTCCTAGGTTTTCAAAGTTTCCAAGAAAAGGATAAATTATTCAAAGCATATTCAAAACTAAAATGAAATAAATTGAGCAACATAATTATAAAATACACAAAAAATATGCTAAGATTGAAAACTATTTTAAGGTTCATCTCCTAGGCTTTAGGTCTCATGGTTTATGGTTTATGGTTTATTATTTATAGGGTTCATGAGATGCATAGAATAAAAAATCTATATGGGTTAATGGTTTAAGGTTCATCTCCTAGGCTTTAGATCCAATGTTTTATGGTTTATGGTTTCTAGGGTTCATGAGATTCTTAGAATAAAAAATCTATATGGGTTAATGGTTTAGGGTTCATCTCCTAGGCTTTAGGTCATATGGTTTATGATTTAGGGTTTCTAGGGTTTATGAGATGCTTAGAATAACAAATCTATATAGTTTAATGGTTTACGATTCATCTCCTAGGCTTTAGGTTCTATGGTTTAACAGTTTAGGGTTCATCTCCTAGGCGTTAGGTCCTATGGTTTATGGTTTTTAGTTTCTAGGGTTAATGAGATGCTTAGAATAACAAATCTATATGGGTTAATGGTTTAGGTTTCATCTCCTAGGATTTAGGTCCTGTGGTTAATGGTTTCAGGTTTCTAGGGTTTATGAGATGCTTAGAATAAAAAATATATATGGGTTAATGGTTTAGGGTTCATCTCCTAGGCTTTAGGTCCCATAGTTTATGTTTTAGGGTTTCTAGAGTTCATGAGATGCTTAGAAAAACAAATTTATATTGGTTAATGGTTTAGGGTTCATCTCCTAGGCTATAGGTCCTATTATTTGGGGTTTAGGGTTTCTAGGGTTCATGAGATTCTTAGAATAACAAATCTATATGGGTTAATGGTTTAGGGTTAATCTCCTAGGCTTTAGGTCCTCTGGTTTATGGTTTAGGGTTTCTAGGGTTCATGATATGCTTATAATAACAAATCTATAAATGTTAATGGTTTATGGTTCATCTCCTAGGATTTAGGTCCTATGGTTTATGGTTTAGGGTTTCTAGGGTTCATGAGATGCTTATAATAATATATATATATATGTTAATGTTTTAGGGTTCATCTCCTACACTTTAGGTCCTTTGTTTTATGGTTTATTGTTTCTATGGTTCATGAGATGCTTAGAATAACATATCTATATGGGTTAATGATTTAGGGTTCATCTCTTAGGCTTTAGGTACTATGATTAATGGTTTATGGTTTCTAGGGTTCATGAGATTCTTAGAATAACAAATCTATATGGGTGAATGGTTTAGGGTTCATATCCTAGGCTTTAGGTCCTATGGTTTATGGTTTATAGTTTCTAAGGTTCATGAGATGCTTAGAATAACAAATCTATATGGGTTAATGGTTTATGGTTCATCTCCTAGGCTTTAGGTCCTATTGTTTATGGTTTAGGATTTCTAGGGTTCATGAGATGCTTAGAATAACAAATCTATATGGGTTAATGGTTTAGGATTCATCTCCTAGGCTTTAGTTCTTATCGTTTCTAATTTAGGGTTTCTAGGGTTAATGAGATGCTTAGAATAACAAATATATATGGGTTAATGGTTTAGGGCTCATCTCCTAGGCTTTAGGTAATTCTATCAACTCCCTTTATTCCATCCTCTTACATCCATTTAATTCATTCTATCAACTCCCTTTAGTCCACCCTATTGCATCCCCTTGATCCACAATGTTTACAAAATTTGTTTATGCCATCTCAAACTTGTGCCAGGAATGTAGTAGGTCTTCACACCACCTGATATAAAAATGGTACAAGAAATATCAATGAAATCATCAAAAAGATACATATTTTAAAATATATAAAACTATCTAATTCTACACAACTCAAGTACCTATTAATGTACCTAGGATAATAAATCAATTTTATTGATTAATGTGCAAGAAATATCAATATATAATCAAAAACATGTATTTAAATATAATTTAACTAATAATTACCCATTTTTACCAAGTATTTCATGTTTTCTATGTTGAATCTGAATGTAATCTCCTTTTTGTGATGATGGATTAAGGATCTATAAAAGGAAAGTTTAAAAAATATCAACTAATAAAAGACTTGACCAATATCAAAACATGTATTTAATCTATTTAAAGGGACAATATAACACAAAATATATTTACCTATATTTACTTAATTCCACTGTACCATTTGAATCCTCTCTTTTTTACAATGCATCTATGATTGTCTCATGCTCTTCCATAGAAATTGTCCATGACACTTTATTTGTAGGTGGGCATGTACAGGATCATCATGGAAAAAAAAGGCCCTTAAGTGGCGATAAAAATTTAGAAAATCAGAATTAGGCAACTTGACATAAAAATTTGAATAAATTATCTATATTATTTCAAAAATATGTAAGAATAGAATCTGCAGAAAATTGAATGCAGTTTCTAAAATACTAGTTTTTAAAAAAATATATATATTTCGTGAAAATTTTAAATTTCAATACAATAGTGCTTAAATTTCAGGGAAAAAATAAGAAGTAGGCAACTTTCTAACCATTCAAACCACAATAAAATGATAATATTTTTTTATAAGATTTTAGATGTAAGTAGAGGACTCATGTCCCAATGTGATGCATATTTTTTTGTAATTTTTTTCTAAATAAATAATTAATTATTAATTTCTTATTACAGCTTAATGAAATTCATTTTTTTTAATCTTATAGTATGTGAAGCATAGAATGTGACACATGTTTCAAATTCAAAAAATGTGATATCATTTGAAAGTTATAGATGTTTTTAATCAGCCTATCAATTAGAACATTAGTCATAATTCAAATAGAAAATGAATAATAACTAGTTATTGTAAGTGTGTATTACCCCGCCTTGCAACCCTAAAGAAAGTTGTAATTAACAACTTAAGCGAACCAATATTTTTTAAAAAAAGTGTAGTTAACATACACATTCACTTACTAATTAACAACAACCTCTAAGGCTACAAGGTTAGGATTACTTAAACCCACACATACATATTACATATAACCAAAGCATTATGAACTTTCTGAAATAAACATTATACATCATGAGAATACCACATAACATAATAAGATGAACATCCAAGATACAATCTCATAAACATTAACTTAATCCAATAGTTACATCACTCATTCCCATAATGAGACAATAGTACAAAAGTATAACAATTACATAATCTCACCTCATAAACATAAGAGGGATAAAATAACTTATACAAATAGAAATATTACAATGCAAGAAAATACAATAGAACCGTGAGCTATCCATCTGGATGTCTCGCCTCCATGAACTGAAGATCAAGGGGGATCCAACGGTTTTTGGTGCATGTTCCACCCAACCAATGTGGTACCCGAAGGCCCACCCCCCATGCTAGGAGATAGTAACAAGATAACATAGAAAAAGATCTACAACCACTAACCAAAGGCAGACTCATACTGACATAACCAAATAAATGAACTAAACAAGTACAACTCAAGTACAACACTAATATCACTAACATAGGTCACATTGCTTTCAGACATAAAATCGACCAAGTATGTTCAGAGAACAATACATTTACACAAATACCAATCACCAAGGGAATCTCAAGAGCATACAACCTAAGAGTCATAACCACTCCATCTCAAGGAGGAAACAAATATAAGAACTCACTCCAAACATTTTGGAGGCAACAAAACACATAGTCCATTCCTTTTCAAGAGGTACAAAACATCCCCGTTCATGAAAATCGGGTAATAACTGAAAGACACCATACACTACACAAGGGAAGAACAACTAGTTGACATAAAGATTCAACAACCCTTATCCTCTGAGTTCTTCTGGAAGACTTATAATTTAGGACTAACACTAAGTCCCAAAACCCACAATACAACTTGACGACATAGCAACAAAAGAATTCAAGTCATAAATCAAATCTAATATTTGGATTTCCTAAATCCATACTCATTCAATAGGTAGTGTTGACAAAGTCAAAGACATGATAACTAGATCATCTAAAATAATCATAACCCCTATTTCTCTTTCATTATTGGGAATCTAAAACATTTAAACTTACTTCCCTTTATTGAATATAGAGAATTAAATCAGTCAAGATAATCATGAGGTAGTTACTACTTTTGGATATACTAAATCTATATCTCTTTCATATTTCATTCAAAATGAATTAATTGCTCTAATGGAAAGAAAATAAATTAGGATAACTACTTGCCTCATCAATATAAACAACTTCTTAATTTACTTTTAAATCAACACAAAATCATGCAAGTGAACTCTTTCCATTTCCTAACTAAATCTTACATCTCATTCAATTTTCCATTTAAAACATTCAATCCCTTTAATATCATAAAATATTGTTTCTCTATCCATTTTTCCATATACACTAATCAAACCATTTTTAAATCTCTATTCAATAATATATTGCATGCTTCTTATTAAAATAAAATATGATAATAAATTTACACTTAATATATGTATATTTATGTTCCATTTTATGTATACACCAAATATATATATTAATAACTTAATTATATATATTCTTTAATATTCCAATCATAATGATTAAATTACTCTATGGAAATAAATAAAACATAATAAATATTTTCCTTTTTCAATATAATCATTTCCTAGATTTACTTCTAATACAACATAAACTATTGCAAATACTATATTCAATTTCTATCCAAAATCTATATCTTTTCAATTCTCTATACAAAAAACATGAATATCTTTAGTTTGTAAAATATCTTTTTGCTTATCTATTTAACCATGCCTTCCAGTCTTACCTTTTGAAACAACTGAAATCAACTACTAATAAAATTCTTTCAATTTTCTAATTTACACCACACGTCTATTTCAAAATAAATATATTTTAATTAAATTATATTTAAGAAATATATTTATCTACATATTTTAATTAACTCATTCAAAACAATTCTCATTTACTACCATTTCTCATTGAACATTAAACCAAATAAATTATAGCATATAGTTTCAATAGCAATCACTCATATAATATTTACATTAAATATACATCCATATATTCAACCCATTTTCAAAGCATAAACATGAAGACATAATCATTGAAGGCAATAGAAGAAACTACATTTGGATACTCTAAATCCATTTCTCATTTCATTACGTAATTCATTATATCGATAAAACTGAATTAAGAACTCATCTTTTCAGATAGGGAAGAAATTACACTAATATTTAATTATCTAATTGCTCTTAACAAAATAAGTATTTTCAACTATAACTCAAAACATTTCATTTTAAATTAAATAACCAATTGCCCTTGCAAATTAAATCATTATAAAATTAATCAAATTAACATTTGGTCTCTTCCATAACTTATTGTGTTAAAATAAGATCAATATTTGGACTATAAACCAATATCGTATATATATTTTTCCAATTAAATCAAATTAATAATTGAACCTTTTACACATGAATTTAAATTCCACAATTAAATTTTAAATTATGCATTCTTTAAATCAAATATTTAACTCCTTCAATTAAACTTTAACATGCCATTTTAAAATAAACAATAATTTCTCCGGACGTTTATAATTTTAATTCCACTAATTTAATATACAAATTTTATTTAAAATAATATAAATAAATATAATACTTTAATATTATAAATTATTATATAAAATATTATTAAATAATATTTTAATATTATAATAACAATACATAAAATATTAATCTCTATAAATATCAATCTATTATTATTTTATTATCAGAGCGGTCATGGAAAAATAACTTAATAGTAGTCTCGTGTTTCAAACATAACCCAAAAACTACGATCTGGGTATTTGCGATATTTTTACAAGAATAAGAAAATTTTAAAGCGTAGAAACTCTTTAAATTTCGTAACAACCCAGTTTGTGAAAGTGGAGTTATATGCAACGCAACCAAACCATTTTACCTTGAAAAATATAACTACCCTATGGATTTTAAAATCCGATTTTTTGATAATAAACAGAGGGTTTCATTTTCTAAAAACATTCTAAAAACATTGTTCAATCTCTGTGTTTGAATTCAAAACAAAATAATCGATTTCCTCAAACAAATTAAATTCAACTGAGGTTTTCACAATTTTCACTCAAGAATTTTCACAAAACAAAAGCTACAAATTTATTTGATTCTTTTCTTCTAACAACAAATTTATTTTCTAAAACAGATTTAACAAACAAATCTTTAATCACTACTATTTAAAAAAAAATCAAGAACAACAAAAACACAGAAGAAAACCTGGCTCAAGAAGCTATAGGAAAAGATGAATTTCTGCTGCAAGCCTCCTCCAAAGATTTCCTGAATTTTCTTCAATCATCCAATGAATCCAATCCAAAACCAAACAAATGCAAATAATCTTTTCTCCAATCAATTCTACAATCAAACTTTCTTCAAACCCTTCCTTTGTGCAAATTTTTTCAAAATTTCTTCTTTGCTGTAAAAATGAATTTTTCTAAAAACTTTTTTCTCCCCTCAAATTAAAACATGCATTCCTTATAAATCAAAAATACCTAATGCAACCCTAATTCACATTACATGCAAATTAGATATTTCAATCTCAATTTCAATTTTTACAACCCTAATTCACATTACATACAAATTAGATATTAATTTCAATTTCAATTTCAATTTCAATTTTTACAACCCTAATTCACATTGCATGCAAATTAGATATTAATTTCAATTTTCGAGAAACCCACTTTCAATTTAAAATGCAATTTCAAATAATAAATTAATTTCCAAAATTAATTTTAATTCTTTTATTTCCTTTCATTCTCTTGCATCACGTTTAATTAATTAATTTAATTATTTACTAACTAAATTCAACCCCCTTGGATTAAATTTAATTAATTAAATAGAATTAGTTAATTTAATTGTAAACTTTTATCCACATTGCATTATTTAAATTAAATAATCATCAACATGATTTAAATGCAATTATTCTAAATATTGATTAAATAAATACACACCTTTCAGAATCAAATAATATTAAAATAAGGTAAACTATGACTCAACAACCAAAGTTGACAACACACTAAGGCTAGGGAATAGACTTGACACATGTTACCTAGCTACTATCTCCCGTTCAACTTAGTCGTTGGATCGACACGCTCAAACCTGTGAACCCAGGTGGAGTCGATGTCATGTACCTGCAATCTTGCAACCAAGTAAATAGCATCATACAATATATCCAGCATATAATACACACCATGAAGAAGGAATTATAGATTCGTAGGGCACTCGCAAATGAGTGATGCGAACCCGTCTTCTTCACCAATACACTCATCGAAACTGACACTTCCATCATAATTCTAATAGTCTCGTAATAACATCTCATGCTAGCTCTACAACATCATCAAACCATAATGCATGTGAAACAATAATTAGATCAACACATCACACAACAATAGTTGTTGCTCAATATTAGCGAACAAAACATCATAATAAAATGTATCTAGTACCAAAGTAACTGCAACCAAACATAACATAAAGCAAACTGAATAAGGAGCAAAACAGAGGGGTATTACAAAGTGTGAATAAGTAACAAAGGTAAATACACTTCTTAATGAAATATTATATCAAAGATTCAACAATTAAACTAGTTTAAAGAAATAATATATTGAAAGCATCTCATTGTTTCCTATTTTTAAAGATTTATTAAGTCAAGAAGCTCACAGATTTTATAAGACACTATGACTATTAAAATACCAATTTAAAGAATGAAATGATGCTAGATACAATGATATAATCCTATATGATAATATCTAAATGATAAAAGGAAGATAATTTAATCTATGCTGACATAAAAAATTTGATGAAAGCTATAGTATGTAGTCATGGCATGAAATCTATTGCTATTGCTATTGTTTTTATGCTTGATGCTTGATACTTTCCTGCAGAGTAAGTTTTCACAAAGATGGGATGCATTCTTTTTTGTACAAGGTTGTATTTATAGATTTCTCAGAAACACATTTGCACAGGGGCAACAAATAGAGGCCTCGATTCAATTTGGAGGATTGAAGGGTGAGAGATTGAAAGGATGGAGCTGATTATGGGAATGGTTTCTCCTAATGAAAACACTAGGCAAGAGGATAGGAAGGATCAGAAGAATAAGATTGAAAGGATTTCCTACAAGCTTTCCCATGAATGCTAGTTGAATTAATTAGATATGAAATATCTTATTTTATTGGTGAGTATTGAAAAAAATTCACATTATTTGAATATTTTGATTTATTCAAAATTTAGCACAATAAGATATTTAATCAAATAAAACAAATATTTGACATTTTCTTATTTAATAAAAAGGGATATGATAATTAAATAAAAAAATTAGGATATCTTTATTTATTTAAGAGGAAATATGATAAAAATAGAAGAATTAATAGTGAACTTAATATAAATAAATATTTCTTTTTATTTATTAAGTAGATGAATTTAACTATGATAATTAAATAAAGAAAATTGAAATCTGCTTATTTAATTAAGACGAAAATAATAGAATAGAGATCAAAGAATTTATGATGAACTATATAAATAAATATTTATATTTATTTAATAGTAGAAAAATTAAGGGCAATTAATCAAATAAGTCATATTTAATTAATTAGTTTGTCGAGACCATTTTTAAGTGTATACATTTTTTCCCTCTTTGAAGTGATGTGTTTATGCATTGCTTCAAATAAAATTTTGTGTTGTTGCTGCTAGTATCGACAAAATTTTCTCAATATGCCCCAAACTTGCCCCAGACTTTGATTTTCAAGTGATGATGGATACATGCCCCCTCGAGAGATAAGTTGATGAATTTTGGATTTATTTATTTTTTGGAAATTTTTCATATATTTTCAATGATTTTCTAATGATTTGATAAAGATTTAAGGATGAAATAATTTATCTCTTGACAAATAGTGGTAAAAATAGGGATAAGGAGTTTGGTTTGTCATCAATATAGGAATCTAAGACACTAGTGCCCTAGTGATTTCAATTCAAAATCACATCAAAGACACAAACAATTGTACCATAAAGTGGAAGTAGGCACAAAGTATCCCCTATTGATCCTCTAAGAGAAGTAAATGTAAAACAATAACCAGATTCAACACAAGAGAACAACCATGAAAGACAAACATGATGATAGACAAATATATGTGGGGAAAACCCTTTCGGCTAAAAAACCCCACACTTGAAAAGATCGAGCCATTGTATTATTCAGCTATGGGAAATAGTTACAATATAATCTCAAGCTCATCGTCACTATAAGAGTCACATCTTGTTCATTTGGAGAATAGCAGGCAACACAAAACTAGAACCTTCACACATAGTTGCAATGTCATACATCTGACATAATATATAAATTCCCATAAGCTCCTCAGACATAACTGTGTCATCCAACCTCTTGACCAGCCCAACCTCAAGCCTCACAAGTTCACATCGTTAAGATCTAAGAGACAAAGTGTTCGTAGTTGCAATGACTTAGCATACTACTCAAACACCTCTCCCATCTATCTCTCTCAACGAATATCTCTATCTCTCCATGCACACGAGATTACTCAATCTCTTACCATGCGCCAACCTATTTTGCCTCTCCTAATAGTCGACTCTCCTCAAGGTAACCACTGATAGATCTTCTTGTATCAAGTCATGCAGGCATTCAATTTCTTGCCCAAATTGGCTCCTGTATTCTACTAAAAACTCGGCCTACAATAATTGTCAAACACTATTTTGGCACGAATCCAATCAACATCCTAACCCTAAGTGACGTGTCCCATTTCTATTCATTTGTTTCCTTTGACCTTTGGTCAAACTTAGTCAAGCCAGTTGGCTGAGCTACGAGATCACCTCAGCCTTCCACTACGCTACCACTCTGAGTCCAAACACCCTTTACGGTAAGGCAGTTAGCCTATGACGACCCTTCGGCCTCCAACCGTGTTACCGTCAAGCTGAGTTGACCTGGCCATAGTAATGTGGTGAGTCCACCTGAGCTCACTTGGACTCCACCAAGCTCTGCTAAAAATACCCCACAATACCGTTGAGTTTGACTGACCTATCCACAGTGTGGCGGTGAGCCCACCCGAGTTCCATCATAGATCGCCCTGCGTTACCGTGCTCTAGTCATAAGACAACCACGGTAAGGAGGTTACACCGCTAGCCCAGACCATTAACAATCATCCATGCTAGCGTGGTAGGCTAGTGACCACCAAGTAGACCACCAATGGTCATACTGTGGAATCATGCGAGTCTCCTCACCGCCCATGGTAAGACAGTAATTGCCAACGCTGACTGCAAGCCATCCATCGCAACCACCACAACTTACCTAAGCACTGACCATGGTAGAGCAGTAAACCTTACGCTGCCAGTCCCCCACCCCTATGCCACTCACCGCATTACCTTGCCACTGACCAAACCACCCATTGGTAAGATAATAAGCCAAACCTTCACCAGCTCGCCACCAATCACATTGCCTCACCACCATTGAGCCACCTCCATAGTAAGGAGGTAACAATCATCCAGACTACTACCAATTCACCGCGCCACCACCAGTCTAGAACAAGACCGCCATGGTAAGGTGGTAACACCTTCCAACCGCCGAATAGGGTGGCCCACGGTATGGTGGTAAAGGCCCGAAATAGAGAGAAAATGCCTAAGTCTTCAAATAGGTTGAATAGAAAGTTGAGGCAGATTTCCCAACAATCTCCCACTTGCCAAAGACTTTCAGGCTTCCTCCAAAGACCCAAACAAGGACCAAACCAAGCTCTCATGCTCCAACCAAGACCTTTGCAATTGACATTGAAAATTTCCACCATCTCAGGCAACTGCTCCAAACATCCAATGCAAGAAAAGGAACAAACCAAGGCGTAAATGCACCAATCTCAGGAATGAAAGAAAAAAAACCCTATAGGTGGAAAAGGAAGAACAAAAAAAACAACAAGGCACAATGCAAACATAGGAAATGAGACATGAACCACAATTCTCCAAAATAAGAACACCAATCAACCAAAAAACTAAGTGCCCTCATCCAACTGATCAAACCCATGCAGTTAAACATAGCACCCACAGCTCATGCTAATCCATCCAACCACCCATACCTTGAAGGTATGAAAAATAGTAGCAAACTCATTCCATCATAAAACCAACCATCTCAATAGCAAGAAAGAATCTTGTGTCAACTAGTCATAGACCAAACACGTCCAGGTACTTCAACTGCAAGGGCACTATCTAGATGAGTGCAAACAAAGAACCGTCACAAATGATCCAGGCATACCAAGTCCACTAGTCCCTGCGTATAGAAGAAATTAATCATGTAGTTCCAAGGAACACCCACTTTGATCTACACAACCTACAACCTCTTACTGCAAGAAAATTTTTCTCATCAATCATCCAATGTTCTTCCAAGGTTCCATATTTGACTGAAGAGGGAAAACCCCTCGTGTCATCACCCAAGTGACAAACACATGACCACAGAAAAAATTGACCATCACAGCTCCACAAACATCTTAATTCATATGAAACAAACAGTAAGAACAAGACTAGATTAGAGAGAAACATCAAATCAAAACATGCCCTTCTACAAACCCTTCTAAATGCCAACTGTGGCAAGAGTGATCTTCTTCAGATCCAAAAGGGAAAGACTTAACAATACCCAAAAACACCATGGATGTAAGCAACAAGAAGATCAGACTAAACCATACACCATCTCCTCTCATTCCTCAAAAGCACAAGGAGATACACAATGTTATCCATCTTCCATTATGAATCCACTAGAATCTTAGAACAACAACTCAAGATTCATAGTAGTGAAAGATAAAGCATAACACACCTAAAAAGTATAATGGGAAAATACCTTTCACAGGAACACTATCAAGTAGACCAAGGAGAAAATAAAACATGCTCCTCCAAGATATACAAGTCACTGTGACTTACTCAAGAGCATTCTCCTTCAAAGATATACTAAGTTGTAGGCTACATAGAACTTCAGCTATAAAAACAACATTCTCAAAAGAAATTCAGCCTTACCTTATTCTCCATGCATCCATGAGCACAAGCAATCTATCATCTCATGCTGACTCCAATTTGTAATACTACAACAACCATGAATTCCACCAACATATGACCAATGCACTCAAAAAATAGTGAAACCCCGGACCACTATCAAAGCTTCAAAAATTATCATGGCACCATGATCTACTCATCTTCATTGGGAGATAACATGCTTCAAGTGAAAAAAATATGGTCTTAAGAGCAAACCAAAATGTGAAAACTCTAAGAAAGAGTAACCATGACAAGAAGCAAACAACTCTAAACCAAAGCCAACATCACCTATCAAGCACCACTAGCAACTCAGCCAAAACTAACAATGTCTTTCATGGCTCCAAGATGTTGCACACCTTCAAATAGTGAACATGCAAATGCAAAAGAACACAACAAATGCAACACCAAAGAATGACACCAGTCACTACTAAAGATCTTACTATAACGTGACACCGAGATTTTCTAAGCATCATGACCAACCACATGTTGATCCAAACAACCTTCAGATACAACTGACAACATGCCCATCGAACAACAATGTTGAGCAAAAGAAAGATCACCAGATCATATAGACCACACCATCACAGTCAAAATCTTACACAAGCTCTCCATGACATCGTGATTCATGCTACAGGTCCCCATAACTGACTATTTAGGTACTCAAAATTCCATTCACCTTGTCATCTCAAAACAACTATGCCAATGCACAAGTGACCACAAACAAGGTCAACTAATAGATCTACAATATCACATAAGCAATCATGTGGATATTGATAGTCCACTCCTGAGTTATCTCACAACAGTCAATAGGTAGCTAATCTATCAGCCACACAACTCAGAGATCAACTTTAAAGGAAAACCTTGCAAATCTATTATCACACTAACAAACTGCAAAACTGAGATCTCAAAGAGAAAAACCATGTAGACCACCATGAATCAAACACGAAATCAAAAACAAATCTAACTTTCCAAAAACATCCACAACACAAGCACCATAGTCTAGGAAACCCACAAGAAACACCACAAGAAGTGTTGAATGAATGAACACATACCAACATTCTCATGCAGAGAAGACACCCTCCTTAAGAACAATTGAAACTATAGCTATCTCATCAAGTCACACCCCAAAAGCTAGGATCTAGAAAATAGCAAACACTAGCTCCACACAATGCAATTTTTTCCTCTTGACCATGTAAAACCTGCAAAACCGCAGTGTTTATAAAACACCCACACATCTCCATATTTATTGCTCATCTGGATGACTCAGGAGTCTACACATAACCATCATGATTAACCAGAACAATGAAAATAAATGTGAAAATGCATGATAGACTTTTAGGAAAATCTACACAAAACCTCTATAGCCAAAGACATGAATCTGAAACCATGAAAGTGCAAGACATAGGCACACAAGAACAACAGGTCCATTTTAGACCAGTTCCAACACCACAGTCATGAACAAAAAAATGGGAGAACTAGGCTATCCAAAAGTTGCAGACCACCAAGGTCACTTCATAGCCTCCATGGAATCAGAGCACTAGAGAAAACCACTTTCACTACTAAGTCAAAAAAACACCCAACACAAGCATAACTCTCCATAGTTGTTCAACAACACAAGAAATTATATACCACCAAGGAGCCTCTCACACAGACACCTAGTATGACCACCACGCTTTGCTGCAACTCAGTCATGAACACACCTCACACTCTTTGCATTAGGAAATTTGTTACCAGCTAAGAGCTTCATATCACATTGCCACAATATGATCAGCCCCAATCATCTCAAGTGTATTTCAAACTGTGTGTTGAATCAAAGAATCACACACTTCCAATCATTCAAGGATCAATCACCAACCAATTTCTCTAGACTTTCTCGAGCTTTCCAGGCTAAGAAATCAACATAGGTGAAAACCCAAAACTTCAGCAACTAGGAGAAGGCTTTGATACCACTAGTTGGTATCATCAAGCCTCAACCTCCTTTAACTGGCTCTGATACCACTTGTTGGTATCAAGAGCAACAAGCTACTAGCTCTGATACCACTTGTTGGGGATAAGGAGTTCGGTCTGTCATCAAGATAGGCATCTAAGACAACAATGCCTTAGTGATTTCAATTCAAAATCACATCAAAGACACAACCAACTATACCATAAAGTGGAAGTAGGCACATAGTATCCCCCATTGATCCTCTAAGAGAAGTAAATGCAAAACAATAACTAGATTCAACACAAGAGAAAAACCATGAAAGACAAACATGATGACACATAAATATATGTGGGGAAAACCCATTCAGGTAAAAAACCCCACACTCCAAAAGATTGAGTCATTTTATTATTCAGCAATGGGAAACAATTACAATACAATCTCAGGCTCATAGCCAATACATGAGTCACATCATGTTCATCTGGAGAATAGCAAGAAACAAAAAGCCAAAACCTTCACACAAAGTTGTAATGTCATACATCTGACATACTATAGAGTTTCCCTTCAGCTCCTCAGACATAATTGTGTTAGCCAGCCTCTTTCCCAACCCAACCACAAGCCTCACAGGTTCACATCATTCAGATCCAAGAGATAGAGTGTTCATAGTTGCAATGCCTTACCATACTACTCGAACACCCCCCTCATCTATCTCTATCAATGACTCTCTCTATCTCTCCGAGCATACGAGAATACTTAATCTCTTATCGTGTGCCAACCTGTCCTACCTATCCCAATAGTCAACTGTCCTCAAGATAACCACTAACAGATCTTCTTGCATCCAGCCTCCCAGGCATTCAATTCCTTGCATAAATTAGGTCTTCTATTCAGCTAAAAACTTGACTTGCAATAACAATCAAACACTATTTTTGCACCAAGGAAATCAACTTCCTGATCCTGAGCCACATATCGCATTTTTGTTCATTTGCTACCTTTGACCTCTAGTCAAAATTGGTCAAGCTAGTTGGCCAAGCTTCGAGCTCACCTTAGCCTTCCAATGCACTACCGCTTCGAGTCCAAACACCCTTCATGTTAAGGCAGTGAGCCTACGATGACCCTTCAACCTTAAACCGTGTTACCCCCACACTTAGTCAACCCGACCATGGTAATGCAGTGAGTGCACCCAAGCTCACCTGGACTCCACTAAGCTCCGCCAAAAAATACCTTGCGCTATCACCGAGTCTAGCCAACCCATCCATGGTGTGGTGATGAGTCCACCTGAGCTCCATCATAGATCGCCCCGCGATACCATGCTCCGACCACAAAAAAAATGCATTAAGGTGATGACATCACCAACCCAGACCTCTACCGGTCAACTGTGCTACTGTGGGGGCTGACATGCCACCCCACAATATGGCGGTGACTATTAAGTAGACCACCAATGGTCATACCATGGCACCGTAGTGAGTCTCCTCACCGCCCACGATAAGGTGGTAATCGCCAATGTTGACCACAAGCCATCCATCGCAACCACCGTGGATTCCCTGAGCACTAACTATGGTATAGCAGTAAACCTTACACTGCTAGTCCACCACGCCTGCACCGCTCACCGCATTACCTCGCCACCAACCAGACCAGCCAGCGGTAAGGTGGTAAGCCAAACCTTCTCCATCTCACTGCCAACCGCACTACCTCGCCACCATCGAGCGACCTCCATGGTAAGGAGGTAATAGTATCTAGGCTACCGCCACTTCACTGCTCCACTACCAATCTAGAACAAGACTGCCATGGTAAGGCGGTAACACCGCCCAACCACCAAATAGGGTGGCCTACGGTATGGTGGTAAAGGCCCAAAATAGAGAGAAAATGCCTAAGTCTTCAAATGGGTTGACTCAAAAGTTCAGGAAAATTTCCCAACAAAATGCCCCTCTGATGAATTAATTTTAGTAATCTCCTTGATTTCAAATTTATTTTATCATGTTAGCCTTTGATTTGATATATTTGATGATGCTGATAGATTTAGATGATCATTGATCTCATGATAGGTGAGATTCAACAACTGATTGATTAAAATTGACCTCATGATAGGTGAGGATCAATTATAGTTTGATTGATTGATTGACCTCATGATAAGCGAGGTGCAATGATAGCTTGATTTATTAACCTCATGATAGGCGAGGTTGAATTATTTATTGATGATAATTGACCTCATGATAGGTGAGGATCAATTATTTTTTAATTGATTAACCTCATGATAGGCAAGGTTGAATGATATATTGATTGAAAAGATTACTAATTTGAGATCATTTGTGTTGATAGGAGCCTCTAGAGAATCTAGAGATTCGTGAGCATTTACTCATCTTTGGTCTTTTCAAACCTTGAAACAATCTATTCTACAGATGTAAAAATAATATGAATGCAATCTATTGCTATCATGCAAACCTATATGAAAGCATTTTCATCTTAATAGTCCATTTATCATGCTTTTTATCATCATTGAGCCTTTAAAATGTTGAAAGTAAGTACAAGCATCGATGGTATGAGTTAGACCATGATGACTTGAGTACTTCTTTCATGATTTTTGATATTGCAAGAGAACACAAGCATCTAGGTATAATTAAACTAAGATGAATTGAGCATTTCTTTCATAAACAGACAAGAATCAATCATTTTATTATGTGAATTGGAATGTCATCAGTGATACTTTTTAGAGCACGTCTCACGAAAACTTCACACAATAATAATGACTAATTCACAGACAACAGACAAAGAAAATACCATTCTTCTTATTAGCTTCTCTATTTCAATAAATCATTGAGTTTCTCCAAATAAATGATAACAATAATTAAAGTACATCTATCTAACCTTTGGTTAAAGTATTTCAACTATTATTCATATTAGATCATCCATATTGATATTGTGATCTTTTTGTTATTTTTTGAGATTTTGGATCCAACCTAACCTAAAGACCTATCTTAGGGGCCTTGAGGGCTGATTAAATATTAGCCTTGCCTACATTATACACATAGAGACCATGTAGTTTGACTTACATATAATCATGTTTTTGACCTTTTAAGACTGACTCTTTTGACTCTTTTTCTGGATTTTCTATTTTGAAATGGATGTCCGAATGTGTTTTTGATGGTGATTGATGTTCCAGTTGGTTGTGTTTCAATCATTGTTTTTGTTGTATTTTTTCCAAGCTTGATGTTTTATTGCCCCCACTAATGTTTAGATTTTTCCCCCAAGCTAGGGTGAGACATGAACACATTTGCTAGGATATTTACATGAGATTTTATTGCACCTCTTTCAGATTTTATGAAATTGTTTTTGTTGTTTTTTTTTTCTTCTTTTTTATTGTATTTTTGTCTTGTCATTTTTTAGATTTTCTCAAGATATTTAAGATGAAATGAGATGATATAAAAAATTGGAGCAAGATTCCCCACAATAGAGATAATGCAACTGTGGATAATTGATAGATCAAAATGAAAGATTCACTGCAAAACATGTCACACAAGAAACATATCTCTTGTCGCAAGATGATAATGGTTGATTGATTAAGACACTAGGAATGATTGATTCCATAAGGAATGATGATGATAAGATTGATGATTTTTGATGATTCCTAGACAAAAGATATGAGGATTGGACAATTTTTCATAGCTAGGCTCAAATATGATTTGCATGGTAAGATTCAAGGTTGCAAAGGGACATGGTGACATGGATTTTGATAAGCTAGGAGATATGGAATGGAAGAAAGAAAGGATAAAAATAATGAATGGTATGATCAAGATCAACTAGATAAGATACAGACACAAGGCCCAAGTATTTCTCCCCTATTCCTCATCAAGACCAAGGAAAGGAAGAAAGGATGTATTTAGTAAGAATGATGGAATATGGATACAATGAAAGATATGGTATGGAAGATATGGATAAAGTGTATAGTATAATATATTTGATCTTCAAGAAGATCCTTAACCTTGTCAAGATCAAAGGTGGAAATTTAAGGAATGAGCATAGAAAGGATAATGACCATGAATGATAAAATGGACGAAACTTGTCCCTAAGTGTAGAGTGCAAGAGGAATATGGAAGATAGGATATTGATGATAGGGAAATAGAGGAAGGACTTAAGCATCAAGTTTCACAACAAAATGTCCCACTAATAAACCATGGCAATGGGAATTAGACTCGTAAATGTTGGTAGATTAATGATATGATGGAAGAATCTAAGGAATTATGCAAAGGTTTAGATTAAAGGAGAATGATGAGGGGTGAATGTTGGATAATGGATAGGAGATTAGAATGCCTGTTGATGGATAGATGGAAAGGATGGAAATATCAACATTGGCACACACCTTGAATGGTGGCAAAGTGATGGAGGAAAAATGGATTTGGAAGGTGATAGGTTATTAGATGGAAAATTGGAGGAAGCTTTTGGATTATAAAATTTGGATGCCAATTTAGATTTTATTGCTTCTATGAGACTTTTAGGAATCCACATAACTTTTAACCTTGATTTTTTCTTTGTGGGTCTTTGTGGCCTTTGAAATTTTTATTTTTGATTTATGGACCTTTGTGGTCTTTGACAATTTCCTTTTTTCTTTGATGGGCTTTTGTGGCCTTTTAGATTTTTCTTTTGATTTTAGATCAAATTTTCTTTTATTTTTGCATGTCTCTTTGAGGAGACATGTTGATCCTTTGATACATGTGGATTTTGATATAGAATATTTTGATATTTGTCACCCAACTTTCTTCCAAGAGAAATGGGAGGGGTGGATTTAGATGAATTATATGGAGGTATTATGGATGAGTTAATGTGGGTAGAATTTTGAAAGGGAATCAACGATCTATGGCTTTGTTGTTCTTGAGAAATATAATACGGACCTAGGATAGAAGGAAGGTTTGTTGTACAGGAATGAGGACCTAGGATAGATGGAAGGTTTGATGAACTAGGACACTTAGGCTTATAGTCCAGGTTGTGGTGATATGGGTTTCTTTGAACATAAAGGGGTTCTAGGATACCTTTCTCATGAAGGCCTAATCCTTTTCCTTTGCAATTCATACTTTGACATATAAGTTTACCAATGGGATATGTATTGTTTATGAAACAATATGTGAGTCCATTTTGGGGAGGATATGATATGGATGAGAGGATAGGCATTGGAAGTAAAATGGAATGGATAAAGGTGGAGGATCCCAATTTATAGGTGTGGGGTTCATGGATAGCTTGAATAGGTGTGATAGGCTCTTGACATGGGGATGATGGGGTGTTTTTATCTTGACTTGGAAAAGTATCATGAGGTGTAGGAGAGGAAGTAGCTTTCCCTTTATTAAGTATGGAATCATTATGAAGTTGTATGAAAGGCATATATTGATCATGAGAAGGATAAACATCTTCATGGGATGAAAGGGTATCCTTGAATGTAAGAATATCTTGATCTTGATGAGGAAGGGAATCATGAGATTTTGTAGAAAGCATGTCTTGATCATCAGTTGGTAAGACATAATTCGATAGGATGGAAGAACTATCATTCTCTTGTGATGCAATAGAATCATGAGATTGTATGGATTGAATAGATGATTTAGAAGAAGAACATGGAAGGATATTTATCTCTTGGGATGGAAGGGAATTATTTTGGATGAAAAGTGAAAGGAGGGGATCATCATAAGATTCTTGAGAAATGGGATCTTGATCAAAGATTGGAAGAATTTGTGGAATTTTGATATCATTGGATGGAGTGGAAAGAATATTTTGATATTGATGTGTAGGGGATTCTATGCTAGCATGCTTTGGATTGAGCGATTGACATGAATCATTGGATGTTGAAGATATGATAGAAGAGGATGATTGCATGGAATTGTTAACTTGAGTGAAAGAATCTTGAGGTTTATTTTGGCTTATGGTGGATGGAGATAAATTCATGACATGATAGGATTGCTCAATATCATTTGTGTTTGAGGACTTAGATTTTGGTTTATTGAATTGTAATAAATCAAAGACATTGAACTTGGATGATGTAATTTTTGGTGAAGAAGGTCTCATGTTCATTATTTGGTCAAGAGGATATGGGTAGATGTCTAGCAACAAATATATTTATATGGTTTCTCTTTGTATGTCTTGGAATTGTTGTTGAAGGTTTTCCATCTACTAAGTTAAAACATTCAATTGATCCTCATCTATTTCATCCATGGTGGTTTGAGTTTCAATTTCCTGTTCTTTGGATTTTTAGTCTTCGTGACCTTGTTAAAATGGACATCCGAACGTTATTGGTTTCAATAAATTTTTTATCTTATTTTGGTATAGTGTCAAGGATATTAACTCAAGTCAAATATAATGATAGATTCTATTGATTAGACTAAGTTGATAAGTTTGATTATACGGTTTTGTTTCTTTGATTTAGGATGACTGGTCCTGAAACTTAACTTACTAATCAAATGTGTTTGATTGAGATACTTTTCGATGGTAGATCTTGGTTTGGTTTGAAAAAATTCAATTATCAAGTCCATTTTATGCAATTTTAAGACTTTGTTTTGATTTACGAAAGTTTATGTTCTACTAAAAATCTGAATTTTGATGTTTAACTGTCTGATAGGGGTTTCTAATAGATTTTTGTTTTCTTGTTTTCTTTGTGTTTTTCAGGATGATCTTATGTAAATTAATGTTTTGAAAACATAGAAAGCATTTGTAAAATAGTTGTTTTTAAGTCCCTGAATCTAAACAATATGTGTATGTTCAAGAATCAAACATGATCATCCTTCATTTCCACTAGTTTTTGACAAAGAAATACACTTCAAGAAGACTCACTCTTAAGGTCAAAAAGGTCATCGTTATACTCAAAAAACCACATCTTAAAATTGCGTCGACTCACATAGTTGTGTCACCCCCTAGAGGGTGCCTGCGTTTTTATCTTTTCCAAGAGCGTACTCAAGGTTAGATTTCTTGATTCTTGGAGAAAACGATCCTTGGAAATTATATGGTGAGTGTCTTGGAGGTATATTCTTCCATCCCCTTGCACCATGAGTATTACAATGTTTGATTACTAACTCAGCTGGATTCTACACTATGGTTTGTAGATAGGGTTTCTATTTAGAGCGACCAATGATAAAATCCCTCGAGAGACCTCCCAATCTTTAGAACAAATATTTAGGGGATGGTTATCTTGCACAATTCCATCAAGTTGGACTTTCATCAAAAAATCACATTTGATTATAGTGGGTTGGAATCCTTGGCTATAGGCATTCCCACTTAGGTCATTCCTGTAGGGTGAATACTTTTTCCCACTACGACAGGCCTTCTAAAGGATTTAAAAATAGTAAATTGCATGAAAATAAAGGATGATTCTGGCCTTTTGATCACCCAGTTAAGGGGAGAGCATAAGCCTATCACCACACAAGCATAGTAATCAATGTTCAATTTTTAAATCCAAAAGACAATTTTCTATTCTAGGTGAAGATAATGCTTCACAAAAGTCATGATAATTTTAATTGATATACCAAATGTGTGATGACTATCCTAGGATTGATATATTTTAAACCAAATGACTACCCTAGGATTGGTTCTTTTTAATCTAAATGGCTACCCTAGGATTGGTTCTTTTTAACCAAATTTGACAAAGCTTGTGTAGATGGTTAATTTTAAGCCCAAAGTAATGTTAGTTGGTCCTAAAGCATGAATGGAAAATAACATATGATGGGTTATTTTTCCATGAGTATTTGAAAACACTATTACAATGAATATAAAATGTTTTTTTTTTTTTTTTGAGTTCAATGCTCCATGTTCCTCTTAAAACCTGTAATAAATGCTCAAAATGTTAGATGAGATCAAGAAATAAGAAGATATAAGGTTTAGATGAATGATTAAGCATAAAAACCCTAAAAATTAGACCAAGTTACAATGTGATTTGACTTTAAATAATAAATTGATTTTTTTTAACTCTACAAGAAGTGATGAATACCTACACCATTGCATAGCCTATGAAATTCTACCCCATTTCAAAATAGGAAGTTTTTAAAAAGACCTCCATATGACCAAGATATGGCCATTTTAAGATTGACTATCGAAGAGCTAAAATAAAGGTTAGAAGTGCTAAAACAGACTATAAAAGCGCTATTTCAACTATGGATGCACTAAAAGAGAGTGTGGAAGTGCTACTTTGGATACATAAATGCTAAAATAGACCCTAGAAGTGCTAAAACAGAGTGTGAAAGTGCTACTTTGGATATAGAAGCGCTAAAATAGATCTCTGAAGCACTATAGTTTTGCTCGCAAGTGTTATAGTTTCTGTCGGAAGCACCAAAAAATCTCTCAATCGCACTAAAATGAACATGCTAGAATCCTATACAACGCTTTTCAAAGAAATTTTGTGAAATATGGGGTTATACCCCACGGTGGGTGCCAAATTCTAAGTGTGAATAATTAACAAAGGTAAATACACTTCTTAATGAAACATTATATCAAAGATTCAACAATTAAACTAGTTAAAGCAAGAATCTATTGAAAGCATCTCATTGTTTCATATCTTTAAAGATTTATCAAATCAAGAAGCTCTCAAATTTAATAAGACACTATGACTATTAAAATACCGATTTAAATAACAAAATGATGCTAGATATAATGATCTAATCTATGCTGACATAAAAACTATGATGAAAGCTATAGTATGCAACTGTGACATGAAATCTATTGCTATTGCTAATTTTGTTATGCTTGATACTTAATGCTTTCCTGCAGAGTAAGTTTGCACAAAGATGGGATGCATTCTTTGTTGTACAGGGCTATATTTATAGATTTCCCCATTGCACATTTGCACATGGGCAACAAAGAGAGACCTAGATTCATTCTGGAGGATTGAAGGGTGAGAGATTGAAAGGCTAGAGTTGATTATGGGAATGGTTCCTCCCCATGAAAACACCAGGCAAGAGGATAGGAAGGATCAAAGGGAGAAAATTGAGAGGATTGAGAAGATTTCCTTCAAGCTTTCTCATAAATGCTAGTTGAATTAGTTAGATATGAAATATCTAATTTTATTGATGAGTGAATAGAGGGAATTTCCCTTTATTTGAATATTTTGATTTATTCAAAATTTAGCAAAACAAGATATTTAGTTAAATAAAACAAATATTTTACATTTCCTTATTTAATAAAAAGGGATATGATAATTAAATAAAAACTTTAGGATATCTTTATTTAATTAAGAGGAGATACGATAAGAATATAAGAATTAATAGTGAACTTAATATAAATAAATACTTTTATTTATTTATTAAGTAGATGAATTTAACTATGATAATTAAATAAAACAAAGTGAAATTCGCTTATTTAATTAAGATGAAAATAATACAATAGGGATCAAAGAATTTATGATGAACTATATAAATAAATATTTCTATTTATTTAATAGTAGAGGCATTAAGGGTAATTAATCAAATAAGTCATATTTAATTAATTAGATTCTCCAGACCATTTTTAGGTGTATATAGTTATTAAATTCAAAGTAAAGCATAATTTATATTGGTGGAAAGTTGAGAATCTCCATTAAAAACTATTTTTGTTTCATCAATTTTGGGTAAAAAAATTCGTCAGCCACATGGGTCGTCATATCACTTACATGTCACCACTTTTTGGCCCATCATGATCCTGCACATACCTAAGTCTTTCACGATACCGATCTAGCTTTATATTTGTTGCCACCACCAAATGTGAATAGTGTATAATCTTTTTATGTGTTTCATAATCTTCGAATTCAGGTAGACCATTCTTCCTTATCATGTATTTTCATAGACAAGTGCCAACAACCAACACCGATTCTATTGGAAAACATGAAAAATCACCATACCTGTTGGATAATGATAGCCATCATCATCTCCTCGAGGTGCTATTAACTTATGTTTAGTCTCCACTTAACGAGCCTACCAATATTTTTTTCCTCTTCATTCCCCTTAGGTGCAACAACAACATACACATGTCCTGCAAACAAAAATTGATTTAATAACTTGCACGTATTCATATAAATAATTTAGTATTATAAAATAAAATAATAAAGTGAAATAAATTGAATTAAATTACCTTCATGTACAAGATCTAAAACACGATCATAGTCTTTAGATGCAAATATGATCATTTTATTCAATAGTTCTTTCATATTGATGATGTGCTTGTGTATGTGTCAATGATCTTTTCTCCCACTCTTCAACCCATTCTATATTTCCACATGCTTCCCAATCTCCTGAGATATAAAAATGATAAAAAAATACAAGCTCCCTTGTCCAGATAGTCCATGTGCTTGTTTTCAAACTCCTAAATGAATGCCATTTAGTAGATCTACTGATTGTCTCACAGTCAACTCTAGGTAGAATGTTCTTTGTTTCAACCAACTAAGACAATCGACAAACTATAGAGTACTCACTCGAACCAGATGTAGATAGTCTTGTATTAGACCAATACACAATCCAACATGCTAATCGCACCTTCAAATTTTGCAAATTTGAATTTACCATATTGAAATTTTTTCCTTTGCACACTCAGAAGTGCCCCTGAAAAATCTGTCCAAATGACCTACTTTGGAGGGTCACCATTTAGAGCTAGTTGATCATCATGTCAAACAAATTGTTGCTCTCCATTTTCCCTACATTAATGTACTCCCTAGTTTGATCTCAAAGCCTCATGATTAAAATTTCTATTTTTACTAGGCCAAAAGAAAATGCAGTTTGCTCTATTTTCACACTTGCATTTTCAGAACTTTTCAAGGTGGTCAAATTTGACCCTTAGTATCTGGTGAAGAATGATGATTCAAGGATAGCCATTTTTCACACATATTTAGTGTACCTAAATGACCTAGTGAGTTCACTAGTATTTCCTCAGAAGATGATTTGATATTTTTTCAAAGTGACAACTTGGTGAGCTTTAATTAGTTTTAAACAAGAAGAGTTGTAGAGAAGTCCAAGTGAGCCACTTTCTTGATTGATATCATGTGCCTTAGGATATTTTTTCCCAATCCATTTATTGAAATGAATTCTTGGGTTGAGTTTCTACATGCCTGCTCAGTATCAGGGTCTCAAAATAAGTGTTGATGGGCTATTTAATCATTTGTTGATCGCGATAGGGCCAAAAATGGTGTTCCAGAAAGTGTCAAGTTTTACAAATATAATGACAACCCATTTCATTTTCTTAGCTTTCAATGTCTACAAATCTATTTTCATAAAAAATGAAGGTCATCTGATGCATTATTTTAATGCATTTTAGTCGCGGCAAAGGCATCTTATAGGTCATTTTACAAAGGAGGTACTTGAAATCTCTCCATGATGAAAGTTTTGAGGAAATGGGTTTTATCTAAATAATTGATCATGTTCCTATGAAAATTTTCAAGGCTCCAGGTGCCATGATTTTCCCACAATAAATTTTCCCTATTTGGGTCTAAGCTGAAATTAAATTTTTCCCTATTCTCTAATGTTTTGATGAAATATATTTAAAATATTTTATGTGTTTTAAATATTATGAATGGAAAATGGGAAAGAATGAAGGAATTATTAGGAAAAATTAAATATTGTAAATTTTATAAAGTTAAACTTTACAAAACCCATTTCTCTCGCACGATAGTCTCTCTCGACAACCCGTGAAAGCTTTTGCTGACGACACCAACTCACGGGGAAGCAGGGATTGGAGGAAGTCAAAAAAACATCAAGGGGAATTTTAATAACATTTGTAAACATTTGAGAATCCAAAAAAATATTAAATCAAATATTTTACAATGTTTTGGGAAAGCTTCCCTGCCAGCCCATGGAAGAAATGCTCACGAAAGCACAAAGTCACAGGGGGACAGGAAAATGCTGGGAGGGTGTTAAGAGAATATGTTCATCTCCAATATCTATTGTAGTGAATATTGAAGTGCTTATTTCTTCATGGAGGTTCCTATGAGGTGTTTTGGGCAGATTCAAGCAAGAATTGGAGCATATTACAAAATGCAATCTCATTTTTTTTGGTTTGGGGTAGACTTTTAGTGATATTTTGAGTTGTAGATCATGGTTTTGGCTTTTAGAAACATAGCCTAACCATTATTCTTTCTTGGGAAGGGATTTTAATATGTTTTATGCACTTTTTGGCTACTTGCAAGCTCAAAAACACCTTGCAACTCATTAACATGCCCAACAAGTTTTAAGAATGCTCAGGAAAGTTGAAAATGTATCAAAGATTGTCTGAAGGAATTTCACACTACCATGTTCATGCAATACATATTATAAATGAAGGTGTCCCCATGAGTCCACGAGGAGCTAAGATGATGCCAACATAAGCCCACGGGAGAGTGGGGATTGGTGGGAAAAATAATTCTGAGCAACAGTTGTAATGTTTAAAATCTTTTTATTTGGCTGGAAAGGGATGGTTGTTTATGAGCCCTAAGAAATATTTTGATGTCGCGATCAACAACAAAGGGGAAGAGGGGGTTGAGGGATAGAAGCCATGGTGGGCCCAAGTGATAATTTTAAAGTTTTCTAAACTTTTAAAATACTACTCGAGGAATTGATTAAGTGAGGAAAATATTTTGATAAAATTTCCATGTAAAAAAAAAGTTAAATACTTGTGTTCTTAGGTACTAAATTTTAAATATGCAAAGTGAAAGTGAAATCAGATGAAACATGATAAAATATTTTGCCCATGAAAAGTATGAAGGCACGAGTAAAACATTTTTTAAAGCCTGATGAAGTAAAGTTAATAACTGTGCAAATATTTTAAAATGTGTAAAGTGAAAAAGTAAAAGAAAGCATGGGAAATAATTTTGTAACTTAGAGAATATTTTATTCACTATGTAAAAAAAATTCTTGGCTGGCAGAAGTTTTTACAAAGAGTAGGGTTTTTCATGCAACCAGTATAAAATTGGTAAATAAGTGAAAGTCTTTCACTTAGGTATTTTTCAACAGGAGAATAATAGGGAATGATGATTATTCGAGTTGGGGAATATTTTTCTGTTGAAAAGTAGTAGGTGCAAGAAGCATGAATCAAATTGAAAATTAGGGCTTCTCTTCAGGTGGTGGGTAGTTATCCATCAACAAACTTGGATGTACCAAGTGTCTTATTCTTATGTGCATTTAGGGTTTCTTTCTCCTTAAGTGCAAAATTTATGATTCATTGAAAATAGTTAGTTGTTTTGTAATTAGTCACAAAGAATACTGAAATAGGAATACAAAACATTTCAAAGTTTTGTTTTAGGTTGTAGTATGCCAATACATTTGTATTTCTAATAGCAATAAAGATAAATTAATACAAAATGGTTAAAATTAAGAACCATTTTCTCTCCTATGTATTTGTTTTATAAGCTATGAATAACATAATCAAGAGTTATTTTATTTGTCTCCATTGAATTACATTGGATATTTAGTTTTATTCTTGCTTATCCATTCAATGAATTCATGCAAATGCTTGAGTGAAGCTATTGGTTTA